>JAOWLH010000011.1:0-600000 GCA_027405865.1 Salix purpurea
CCTAAACCCTAAACCCTAAACCCTAAACCCTAAACCCTAAACCCTAAACCCTAAACCCTAAACCCTAAACCCTAAACCCTAAACCCTAAACCCTAAACCCTAAACCCTAAACCCTAAACCCTAAACCCTAAACCCTAAACCCTAAACCCTAAACCCTAAACCCTAAACCCTAAACCCTAAACCCTAAACCCTAAACCCTAAACCCTAAACCCTAAACCCTAAACCCTAAACCCTAAACCCTAAACCCTAAACCCTAAACCCTAAACCCTAAACCCTAAACCCTAAACCCTAAACCCTAAACCCTAAACCCTAAACCCTAAACCCTAAACCCTAAACCCTAAACCCTAAACCCTAAACCCTAAACCCTAAACCCTAAACCCTAAACCCTAAACCCTAAACCCTAAACCCTAAACCCTAAACCCTAAACCCTAAACCCTAAACCCTAAACCCTAAACCCTAAACCCTAAACCCTAAACCCTAAACCCTAAACCCTAAACCCTAAACCCTAAACCCTAAACCCTAAACCCTAAACCCTAAACCCTAAACCCTAAACCCTAAACCCTAAACCCTAAACCCTAAACCCTAAACCCTAAACCCTAAACCCTAAACCCTAAACCCTAAACCCTAAACCCTAAACCCTAAACCCTAAACCCTAAACCCTAAACCCTAAACCCTAAACCCTAAACCCTAAACCCTAAACCCTAAACCCTAAACCCTAAACCCTAAACCCTAAACCCTAAACCCTAAACCCTAAACCCTAAACCCTAAACCCTAAACCCTAAACCCTAAACCCTAAACCCTAAACCCTAAACCCTAAACCCTAAACCCTAAACCCTAAACCCTAAACCCTAAACCCTAAACCCTAAACCCTAAACCCTAAACCCTAAACCCTAAACCCTAAACCCTAAACCCTAAACCCTAAACCCTAAACCCTAAACCCTAAACCCTAAACCCTAAACCCTAAACCCTAAACCCTAAACCCTAAACCCTAAACCCTAAACCCTAAACCCTAAACCCTAAACCCTAAACCCTAAACCCTAAACCCTAAACCCTAAACCCTAAACCCTAAACCCTAAACCCTAAACCCTAAACCCTAAACCCTAAACCCTAAACCCTAAACCCTAAACCCTAAACCCTAAACCCTAAACCCTAAACCCTAAACCCTAAACCCTAAACCCTAAACCCTAAACCCTAAACCCTAAACCCTAAACCCTAAACCCTAAACCCTAAACCCTAAACCCTAAACCCTAAACCCTAAACCCTAAACCCTAAACCCTAAACCCTAAACCCTAAACCCTAAACCCTAAACCCTAAACCCTAAACCCTAAACCCTAAACCCTAAACCCTAAACCCTAAACCCTAAACCCTAAACCCTAAACCCTAAACCCTAAACCCTAAACCCTAAACCCTAAACCCTAAACCCTAAACCCTAAACCCTAAACCCTAAACCCTAAACCCTAAACCCTAAACCCTAAACCCTAAACCCTAAACCCTAAACCCTAAACCCTAAACCCTAAACCCTAAACCCTAAACCCTAAACCCTAAACCCTAAACCCTAAACCCTAAACCCTAAACCCTAAACCCTAAACCCTAAACCCTAAACCCTAAACCCTAAACCCTAAACCCTAAACCCTAAACCCTAAACCCTAAACCCTAAACCCTAAACCCTAAACCCTAAACCCTAAACCCTAAACCCTAAACCCTAAACCCTAAACCCTAAACCCTAAACCCTAAACCCTAAACCCTAAACCCTAAACCCTAAACCCTAAACCCTAAACCCTAAACCCTAAACCCTAAACCCTAAACCCTAAACCCTAAACCCTAAACCCTAAACCCTAAACCCTAAACCCTAAACCCTAAACCCTAAACCCTAAACCCTAAACCCTAAACCCTAAACCCTAAACCCTAAACCCTAAACCCTAAACCCTAAACCCTAAACCCTAAACCCTAAACCCTAAACCCTAAACCCTAAACCCTAAACCCTAAACCCTAAACCCTAAACCCTAAACCCTAAACCCTAAACCCTAAACCCTAAACCCTAAACCCTAAACCCTAAACCCTAAACCCTAAACCCTAAACCCTAAACCCTAAACCCTAAACCCTAAACCCTAAACCCTAAACCCTAAACCCTAAACCCTAAACCCTAAACCCTAAACCCTAAACCCTAAACCCTAAACCCTAAACCCTAAACCCTAAACCCTAAACCCTAAACCCTAAACCCTAAACCCTAAACCCTAAACCCTAAACCCTAAACCCTAAACCCTAAACCCTAAACCCTAAACCCTAAACCCTAAACCCTAAACCCTAAACCCTAAACCCTAAACCCTAAACCCTAAACCCTAAACCCTAAACCCTAAACCCTAAACCCTAAACCCTAAACCCTAAACCCTAAACCCTAAACCCTAAACCCTAAACCCTAAACCCTAAACCCTAAACCCTAAACCCTAAACCCTAAACCCTAAACCCTAAACCCTAAACCCTAAACCCTAAACCCTAAACCCTAAACCCTAAACCCTAAACCCTAAACCCTAAACCCTAAACCCTAAACCCTAAACCCTAAACCCTAAACCCTAAACCCTAAACCCTAAACCCTAAACCCTAAACCCTAAACCCTAAACCCTAAACCCTAAACCCTAAACCCTAAACCCTAAACCCTAAACCCTAAACCCTAAACCCTAAACCCTAAACCCTAAACCCTAAACCCTAAACCCTAAACCCTAAACCCTAAACCCTAAACCCTAAACCCTAAACCCTAAACCCTAAACCCTAAACCCTAAACCCTAAACCCTAAACCCTAAACCCTAAACCCTAAACCCTAAACCCTAAACCCTAAACCCTAAACCCTAAACCCTAAACCCTAAACCCTAAACCCTAAACCCTAAACCCTAAACCCTAAACCCTAAACCCTAAACCCTAAACCCTAAACCCTAAACCCTAAACCCTAAACCCTAAACCCTAAACCCTAAACCCTAAACCCTAAACCCTAAACCCTAAACCCTAAACCCTAAACCCTAAACCCTAAACCCTAAACCCTAAACCCTAAACCCTAAACCCTAAACCCTAAACCCTAAACCCTAAACCCTAAACCCTAAACCCTAAACCCTAAACCCTAAACCCTAAACCCTAAACCCTAAACCCTAAACCCTAAACCCTAAACCCTAAACCCTAAACCCTAAACCCTAAACCCTAAACCCTAAACCCTAAACCCTAAACCCTAAACCCTAAACCCTAAACCCTAAACCCTAAACCCTAAACCCTAAACCCTAAACCCTAAACCCTAAACCCTAAACCCTAAACCCTAAACCCTAAACCCTAAACCCTAAACCCTAAACCCTAAACCCTAAACCCTAAACCCTAAACCCTAAACCCTAAACCCTAAACCCTAAACCCTAAACCCTAAACCCTAAACCCTAAACCCTAAACCCTAAACCCTAAACCCTAAACCCTAAACCCTAAACCCTAAACCCTAAACCCTAAACCCTAAACCCTAAACCCTAAACCCTAAACCCTAAACCCTAAACCCTAAACCCTAAACCCTAAACCCTAAACCCTAAACCCTAAACCCTAAACCCTAAACCCTAAACCCTAAACCCTAAACCCTAAACCCTAAACCCTAAACCCTAAACCCTAAACCCTAAACCCTAAACCCTAAACCCTAAACCCTAAACCCTAAACCCTAAACCCTAAACCCTAAACCCTAAACCCTAAACCCTAAACCCTAAACCCTAAACCCTAAACCCTAAACCCTAAACCCTAAACCCTAAACCCTAAACCCTAAACCCTAAACCCTAAACCCTAAACCCTAAACCCTAAACCCTAAACCCTAAACCCTAAACCCTAAACCCTAAACCCTAAACCCTAAACCCTAAACCCTAAACCCTAAACCCTAAACCCTAAACCCTAAACCCTAAACCCTAAACCCTAAACCCTAAACCCTAAACCCTAAACCCTAAACCCTAAACCCTAAACCCTAAACCCTAAACCCTAAACCCTAAACCCTAAACCCTAAACCCTAAACCCTAAACCCTAAACCCTAAACCCTAAACCCTAAACCCTAAACCCTAAACCCTAAACCCTAAACCCTAAACCCTAAACCCTAAACCCTAAACCCTAAACCCTAAACCCTAAACCCTAAACCCTAAACCCTAAACCCTAAACCCTAAACCCTAAACCCTAAACCCTAAACCCTAAACCCTAAACCCTAAACCCTAAACCCTAAACCCTAAACCCTAAACCCTAAACCCTAAACCCTAAACCCTAAACCCTAAACCCTAAACCCTAAACCCTAAACCCTAAACCCTAAACCCTAAACCCTAAACCCTAAACCCTAAACCCTAAACCCTAAACCCTAAACCCTAAACCCTAAACCCTAAACCCTAAACCCTAAACCCTAAACCCTAAACCCTAAACCCTAAACCCTAAACCCTAAACCCTAAACCCTAAACCCTAAACCCTAAACCCTAAACCCTAAACCCTAAACCCTAAACCCTAAACCCTAAACCCTAAACCCTAAACCCTAAACCCTAAACCCTAAACCCTAAACCCTAAACCCTAAACCCTAAACCCTAAACCCTAAACCCTAAACCCTAAACCCTAAACCCTAAACCCTAAACCCTAAACCCTAAACCCTAAACCCTAAACCCTAAACCCTAAACCCTAAACCCTAAACCCTAAACCCTAAACCCTAAACCCTAAACCCTAAACCCTAAACCCTAAACCCTAAACCCTAAACCCTAAACCCTAAACCCTAAACCCTAAACCCTAAACCCTAAACCCTAAACCCTAAACCCTAAACCCTAAACCCTAAACCCTAAACCCTAAACCCTAAACCCTAAACCCTAAACCCTAAACCCTAAACCCTAAACCCTAAACCCTAAACCCTAAACCCTAAACCCTAAACCCTAAACCCTAAACCCTAAACCCTAAACCCTAAACCCTAAACCCTAAACCCTAAACCCTAAACCCTAAACCCTAAACCCTAAACCCTAAACCCTAAACCCTAAACCCTAAACCCTAAACCCTAAACCCTAAACCCTAAACCCTAAACCCTAAACCCTAAACCCTAAACCCTAAACCCTAAACCCTAAACCCTAAACCCTAAACCCTAAACCCTAAACCCTAAACCCTAAACCCTAAACCCTAAACCCTAAACCCTAAACCCTAAACCCTAAACCCTAAACCCTAAACCCTAAACCCTAAACCCTAAACCCTAAACCCTAAACCCTAAACCCTAAACCCTAAACCCTAAACCCTAAACCCTAAACCCTAAACCCTAAACCCTAAACCCTAAACCCTAAACCCTAAACCCTAAACCCTAAACCCTAAACCCTAAACCCTAAACCCTAAACCCTAAACCCTAAACCCTAAACCCTAAACCCTAAACCCTAAACCCTAAACCCTAAACCCTAAACCCTAAACCCTAAACCCTAAACCCTAAACCCTAAACCCTAAACCCTAAACCCTAAACCCTAAACCCTAAACCCTAAACCCTAAACCCTAAACCCTAAACCCTAAACCCTAAACCCTAAACCCTAAACCCTAAACCCTAAACCCTAAACCCTAAACCCTAAACCCTAAACCCTAAACCCTAAACCCTAAACCCTAAACCCTAAACCCTAAACCCTAAACCCTAAACCCTAAACCCTAAACCCTAAACCCTAAACCCTAAACCCTAAACCCTAAACCCTAAACCCTAAACCCTAAACCCTAAACCCTAAACCCTAAACCCTAAACCCTAAACCCTAAACCCTAAACCCTAAACCCTAAACCCTAAACCCTAAACCCTAAACCCTAAACCCTAAACCCTAAACCCTAAACCCTAAACCCTAAACCCTAAACCCTAAACCCTAAACCCTAAACCCTAAACCCTAAACCCTAAACCCTAAACCCTAAACCCTAAACCCTAAACCCTAAACCCTAAACCCTAAACCCTAAACCCTAAACCCTAAACCCTAAACCCTAAACCCTAAACCCTAAACCCTAAACCCTAAACCCTAAACCCTAAACCCTAAACCCTAAACCCTAAACCCTAAACCCTAAACCCTAAACCCTAAACCCTAAACCCTAAACCCTAAACCCTAAACCCTAAACCCTAAACCCTAAACCCTAAACCCTAAACCCTAAACCCTAAACCCTAAACCCTAAACCCTAAACCCTAAACCCTAAACCCTAAACCCTAAACCCTAAACCCTAAACCCTAAACCCTAAACCCTAAACCCTAAACCCTAAACCCTAAACCCTAAACCCTAAACCCTAAACCCTAAACCCTAAACCCTAAACCCTAAACCCTAAACCCTAAACCCTAAACCCTAAACCCTAAACCCTAAACCCTAAACCCTAAACCCTAAACCCTAAACCCTAAACCCTAAACCCTAAACCCTAAACCCTAAACCCTAAACCCTAAACCCTAAACCCTAAACCCTAAACCCTAAACCCTAAACCCTAAACCCTAAACCCTAAACCCTAAACCCTAAACCCTAAACCCTAAACCCTAAACCCTAAACCCTAAACCCTAAACCCTAAACCCTAAACCCTAAACCCTAAACCCTAAACCCTAAACCCTAAACCCTAAACCCTAAACCCTAAACCCTAAACCCTAAACCCTAAACCCTAAACCCTAAACCCTAAACCCTAAACCCTAAACCCTAAACCCTAAACCCTAAACCCTAAACCCTAAACCCTAAACCCTAAACCCTAAACCCTAAACCCTAAACCCTAAACCCTAAACCCTAAACCCTAAACCCTAAACCCTAAACCCTAAACCCTAAACCCTAAACCCTAAACCCTAAACCCTAAACCCTAAACCCTAAACCCTAAACCCTAAACCCTAAACCCTAAACCCTAAACCCTAAACCCTAAACCCTAAACCCTAAACCCTAAACCCTAAACCCTAAACCCTAAACCCTAAACCCTAAACCCTAAACCCTAAACCCTAAACCCTAAACCCTAAACCCTAAACCCTAAACCCTAAACCCTAAACCCTAAACCCTAAACCCTAAACCCTAAACCCTAAACCCTAAACCCTAAACCCTAAACCCTAAACCCTAAACCCTAAACCCTAAACCCTAAACCCTAAACCCTAAACCCTAAACCCTAAACCCTAAACCCTAAACCCTAAACCCTAAACCCTAAACCCTAAACCCTAAACCCTAAACCCTAAACCCTAAACCCTAAACCCTAAACCCTAAACCCTAAACCCTAAACCCTAAACCCTAAACCCTAAACCCTAAACCCTAAACCCTAAACCCTAAACCCTAAACCCTAAACCCTAAACCCTAAACCCTAAACCCTAAACCCTAAACCCTAAACCCTAAACCCTAAACCCTAAACCCTAAACCCTAAACCCTAAACCCTAAACCCTAAACCCTAAACCCTAAACCCTAAACCCTAAACCCTAAACCCTAAACCCTAAACCCTAAACCCTAAACCCTAAACCCTAAACCCTAAACCCTAAACCCTAAACCCTAAACCCTAAACCCTAAACCCTAAACCCTAAACCCTAAACCCTAAACCCTAAACCCTAAACCCTAAACCCTAAACCCTAAACCCTAAACCCTAAACCCTAAACCCTAAACCCTAAACCCTAAACCCTAAACCCTAAACCCTAAACCCTAAACCCTAAACCCTAAACCCTAAACCCTAAACCCTAAACCCTAAACCCTAAACCCTAAACCCTAAACCCTAAACCCTAAACCCTAAACCCTAAACCCTAAACCCTAAACCCTAAACCCTAAACCCTAAACCCTAAACCCTAAACCCTAAACCCTAAACCCTAAACCCTAAACCCTAAACCCTAAACCCTAAACCCTAAACCCTAAACCCTAAACCCTAAACCCTAAACCCTAAACCCTAAACCCTAAACCCTAAACCCTAAACCCTAAACCCTAAACCCTAAACCCTAAACCCTAAACCCTAAACCCTAAACCCTAAACCCTAAACCCTAAACCCTAAACCCTAAACCCTAAACCCTAAACCCTAAACCCTAAACCCTAAACCCTAAACCCTAAACCCTAAACCCTAAACCCTAAACCCTAAACCCTAAACCCTAAACCCTAAACCCTAAACCCTAAACCCTAAACCCTAAACCCTAAACCCTAAACCCTAAACCCTAAACCCTAAACCCTAAACCCTAAACCCTAAACCCTAAACCCTAAACCCTAAACCCTAAACCCTAAACCCTAAACCCTAAACCCTAAACCCTAAACCCTAAACCCTAAACCCTAAACCCTAAACCCTAAACCCTAAACCCTAAACCCTAAACCCTAAACCCTAAACCCTAAACCCTAAACCCTAAACCCTAAACCCTAAACCCTAAACCCTAAACCCTAAACCCTAAACCCTAAACCCTAAACCCTAAACCCTAAACCCTAAACCCTAAACCCTAAACCCTAAACCCTAAACCCTAAACCCTAAACCCTAAACCCTAAACCCTAAACCCTAAACCCTAAACCCTAAACCCTAAACCCTAAACCCTAAACCCTAAACCCTAAACCCTAAACCCTAAACCCTAAACCCTAAACCCTAAACCCTAAACCCTAAACCCTAAACCCTAAACCCTAAACCCTAAACCCTAAACCCTAAACCCTAAACCCTAAACCCTAAACCCTAAACCCTAAACCCTAAACCCTAAACCCTAAACCCTAAACCCTAAACCCTAAACCCTAAACCCTAAACCCTAAACCCTAAACCCTAAACCCTAAACCCTAAACCCTAAACCCTAAACCCTAAACCCTAAACCCTAAACCCTAAACCCTAAACCCTAAACCCTAAACCCTAAACCCTAAACCCTAAACCCTAAACCCTAAACCCTAAACCCTAAACCCTAAACCCTAAACCCTAAACCCTAAACCCTAAACCCTAAACCCTAAACCCTAAACCCTAAACCCTAAACCCTAAACCCTAAACCCTAAACCCTAAACCCTAAACCCTAAACCCTAAACCCTAAACCCTAAACCCTAAACCCTAAACCCTAAACCCTAAACCCTAAACCCTAAACCCTAAACCCTAAACCCTAAACCCTAAACCCTAAACCCTAAACCCTAAACCCTAAACCCTAAACCCTAAACCCTAAACCCTAAACCCTAAACCCTAAACCCTAAACCCTAAACCCTAAACCCTAAACCCTAAACCCTAAACCCTAAACCCTAAACCCTAAACCCTAAACCCTAAACCCTAAACCCTAAACCCTAAACCCTAAACCCTAAACCCTAAACCCTAAACCCTAAACCCTAAACCCTAAACCCTAAACCCTAAACCCTAAACCCTAAACCCTAAACCCTAAACCCTAAACCCTAAACCCTAAACCCTAAACCCTAAACCCTAAACCCTAAACCCTAAACCCTAAACCCTAAACCCTAAACCCTAAACCCTAAACCCTAAACCCTAAACCCTAAACCCTAAACCCTAAACCCTAAACCCTAAACCCTAAACCCTAAACCCTAAACCCTAAACCCTAAACCCTAAACCCTAAACCCTAAACCCTAAACCCTAAACCCTAAACCCTAAACCCTAAACCCTAAACCCTAAACCCTAAACCCTAAACCCTAAACCCTAAACCCTAAACCCTAAACCCTAAACCCTAAACCCTAAACCCTAAACCCTAAACCCTAAACCCTAAACCCTAAACCCTAAACCCTAAACCCTAAACCCTAAACCCTAAACCCTAAACCCTAAACCCTAAACCCTAAACCCTAAACCCTAAACCCTAAACCCTAAACCCTAAACCCTAAACCCTAAACCCTAAACCCTAAACCCTAAACCCTAAACCCTAAACCCTAAACCCTAAACCCTAAACCCTAAACCCTAAACCCTAAACCCTAAACCCTAAACCCTAAACCCTAAACCCTAAACCCTAAACCCTAAACCCTAAACCCTAAACCCTAAACCCTAAACCCTAAACCCTAAACCCTAAACCCTAAACCCTAAACCCTAAACCCTAAACCCTAAACCCTAAACCCTAAACCCTAAACCCTAAACCCTAAACCCTAAACCCTAAACCCTAAACCCTAAACCCTAAACCCTAAACCCTAAACCCTAAACCCTAAACCCTAAACCCTAAACCCTAAACCCTAAACCCTAAACCCTAAACCCTAAACCCTAAACCCTAAACCCTAAACCCTAAACCCTAAACCCTAAACCCTAAACCCTAAACCCTAAACCCTAAACCCTAAACCCTAAACCCTAAACCCTAAACCCTAAACCCTAAACCCTAAACCCTAAACCCTAAACCCTAAACCCTAAACCCTAAACCCTAAACCCTAAACCCTAAACCCTAAACCCTAAACCCTAAACCCTAAACCCTAAACCCTAAACCCTAAACCCTAAACCCTAAACCCTAAACCCTAAACCCTAAACCCTAAACCCTAAACCCTAAACCCTAAACCCTAAACCCTAAACCCTAAACCCTAAACCCTAAACCCTAAACCCTAAACCCTAAACCCTAAACCCTAAACCCTAAACCCTAAACCCTAAACCCTAAACCCTAAACCCTAAACCCTAAACCCTAAACCCTAAACCCTAAACCCTAAACCCTAAACCCTAAACCCTAAACCCTAAACCCTAAACCCTAAACCCTAAACCCTAAACCCTAAACCCTAAACCCTAAACCCTAAACCCTAAACCCTAAACCCTAAACCCTAAACCCTAAACCCTAAACCCTAAACCCTAAACCCTAAACCCTAAACCCTAAACCCTAAACCCTAAACCCTAAACCCTAAACCCTAAACCCTAAACCCTAAACCCTAAACCCTAAACCCTAAACCCTAAACCCTAAACCCTAAACCCTAAACCCTAAACCCTAAACCCTAAACCCTAAACCCTAAACCCTAAACCCTAAACCCTAAACCCTAAACCCTAAACCCTAAACCCTAAACCCTAAACCCTAAACCCTAAACCCTAAACCCTAAACCCTAAACCCTAAACCCTAAACCCTAAACCCTAAACCCTAAACCCTAAACCCTAAACCCTAAACCCTAAACCCTAAACCCTAAACCCTAAACCCTAAACCCTAAACCCTAAACCCTAAACCCTAAACCCTAAACCCTAAACCCTAAACCCTAAACCCTAAACCCTAAACCCTAAACCCTAAACCCTAAACCCTAAACCCTAAACCCTAAACCCTAAACCCTAAACCCTAAACCCTAAACCCTAAACCCTAAACCCTAAACCCTAAACCCTAAACCCTAAACCCTAAACCCTAAACCCTAAACCCTAAACCCTAAACCCTAAACCCTAAACCCTAAACCCTAAACCCTAAACCCTAAACCCTAAACCCTAAACCCTAAACCCTAAACCCTAAACCCTAAACCCTAAACCCTAAACCCTAAACCCTAAACCCTAAACCCTAAACCCTAAACCCTAAACCCTAAACCCTAAACCCTAAACCCTAAACCCTAAACCCTAAACCCTAAACCCTAAACCCTAAACCCTAAACCCTAAACCCTAAACCCTAAACCCTAAACCCTAAACCCTAAACCCTAAACCCTAAACCCTAAACCCTAAACCCTAAACCCTAAACCCTAAACCCTAAACCCTAAACCCTAAACCCTAAACCCTAAACCCTAAACCCTAAACCCTAAACCCTAAACCCTAAACCCTAAACCCTAAACCCTAAACCCTAAACCCTAAACCCTAAACCCTAAACCCTAAACCCTAAACCCTAAACCCTAAACCCTAAACCCTAAACCCTAAACCCTAAACCCTAAACCCTAAACCCTAAACCCTAAACCCTAAACCCTAAACCCTAAACCCTAAACCCTAAACCCTAAACCCTAAACCCTAAACCCTAAACCCTAAACCCTAAACCCTAAACCCTAAACCCTAAACCCTAAACCCTAAACCCTAAACCCTAAACCCTAAACCCTAAACCCTAAACCCTAAACCCTAAACCCTAAACCCTAAACCCTAAACCCTAAACCCTAAACCCTAAACCCTAAACCCTAAACCCTAAACCCTAAACCCTAAACCCTAAACCCTAAACCCTAAACCCTAAACCCTAAACCCTAAACCCTAAACCCTAAACCCTAAACCCTAAACCCTAAACCCTAAACCCTAAACCCTAAACCCTAAACCCTAAACCCTAAACCCTAAACCCTAAACCCTAAACCCTAAACCCTAAACCCTAAACCCTAAACCCTAAACCCTAAACCCTAAACCCTAAACCCTAAACCCTAAACCCTAAACCCTAAACCCTAAACCCTAAACCCTAAACCCTAAACCCTAAACCCTAAACCCTAAACCCTAAACCCTAAACCCTAAACCCTAAACCCTAAACCCTAAACCCTAAACCCTAAACCCTAAACCCTAAACCCTAAACCCTAAACCCTAAACCCTAAACCCTAAACCCTAAACCCTAAACCCTAAACCCTAAACCCTAAACCCTAAACCCTAAACCCTAAACCCTAAACCCTAAACCCTAAACCCTAAACCCTAAACCCTAAACCCTAAACCCTAAACCCTAAACCCTAAACCCTAAACCCTAAACCCTAAACCCTAAACCCTAAACCCTAAACCCTAAACCCTAAACCCTAAACCCTAAACCCTAAACCCTAAACCCTAAACCCTAAACCCTAAACCCTAAACCCTAAACCCTAAACCCTAAACCCTAAACCCTAAACCCTAAACCCTAAACCCTAAACCCTAAACCCTAAACCCTAAACCCTAAACCCTAAACCCTAAACCCTAAACCCTAAACCCTAAACCCTAAACCCTAAACCCTAAACCCTAAACCCTAAACCCTAAACCCTAAACCCTAAACCCTAAACCCTAAACCCTAAACCCTAAACCCTAAACCCTAAACCCTAAACCCTAAACCCTAAACCCTAAACCCTAAACCCTAAACCCTAAACCCTAAACCCTAAACCCTAAACCCTAAACCCTAAACCCTAAACCCTAAACCCTAAACCCTAAACCCTAAACCCTAAACCCTAAACCCTAAACCCTAAACCCTAAACCCTAAACCCTAAACCCTAAACCCTAAACCCTAAACCCTAAACCCTAAACCCTAAACCCTAAACCCTAAACCCTAAACCCTAAACCCTAAACCCTAAACCCTAAACCCTAAACCCTAAACCCTAAACCCTAAACCCTAAACCCTAAACCCTAAACCCTAAACCCTAAACCCTAAACCCTAAACCCTAAACCCTAAACCCTAAACCCTAAACCCTAAACCCTAAACCCTAAACCCTAAACCCTAAACCCTAAACCCTAAACCCTAAACCCTAAACCCTAAACCCTAAACCCTAAACCCTAAACCCTAAACCCTAAACCCTAAACCCTAAACCCTAAACCCTAAACCCTAAACCCTAAACCCTAAACCCTAAACCCTAAACCCTAAACCCTAAACCCTAAACCCTAAACCCTAAACCCTAAACCCTAAACCCTAAACCCTAAACCCTAAACCCTAAACCCTAAACCCTAAACCCTAAACCCTAAACCCTAAACCCTAAACCCTAAACCCTAAACCCTAAACCCTAAACCCTAAACCCTAAACCCTAAACCCTAAACCCTAAACCCTAAACCCTAAACCCTAAACCCTAAACCCTAAACCCTAAACCCTAAACCCTAAACCCTAAACCCTAAACCCTAAACCCTAAACCCTAAACCCTAAACCCTAAACCCTAAACCCTAAACCCTAAACCCTAAACCCTAAACCCTAAACCCTAAACCCTAAACCCTAAACCCTAAACCCTAAACCCTAAACCCTAAACCCTAAACCCTAAACCCTAAACCCTAAACCCTAAACCCTAAACCCTAAACCCTAAACCCTAAACCCTAAACCCTAAACCCTAAACCCTAAACCCTAAACCCTAAACCCTAAACCCTAAACCCTAAACCCTAAACCCTAAACCCTAAACCCTAAACCCTAAACCCTAAACCCTAAACCCTAAACCCTAAACCCTAAACCCTAAACCCTAAACCCTAAACCCTAAACCCTAAACCCTAAACCCTAAACCCTAAACCCTAAACCCTAAACCCTAAACCCTAAACCCTAAACCCTAAACCCTAAACCCTAAACCCTAAACCCTAAACCCTAAACCCTAAACCCTAAACCCTAAACCCTAAACCCTAAACCCTAAACCCTAAACCCTAAACCCTAAACCCTAAACCCTAAACCCTAAACCCTAAACCCTAAACCCTAAACCCTAAACCCTAAACCCTAAACCCTAAACCCTAAACCCTAAACCCTAAACCCTAAACCCTAAACCCTAAACCCTAAACCCTAAACCCTAAACCCTAAACCCTAAACCCTAAACCCTAAACCCTAAACCCTAAACCCTAAACCCTAAACCCTAAACCCTAAACCCTAAACCCTAAACCCTAAACCCTAAACCCTAAACCCTAAACCCTAAACCCTAAACCCTAAACCCTAAACCCTAAACCCTAAACCCTAAACCCTAAACCCTAAACCCTAAACCCTAAACCCTAAACCCTAAACCCTAAACCCTAAACCCTAAACCCTAAACCCTAAACCCTAAACCCTAAACCCTAAACCCTAAACCCTAAACCCTAAACCCTAAACCCTAAACCCTAAACCCTAAACCCTAAACCCTAAACCCTAAACCCTAAACCCTAAACCCTAAACCCTAAACCCTAAACCCTAAACCCTAAACCCTAAACCCTAAACCCTAAACCCTAAACCCTAAACCCTAAACCCTAAACCCTAAACCCTAAACCCTAAACCCTAAACCCTAAACCCTAAACCCTAAACCCTAAACCCTAAACCCTAAACCCTAAACCCTAAACCCTAAACCCTAAACCCTAAACCCTAAACCCTAAACCCTAAACCCTAAACCCTAAACCCTAAACCCTAAACCCTAAACCCTAAACCCTAAACCCTAAACCCTAAACCCTAAACCCTAAACCCTAAACCCTAAACCCTAAACCCTAAACCCTAAACCCTAAACCCTAAACCCTAAACCCTAAACCCTAAACCCTAAACCCTAAACCCTAAACCCTAAACCCTAAACCCTAAACCCTAAACCCTAAACCCTAAACCCTAAACCCTAAACCCTAAACCCTAAACCCTAAACCCTAAACCCTAAACCCTAAACCCTAAACCCTAAACCCTAAACCCTAAACCCTAAACCCTAAACCCTAAACCCTAAACCCTAAACCCTAAACCCTAAACCCTAAACCCTAAACCCTAAACCCTAAACCCTAAACCCTAAACCCTAAACCCTAAACCCTAAACCCTAAACCCTAAACCCTAAACCCTAAACCCTAAACCCTAAACCCTAAACCCTAAACCCTAAACCCTAAACCCTAAACCCTAAACCCTAAACCCTAAACCCTAAACCCTAAACCCTAAACCCTAAACCCTAAACCCTAAACCCTAAACCCTAAACCCTAAACCCTAAACCCTAAACCCTAAACCCTAAACCCTAAACCCTAAACCCTAAACCCTAAACCCTAAACCCTAAACCCTAAACCCTAAACCCTAAACCCTAAACCCTAAACCCTAAACCCTAAACCCTAAACCCTAAACCCTAAACCCTAAACCCTAAACCCTAAACCCTAAACCCTAAACCCTAAACCCTAAACCCTAAACCCTAAACCCTAAACCCTAAACCCTAAACCCTAAACCCTAAACCCTAAACCCTAAACCCTAAACCCTAAACCCTAAACCCTAAACCCTAAACCCTAAACCCTAAACCCTAAACCCTAAACCCTAAACCCTAAACCCTAAACCCTAAACCCTAAACCCTAAACCCTAAACCCTAAACCCTAAACCCTAAACCCTAAACCCTAAACCCTAAACCCTAAACCCTAAACCCTAAACCCTAAACCCTAAACCCTAAACCCTAAACCCTAAACCCTAAACCCTAAACCCTAAACCCTAAACCCTAAACCCTAAACCCTAAACCCTAAACCCTAAACCCTAAACCCTAAACCCTAAACCCTAAACCCTAAACCCTAAACCCTAAACCCTAAACCCTAAACCCTAAACCCTAAACCCTAAACCCTAAACCCTAAACCCTAAACCCTAAACCCTAAACCCTAAACCCTAAACCCTAAACCCTAAACCCTAAACCCTAAACCCTAAACCCTAAACCCTAAACCCTAAACCCTAAACCCTAAACCCTAAACCCTAAACCCTAAACCCTAAACCCTAAACCCTAAACCCTAAACCCTAAACCCTAAACCCTAAACCCTAAACCCTAAACCCTAAACCCTAAACCCTAAACCCTAAACCCTAAACCCTAAACCCTAAACCCTAAACCCTAAACCCTAAACCCTAAACCCTAAACCCTAAACCCTAAACCCTAAACCCTAAACCCTAAACCCTAAACCCTAAACCCTAAACCCTAAACCCTAAACCCTAAACCCTAAACCCTAAACCCTAAACCCTAAACCCTAAACCCTAAACCCTAAACCCTAAACCCTAAACCCTAAACCCTAAACCCTAAACCCTAAACCCTAAACCCTAAACCCTAAACCCTAAACCCTAAACCCTAAACCCTAAACCCTAAACCCTAAACCCTAAACCCTAAACCCTAAACCCTAAACCCTAAACCCTAAACCCTAAACCCTAAACCCTAAACCCTAAACCCTAAACCCTAAACCCTAAACCCTAAACCCTAAACCCTAAACCCTAAACCCTAAACCCTAAACCCTAAACCCTAAACCCTAAACCCTAAACCCTAAACCCTAAACCCTAAACCCTAAACCCTAAACCCTAAACCCTAAACCCTAAACCCTAAACCCTAAACCCTAAACCCTAAACCCTAAACCCTAAACCCTAAACCCTAAACCCTAAACCCTAAACCCTAAACCCTAAACCCTAAACCCTAAACCCTAAACCCTAAACCCTAAACCCTAAACCCTAAACCCTAAACCCTAAACCCTAAACCCTAAACCCTAAACCCTAAACCCTAAACCCTAAACCCTAAACCCTAAACCCTAAACCCTAAACCCTAAACCCTAAACCCTAAACCCTAAACCCTAAACCCTAAACCCTAAACCCTAAACCCTAAACCCTAAACCCTAAACCCTAAACCCTAAACCCTAAACCCTAAACCCTAAACCCTAAACCCTAAACCCTAAACCCTAAACCCTAAACCCTAAACCCTAAACCCTAAACCCTAAACCCTAAACCCTAAACCCTAAACCCTAAACCCTAAACCCTAAACCCTAAACCCTAAACCCTAAACCCTAAACCCTAAACCCTAAACCCTAAACCCTAAACCCTAAACCCTAAACCCTAAACCCTAAACCCTAAACCCTAAACCCTAAACCCTAAACCCTAAACCCTAAACCCTAAACCCTAAACCCTAAACCCTAAACCCTAAACCCTAAACCCTAAACCCTAAACCCTAAACCCTAAACCCTAAACCCTAAACCCTAAACCCTAAACCCTAAACCCTAAACCCTAAACCCTAAACCCTAAACCCTAAACCCTAAACCCTAAACCCTAAACCCTAAACCCTAAACCCTAAACCCTAAACCCTAAACCCTAAACCCTAAACCCTAAACCCTAAACCCTAAACCCTAAACCCTAAACCCTAAACCCTAAACCCTAAACCCTAAACCCTAAACCCTAAACCCTAAACCCTAAACCCTAAACCCTAAACCCTAAACCCTAAACCCTAAACCCTAAACCCTAAACCCTAAACCCTAAACCCTAAACCCTAAACCCTAAACCCTAAACCCTAAACCCTAAACCCTAAACCCTAAACCCTAAACCCTAAACCCTAAACCCTAAACCCTAAACCCTAAACCCTAAACCCTAAACCCTAAACCCTAAACCCTAAACCCTAAACCCTAAACCCTAAACCCTAAACCCTAAACCCTAAACCCTAAACCCTAAACCCTAAACCCTAAACCCTAAACCCTAAACCCTAAACCCTAAACCCTAAACCCTAAACCCTAAACCCTAAACCCTAAACCCTAAACCCTAAACCCTAAACCCTAAACCCTAAACCCTAAACCCTAAACCCTAAACCCTAAACCCTAAACCCTAAACCCTAAACCCTAAACCCTAAACCCTAAACCCTAAACCCTAAACCCTAAACCCTAAACCCTAAACCCTAAACCCTAAACCCTAAACCCTAAACCCTAAACCCTAAACCCTAAACCCTAAACCCTAAACCCTAAACCCTAAACCCTAAACCCTAAACCCTAAACCCTAAACCCTAAACCCTAAACCCTAAACCCTAAACCCTAAACCCTAAACCCTAAACCCTAAACCCTAAACCCTAAACCCTAAACCCTAAACCCTAAACCCTAAACCCTAAACCCTAAACCCTAAACCCTAAACCCTAAACCCTAAACCCTAAACCCTAAACCCTAAACCCTAAACCCTAAACCCTAAACCCTAAACCCTAAACCCTAAACCCTAAACCCTAAACCCTAAACCCTAAACCCTAAACCCTAAACCCTAAACCCTAAACCCTAAACCCTAAACCCTAAACCCTAAACCCTAAACCCTAAACCCTAAACCCTAAACCCTAAACCCTAAACCCTAAACCCTAAACCCTAAACCCTAAACCCTAAACCCTAAACCCTAAACCCTAAACCCTAAACCCTAAACCCTAAACCCTAAACCCTAAACCCTAAACCCTAAACCCTAAACCCTAAACCCTAAACCCTAAACCCTAAACCCTAAACCCTAAACCCTAAACCCTAAACCCTAAACCCTAAACCCTAAACCCTAAACCCTAAACCCTAAACCCTAAACCCTAAACCCTAAACCCTAAACCCTAAACCCTAAACCCTAAACCCTAAACCCTAAACCCTAAACCCTAAACCCTAAACCCTAAACCCTAAACCCTAAACCCTAAACCCTAAACCCTAAACCCTAAACCCTAAACCCTAAACCCTAAACCCTAAACCCTAAACCCTAAACCCTAAACCCTAAACCCTAAACCCTAAACCCTAAACCCTAAACCCTAAACCCTAAACCCTAAACCCTAAACCCTAAACCCTAAACCCTAAACCCTAAACCCTAAACCCTAAACCCTAAACCCTAAACCCTGAACCCTAAACCCTGAACCCTGAACCCTAAACCCTAAACCCTGAACCCTGAACCCTGAACCCTGAACCCTGAACCCTGAACCCTAAACCCTAAACCCTAAACCCTAAAACCCTAAACCCTAAACCCTAAACCCTAAACCCTAAACCCTAAACCCTAAAACCCTAAAACCCTAAACCCTAAACCCTAAACCCTAAACCCTAAACCCTAAAAACCCTAAACCCTAAACCCTAAACCCTAAACCCTAAACCCTAAACCGAGGATCACCATCCGTGCCTAAAAACAAACAGCAAAGCGCCTCCTCCCCCTCCCCTCTGGCTCGTAAATTAGGGTTTGGTTTGGGTGGTGAAAGAAAAGAAAATTCCTTCATGTCCCGTTCAAAAAATCATCTCCAAATCACGCTGGGATTCATCATCTAACAAAACACCTCTTAAATACCAATCAAAACCCAATTTCTTACTATGATTGTTATATTATCTTCCCCCCTCGCGTTTCTCACCTGTGAAAATCTTCGTGTTTTCTTCGGTCCCGGCCTCAATCCCTTCTCTCCCTATTGCTTTGCCCATCACTCCACTTCTCGCTAAATCAGTTTTTTTTTTTTTTTTTTGGAAACTGAACATGTAAATCTGTCGTCTGCCCTTCTTGTTCATCTTTTTAATTAATTATATCTTACAGAGAACTTGATTAAAATCAAATTAATTGCTGGATCTTCGAGGACTGTGTGCTCGTGTGCCTACATATTATTGTCCAATTGAAGTATGCCACAGGAAGCTTCTGTTGCGGTTTCGTTGAGGCGTAACTTGTCGAGAAGACGGTCGTTTAGGTCAGTCGGGGGTGTGGATAGAGATGATAGAGGTTGGACTTTGCTTCATATTGGTGCTAGAAAAGGTGATCTCAAACAGGTGAAACGTTTGCTCGACGAGGGAATGGATGTCAATGTGCCTGCATGGGGCCCAAAATCAAAAGGCCTGACTCCTCTCCACCTTGCTGCTCAGGGGGGTCACCTTGAGATTATGGCTGAACTGCTCGAGCGTGGGGCCAATATCGATGCTAGAACCTTGGGTGCTTGTGGTTGGACACCACTTCACAGTGCTGCCAAGGAGAGGAAGAAAGAAGCAGTCAAATTTCTCATAGAAAATGGTGCATTTTTGCCAGATTATATTAATGATAGCAGATTCAACCCACCACTCCATTACTGCCCTGGTCTTGAATGGGCATACGAGGAGATGAAGCGTCATCATAGAGAGAACTTATCGGCAGGCGAAGCATCTTATAGCTCTGAAAGCTAATGCCTTTCGCCGTGCTGCTTTCTGTATTGCACTAAAATGTTATGTGATTTCCTGGTGTGTTGTATTCCCGTGTTCACCTGTGAGTCTGGAATGTTTTGCTGTTATAATATGTAAAACTTCTCCATTACAATGCATCTGGATTGCTTTATTTAAAAAAAAAAAAAAAAAAAAAAAAAAAAAAACCTAAACCCTAAACCCGAAACCCGAAACCCGAAACCCGGAACCCGCAACCCGGAACCCGAAACCCCGAACCCGAAACCCCGAACCCTGAACCCCGAACCCTGAACCCCGAACCCCGAACCCCAAACCCTGAACCCCAAACCCCAAACCCTCAACCCTCAACCCTAAACCCTGAACCCTGAACCCTGAACCCTGAACCCTCAACCCTCAACCCTCAACCCTGAACCCTGAACCCTGAACCCTCAACCCTAAACCCTAAACCCTAAACCCTCAACCCTAAACAATGACCCTAAACCCTAAACCCTCAACCCTCAACCCTAAACCCTAAACCCTAAAACCCTAAACCCTAAAACCCTAAACCCTAATCCCTAAACCCCAAACCCCAAACCCAAAAACCCTAAACCCTAAACCCTAAACCCAAAACCCAAAACTCAAAACCCTAAACCCTAAAACCCTAAACTCCATACCCAAAACCCCATACCCAAAACCCCAACCCCAAACCCTAAAACCCGAAACCCTAAACCCCATACCCAAAACCCCATACCCAAAACCCCAACCCCAAACCCTAAAACCCGAAACTCCAAACCCTAAACCCCAAACCCAAAACCCCAAACCCTAAAACCCCAAAACCCAAACCCTAAAACCCCAAACCCTAAACTCTAAAACCCTAAACCCCAAACCCCAAAACCCTTAACCCTAAACCCAAAACCCTAAACCCCAAACCCCAAAACCAAAACCCTAAAACCCAAAACCCTGAACCCCAAACCCTAAACCCCAAACCCCAACCCCAACCCCAAACCCTAAACCCATATCCTATTTATTTGAACTTTTACTATTTATATGTATTTTTTACACTATAGCTTTAATGAATATTAAAAGTTGTGTTGTATTATATTTTATTTAATGAATTTTATATACCCCCAGTTCTACCACCCCCGTTCGTACTTTTTCCAAACTTCTTTTATTTACTTCGTTTCCTCACATTTCTCATCCTTTTTTATATTTTTGCTCACATTATTCTTCTATAATTGATTTTGTAATTAGTTTTAAAAAAAAAATCTTTTTGTATTGATTAATCTTCAAATAAAAAAAAATAAGTTTTTTTATTTTTATATTATTTTTACTTGCAAAAATTTGTTGTGATCTTAAAGCTAGTGTTTATACATTTACAGTAGCAGTTGTATAGTTTCCAATCCTAAATCTACAACTCATTCGAGCCATGTTTATCCAAGAGATCTTACCTCTGAACAAATCATGAGATGTAACAAAATCAAAGCCCCCTCTTTTGACAATCAGCATGCCCTCAGCATTTTTAACATATGAAATTGTGACATCTTGTCAATAATTGAAATGAAATTAAGCAAAAAATACATATTTCAATCTTGTAGAATTAAACTTTTAGAACATCAAAATTAATGTTTTAATAATTTTAAACCAATCTTAGACAAGGAAACAAATATTTTAGCAAATAATCTTAGACAAGGAAACAAATATGTAGTATATTTTAATATAAAAATGTGCCATTAGTGAGATTGAGGGCATGACTGTAGGTTTGAATGGTAATCTTAGAAAACAATTGTTCGATCAAAGCAGCAAATAAAATAGCATAATCCACCACAGAGTGAACCAATTACAAGTTGAATCCCCTCCTTCCCATGGGAATGTTACAAGGCAAACAAAATAGAAGCTATTCCCAGCGACCCCAGCGGCAGCAGTCTCCATATGTCAAAGACAACTAAAAATCTTTCTTGTTAGGGCATTCTGATGCTCTGTGCCCCGACCGCCCACAATTAAAACAAGAGCCTCCAAAGCTTCTGTTATGCATAATAAAGATGTGTCAATTTCAACGTATCTGTATATAATGGATGACTGCAACTTGTATGACCAAATATGTCCAAACCCTCAATCACACAAAACAGCAAAAGATAACAAACAACAGGGGCAAAAAAATAAAACAGGAGAAAAAAAAATCCACCAGTTGCCATCATGCATGTACCCAAATCTCATCCTATGTAGGTCACCAAAGATCTGATCGAGTGCATGATAACAGCCAGAATACCAAACAACATCGCAGGGAAAGAATTAAACAAGTTGAACGTAAGTAAGTCTTGGCCAAGAGATGAGCCCACTAAAGCTGTCATTGCTATTGATAGTGGCTTATGCTTTTAAGGTTAATCAGACTGGCAATATTGACTGGAAAAATGAACCCAAGTTTGCTATGAGAAAAGGATATACCTATCCCGAGATGGTGGCCTACTTGATCTTCTACCACCTATCAGCCAATCATCTCCACTGCTTCTTGACATCCGGGACCAACTATTCTCATTACTGTTACTTCGACCACCACGCCTATATGTTACTTCATCATCAGAATCTCTACCGCTTCCCCGGCCACGGGAAGATCTAAAGCCACCTCTCTGGCCCCTAGGACCCCCTCTAGCAGGACGATCCCTACTAGAAAACCTTCCATAAAAATCACTTGGAGGACCATCATCTTGCAATGCAGGCAACTGCAAACAAAGTCAATAAAAAGATTTCACTACTCTGCCACAGACATAATATACGGGTTTTAGGCTGCATACTATCAGTGCAGCTAATTCAAGCAGCCTATGCTGTCACATAGAAACAATGATAATGAGTGGCGAAAATCTAAAACAAACCTTGGTGATCTTTGCAATAATGTTTCCAGGTGGTATTTGCTTATTCAACAATTCTTTTGCAATCTCCTCTGGAAGATCAAAAACTGCTCCCTGAACCTGATATAAACTTATTATATTTAACTTTTTTTAAAGAATAAAATGCATCGAGAAGAAAAGAATCCACTGAATTTTTGCAGAAACAGACCCTTTCATCTGCAATTAGATGTATTTTCCCAACTTCATCAGCTGCTGCAGGATAAACATCAGCAAGAAATCCAGTAACAGATCTAGCAGATAGAAACCCTCTAGAATATGTTGGATCCCGAGTCAACTGCAACGTTGCCCATCCCTGCAGATACAAAGGTCCAGTTCTAGTTACCGGCAAGACGCTAAAATAGCTATAAAGGTTGTGGTCCACCTATAATAGTAAAGGAAACAAATATACTACAAGTATCTAAGGAAAAATCTAAAAATAGCTATTTTAAGTTGTCAAGCACAGAAAATGAATAAACAAAATACCAGACCACATCCTAATCATAATACCTGATGGGTTGCACATTTACAACATTTCTAGAGTAGAAAAAGGATATCATCTACATGTTAATCAGAAAAGGAAATGCTTCTTGAAGTTTGCAGCAGAAAATAACAGAGGCCAAGGGTGCATGTACAATTAAGTGAAAATAGTTCTGAGAAATCAGGGAATTTACTTGACAGTGATACTAGCATCCATGGACATTATCACAGATGCTATGGCAAGTTGTCTTCAGCATGATTGAGTGAAAATGTGAAAGAAAAGCAAGCAGTCCTAGCAACCATTTGCATTGCAAATAATGTGCTTTTTGCGAGCAATTTCTTAATATTATTTAAACAGCAGCAGTAAGTTAACTAAATTACTTTCCAACTAGAGATTAGACTATTTAAAAAAGGAAATAATCAATCATTGCACATTAGATCACATCAAATCTGCAAATTTCATAAGCAATACTTAAAATAAAAATCAAACACTTAGTTAAAATATGAAATCTGATTGTTGGTTATTTTACTTGTTCATGGCTAATGAGGGACCGAGATGAAGGAGGCTGAGAAAATCCACTCAAATGTGCTAGTGCAGCAGCAAGAGCATTTGTTCCTTGTTCTTCAATCAATTTCTGGGCAGTTGGGGTGAAAAACTCTACAGACTCAGGATGAACTCCACGTAGAGTAGCAACGACTTGCTCAGCTGATGACTCCAAAACCTCTTCAACTGTTGGCGGACTAACAAACTCAAACTTGCACCCTGCATCACGCTCAAGGGATCTGACAGTCCTCCTTTGACTGCTAGTGAACATCAAAATGGCTGTACCTTCCTTCCCTGCACGTCCAGTACGGCCAGAGCGATGCACAAAAGTTTCTGCATCATTGGGAAGTTCATAGTGGATAATCTGGAGAAAAGGGCCAACACAAGTTTCTTAGCTGTTGAAAAAGCAACCTGGGTGTTTTGGACAAAGAAGAAGTAATGGAAAAAATCCAAAAGAATATGTACATCTATATTCATGCTTTTCATAATGATTGTAGAACTTTTCTCACATCATTATAATAAAAACTTATCCTGTCTCACTCAGAATTTATGGGATATATTCCATAAAAAAATCTAATCTTCAATATTAACTGTGGTAAGAAAGCCTGTCTTGAGGAAAAAAGACCCACCGGCCCACCCCCCTCTCCCAATTCTTGCCGCTTTTAGAGCACACAAAACTGACTACCATAACAATAAATCAGAAAGTTACAAAAAGAACATAGCTGTCTTATGTAATCATTACAAAAGCAGCGATATAAATTTCTTATGTAATCATAACAATAGCAATTCCATGACTTTACCAAATCAACGTTTGGGATATCAAGCCCACGAGATGCAACATCAGTGGCAACAAGCACAGTGAACTTTCCCTGTCGAAAACCATTCAAAGTTCTCTCCCTCTGATGCTGAGATATATCTCCATGCAATGCCTCAGAAGCTATAGTGTTTGTTAGAGCCATAGAAACTTCATCAGCATCCCGTTTGGTCTGAGTAAAGATAATAGTCTTCCCACCCTTTGCATAGACCTAAATATAATGGAAATGTTCTCTGCTTTAGAAACAACAGTTACCTCTGGTTCTGAAATCACTTCAATCAATAATGAGTCCCATTATCATGACAGTAATTGATAATGTATGAAACAAATAATGCTTTCAACAGTGAAAAATTAATAACATAAATGTTTTATTATAAAAGACAACTTTTAACTGTAAGCACAGATTTTCACTCAGATAGATGTAAGTGGCACATATAAAGGCATATAGAAAAATCTTTGTAGGATTTCTAAATGAACAGTAGTCAAGTGTGTGCCTACAGAATTCTAGTATGGTCTTAGTTGCTTTCCGAGGAAGTGCTTCCCCAAGTTTGCTTGCACAGATTATGTGACAATCCTCTAAAATATAGCAAACTAACAGTGTATGTTTAAGAAGTCCTGGAATTTTTAAATATAGTGTCTACATATTCTTTGGGAAAAAAGTTAAGATCCTGCAATGACATTTTTTTTCAATTAAGATATGATGGGATGTTGACACCTCATACTACAAGGACAGAATTGATATATTTTTAGTTTTGACTTGTTGAGAGTAAGCCAATGGAGCATTTTATTTTATTTTTTGTTTTGAATGAGGAATGCCTACACAAACCATCTGGAATATGAACAAAGCTCTCTCCAGAATTTATGTAGGCTTAGACACCCGTCGAAACTCCAATAATATAGACATAACTAGATTTTGAATGACGGGACTACCAACTCGTACCGTTACAAGATCACTAAGAATGGTACGCTTCGAAGCAGCTGTGGATGATAGTGCATAAAGTTTGATTCCTTCTGCCAGCTTTTCCTCTTGATCACCAACCTGTGAATGAGGAAAGGATTACAAACATATGTTTAGGTTTAAATCCATAACAAAGGTAAATAAGATAAATTTAATAAAAATCTTGTTTACTGTCAAAGTGCAAGCAGTAACTTATTCATTTTGTTTCTTCTTCTTTTTTTTCTTTTCCACACCCAACTCCAAGAAATACTGTGTGTAGTAAAGTTTTCTAATTATTCAATACCAGCAGAAGCTTGCATAACAAGAATCAAAGAGCACACAGACATGATAAAAGAAAGGGGATTATACCAAGTCAATTTGCAAAGGTTTATCCAAATATTTCCTTGCCAGTGTTTTAACCCAGGTAGGCATAGTTGCAGAGAAAAGCATGCTCTGTCGCTTTGATGGTAGATTTTCTAAAATAACTTCCACATCCTCCTCAAATCCAAATGAAAGCATTTGATCAGCCTCGTCAAGGACCAAATACTCAACCTCTCCCAATTTGAGGCTGTTACCTTTCAATAGGTCAATGATTCGACCAGGAGTTCCAACCACAACATCAACTCCACGAGAAAGAGCACTTTGTTGTGTGACATATGAAACCCCTCCATAGACACAAACAGAACTCAAATATGGTGCAGACTCTTTAATTTCTTTCTCTACTTGCTTGGCTAGCTCCCGAGTAGGTGCTAGAACCAAAAGTTTAGGAAGCCTACCAGTTCGCCTGTTAAGAAGCAAATGAAAAACATCAATGAAGCACATGAATACGCAGCATCAAAGGGAAGAAGACATGTGAGGCAGGCATAGTGAGCACCCACCTTTGCGAACCTCTTAGCTCAGCATCTTCAGTAAGTCGTTTGATGATCGGAATGCCAAAGGCTAATGTCTTGCCAGTCCCAGTCTTTGCACGAGCAATGAGATCTCGACCTTCCAGGGCTGGAATTAAAACAGCTCTCTGAGTCATTGAAAAGCAAAAGGATAAGTAAAGTGCTTAAAAAGGGGATACAAACATTGTGCAAGAAAGTAAACTAACTAAATATCTTAAAAAAGTGATGTCCTAGGAAAATTAGGGACAGGACTTTGATGATATCTCAAATAACAGCATGTATTATTAATGCAGTAAAAAGCAAGGAAAAAGAGTACAGCAAGAAATGTGAAGCGCCATGTATTGGAATGAGACAAAAATAATGATAAGGATAATAAAAACAAACAAGAAGAAGATAAAAGGAAAAGAGTGAAGTATACTGACTTGAATGGGGAAAAGGTGAGTGATTCCTCGATTCTGGAGGGTTTGAACAAGGCGTTGAGGCAAACCCAGTTTAGAAACGTCAAGTTCGTCCTCGCTAGTATTGCTATTTGGCTCAGTTTCAGAAGAAACGTAATCGACAGCAGCATCGCCGGCATCGACATCAGCTTCGAAATCCGAAAACCCGTCTAGCCCCTTGAAGGCCTCTTCACTGAGGATGGAATTAGGGGTAGCGATAGCGCTAGGAGGAGAGAAGCCGCCGCCGCCGCTGCTGCTGCTATTATTAATAATAAGGTTGTGTTTAAAGCTAAGTTGCGTTTTGGCTGTTAAGGAATTGAAATGAGGAGGCCTTTCAGACAAAAAAACAGACGACGAAGAAGGATATGGTATAGCTTGTGACGAATGTGTCGTCGTCGTCGTCGTTGCTCTTCTACAACTATTAGTAGTAGTAGAATGGAAAAGAGAAGAAACCCCAATTACAGTACAAGTAGAGGCCATTTTTTTATTCTTCTTCTTAATTTCACCCTCAGCTAGAGGGGGAGGGAAGGGAAGGGAGTTGGAAGTGTAGACTATAGAGAATGTGATGTTTAGGGGGTGTAGGCGGCTAGCGAGTGCAAAGTAAGAGTGGAAAGGGGAAGAAGGAAGAAGGAGGATGGAAGATAAGGCCTCGCCTTCTAAGAAACTTATGGCCTTGCAAACCTCCACCTCTTCCTTTGCTCTTAACTAGTCGATAAATAAAATAGACCGTTGGGTATCTGTATTTTAACAATGCTGCCCGGAACAAATGCCAAAATACAATGAGCTTCTGATCTCTGATGATTCATAGGAGATATTTTATTTTCTGGACTTCATTTTGTGGGCTCACTCACTGGCCCATTAACCCACCTCTCTTTTTTTTCTTTTACTATTTTTTTAACTCTTTAGAAAGAAAAAAAACGGAGAAAAAGAAATGTCCCGATAGTTTTTTTTTTTTCTAAAAACAAATATGTTTGGTAACTCGAAAAGCAAGATAGGATAATCTTTCCCCAAATGTAATTTTATTGTTGAATCATACTATACTTTCCTCCTATTTTCTAGTAAATTTCAAATCCAAACTTATCATAATTTGGTTTATTTTGACACTACATGGCCATTTAGTATTGTGTTTGAGGGTAAGGTTTGAGGGAAAGCAGTTAAAATCTTGTTTAGTTTTTTATAACCATAGATTCAGTTGTTATGGAACTAACCATAAATTGCTTTCAGACTACAATTTACTGAAAGTAGAACCAAATTGTTTTGTTTGCTTTTCATTTCTTAGAAATTATTTGTTGCACACTAGTTTATTTGATATGGATATTATCTTGAGTGATTGCAATGTTTTAAAAGATATCATTTCTCATAAAAATATAATATAATATTATACTTAAATGTTATTATTTACCATAAATATATCATATATTTGTTTTTATGAATGTTTATTTGTACAAGTAAATAAAAAGACTGTTAAGAAGTTAATGAGTTGTCACTCACACGTCAAAAATTAAACACGTGATATTATTTAAATTAAAACTTATGTTAAATATAACCGACCAAGAATCAGTGTTAAAAGAATAAAAGAAAAAAATGACTTGTAATCTTGAATAAATTATAAAAAAAGAAATGATGTAAAATCTTAAATAATTAAGAGATAAAAATATACATACAAATAATCGAGACATCACAATAGACTAATATTCACTCCAATAATTATAATTAAATTTGTAACGTATTTTTGTAAGTGATTTGTAACACATACACAAACAAGCATGTTTATTTTATATTTGTGTTCTTCAAGGTTATTTTATAACAAACTTCAATGTCAAAAACAAATTAACTAGCACACATCATATTGTTTTTTATTCAAATTTAATTTTAATCACAATTTTAACTAAACATTTGATTTTATTAAACAAAAGTCAACAAAAAATATTTTTTAATTTTTTTTTCTTCAAAATACAATCATACAAGTAACCACAGTACCAAACATATCCTACAAATAAAATCACATGATGAACCTATCGTTAGTGAGATGGAATGGAGGGTGATATTAGCAAAATTAATAGAATTAAGAGGTTATTATTTTTTATGACCTCCACCCTGTTCAGTTCGCTGGCCAGTTGTCATTAAATGCTTTATTAATTTTTTAATTAAGTTTTCTATTTTAAAATAAAATAAAAAATCCGCTACCTATACCAGAAGTAAAAAAAACGAGATGCGGATTATTATCCTTTCGATTTCTTCTCAATAATGTAATCTCCAGGTATTTAATTATAAAACCTTATTTGCTTAAAGAAAACAAAAAGGCTGGCCATGAAAAATAAAGAAAGAAAGAAGGAATCGAGGAAACGAAGATTTTTTTTTTTTTGGAAAACAGATATATTGAAATTGCAATTTCCTCCCTCCGTTTGTCTAACAGCGATATCAATCATCTCCTCCCTCTCCTCTCCCTCCTCCGCCATAATTGCGTGCTAGTTATTTGGGTAAACGGAGGAGCAGCGCCTCCTTACCTATCCTTTTTACTTCCCTAACACTCCAACTCCGTCAGTCAGATCTCATCTCCTCTCCCTAGTTAATATTCTATAAGTCGGCGGTTTCATTTCTATCATCTCCATATTCATCGATTAGTACTCCCACTTTCACATTTATTTGTTTGTAGCTACAGGATGTTTATTTCTCAATTTTTCTCCTCTTTCTGACAGTAATTATTCAGTTCAGGGTTCGCGATTTCCAAAGCTCCTCATCCTCCTCCAATTGTATGAAGAACATGATTACAATATAATATTATTAATTAACTCACTCATTGAGGTTCCGTCCTTTTTACTTCTTATGCTCATTATCCATCTGCTTTCGCCAATTAATTAACTAATTGTTCATTGATTTGGATGATTGTAGGCACAATTTTTCTTCTGGTTGATTAGCTATTTTCCTTGCTTGCTCACAATGGCTGAATTGCTGCCAATTTACTTTAGCATTATTGCTTTCTTTTGCGCCTTGGGAGCTATGGCTTTGGCTATTTTTCACATCTACAGACACCTTTTGAATTACACTGAACCTACTTATCAGAGATACATTGTCCGCATCATCTTTATGGTCCCGGTTTGTGCTTCTCTTCCTTCTCACTCTGCCATTTTATCTGTACTAGTTTAATCAAGAAACATGAAGGAAAATGAAGAAGAAATGAGAGAGATTTTACCAAATCACCAAGATAGTAGATAAGGAAACAATGTGCGCTTATACTAGCAGAACTTTTTTCCTTAATAAACATGGAAAAAAGAAAGTGAGTAGAAAGATGTTTTATTTAATAATAATGATAATAGGTTTTTGTCTAGTTTTCATTAAAAAAAAAATCTTCACCTTTAACAGTCAGTTAAGCATACTCAAACAAATATACTTTGTGCATGACTGCATGTTAATCTATTCACAAAGCATGCGGAACAATCTGTTTGTCCTGTTGCTTTTGCTGTTTCTGGAAAGTGTAACTGAGAAAGATTTTCTTTTGGTCAAATGCTCACAGGTTTATGCATTGATGTCTTTCTTGTCCCTAATTTTTCCAGAGAGTTCAATCTATTTCAATTCCATACGTGAAGTGTAAGTGTATTTGGTTGTTTTATAAAATTGCAGTAGCCTCTATCTATATATATACTGTGTATCTAAATTTCTATTGATATCAAAATGTCACAATATTTTCTAACAAAGTGGATTACAATGGCAAGCATCTATTCATCATTCTTACATGATCTTGGAATTATTGATTGCCAACAATCATTAATTGTTAGCTTGAATTTCCCCTCCTTTTCCTTTCCTTTTATTTTGCTTCAAAATACAAACGGACAGTTGAATTACTCTTGTGGGCGTACAGATTGTATCATTCAGACATTTAGTGTAGATAAATGCAATTGTTCATCGATCAGTGAGGCAATTATGCTCAAAACACGAAGATTTCCTAGGAATTAATGGTTGATTGCAAACATTGTCTGGTGATGGTATTGTTTTGAACTGGTCATGGTGATTCTGTGATGGTACAGTGGTTGTGATGTTAGTGTTACTACTAATCTAGATGGCTTTGTGTCACCAGATATCAACCCATGAGCTCTTCTGGGCCCACAAATGGTCTGATCTGGGGTAGACCCACATATTTAGCTGGTTTGTCATTTGATAAGCTCTTGAGATGCCACTCTAGGACATGGGATCTTCCCTGTGTTCTGCAACAGTATAGATTAACCACCTTCCCCTTTCGACCATTGTCGAACCAATGGGTGACAGTAACTGGCTCGATGTTTTTGACCTTCCTTTGTGCTATAATTCCTTTAATTTGAAACCATCACTGTTAAATGTTATTCTACTTTATGCACCTTGGAATGAATAAGCCAACCTTATCCTATCCCCAAAAAAAATATGCAGACAACTAGGATCAAGTAATGATAATATTCATGTTGCAGGGGCTAAGAAGCTTTCTCTGATTAGTAAATACTGCATGAACCATTTATGCTAATGATTTCTTAACTGTTTCAGTTATGAAGCTTGGGTCATATACAACTTTCTGTCCTTATGCCTGGCTTGGGTTGGCGGCCCTGGAGCAGTTGTGCTAAGCTTAAGTGGGAGGGCTATGAAGCCATCATGGTGTCTGATGACTTGTTGCTTTCCTCCCATACCATTGGATGGGTGAGTTCCTTTTTTTCTATGGCTTGGGGGCATGCACAAATCTCATTTTCCTGTTTTGTTCAGAACATATGTACAGCAGAATCTGCAGTACTTTATTCACCGAAGTTTGTTATAATTATTTTTTGTCTGAGTTTTGAGTTTTGATTCAATGCAGGCGTTTTATTCGGAGGTGCAAACAGGGCTGTTTGCAGTTTGTGATTCTGAAGCCTTTTTTAGTTGCTGTTACACTCATACTTTATGCAAAAGGCAAATACAAGGATGGGAATTTCAGTCCTAAACAATCATATCTGTATCTCACCATTATATACACAATCTCGTATACAATGGCATTGTATGCTTTGGCATTGTTTTATGTGGCATGCAAAGATCTGCTTCAGCCTTTCAACCCAGTTCCAAAGTTTATCATCATCAAATCTGTTGTTTTCTTGACATACTGGCAGGTAAAACTTTATCCACAGTTTGTTCTCATTATGAAGCTTTACAGATTGATTGTTGCTCTAGTTGAAGTCTTTGTGATATCCCTGAAGAGTAGAGAAAGCACATGATTCTTGCGTGACTTTTCAAGTTTGTGCCTATTGGATTCAAAATGACTTGATCTATATGCAACCCGTTGCATGATTTCCTATGTGGTAAAGTTGCTACAAGTTTTAGTCTGATGAGTCATATTTTGTGCCCCACATATATGAGCATGTAACAAGCCTTTTCAGTTTCCCAAGGTGTGCTGCTATTTTTAAACAAATTTACTTTTTAGAACTCTTGGTGCCTTTTAGCTTTCCCTAGTGGTCTGTGCACACGTTGCAGAGAGTTAACACTGGTCAAAACATCAACTGAAATTCATCAAGAAATCAAGTAGAGTAAATAGCAATTCAGGTGGTACCTGACTGACTCCTGAACCTTAATTCTCAAGAGCTCTCCAGTGCCCTTCTGCTTACAATCACAGTTAATCCATGGGGCTCTCTAGAGTCTGTTGAACTAATCTACTTGATAGGAAATTTTAAAGGATCTTTTGTGATAGGAAAGAAAATAAATCTCCTAGGAAAAATCATATTCTACCTATTCTGATTTTCTTCCTGCATTAATTAACAACTAACTTGAGCATGCATTACCTTTAGTATTTTATTTACAAATCTCATAATATGGGAGAGAGGGATTTACCGATGTAAGAGAAGTGTAATGTTGTTTAGAACTTATTACTTTCTCATAGAATTGTGAGAGATATACTTGCAGACTATTATTCTCTTCGCTTTGTTGTTTTTCTTTGCAATAATTGGTTTAGTGATACCAGACTGCGATAGAAGCCTCAGTTTGTAATAATTCTTAATATGTCACAACCAATGTTGCTTTTTGATAGGATCCCTTCTTTATTAGGTCCTAGCATGCATATGCTAAAAGGAATCATCTACCTCTGTACCTCATTATTAGTTATTAGATTTGGGAGTAATTACCTTTTGAACTCTCGTCATGTTAAATTTATTCGTGGACAATCAAAAGATGGGAGCAAAAGAAATGTGAGCTTGGTGATGATCTAGTTATGTCTCTATTTTTCTTTCTTTAGGGAGTTTTGGTTTTTCTTGCTGCGAAGTCTGGATTTATAAAGGATGCAGAGGAAGCTGCTCAGTTTCAAGATTTTATTATATGTGTGGAGATGCTTATAGCTGCTGTTGGTCATCTTCATGCATTTCCGTACAAAGAGTATGCTGGTGCGAATATTGCTGGGTCTTGTGATCTGACACGTAGTCTTGCACATGCCCTGAAGTTGAATGACTTATACCATGACACTGTTCACCAGGTATGCCTGACAAGTTTTTGTTTCTTCGCATGGGTCCTTTCAAAACCATGCCTATTTATATGCCAATGATTATTAAAATATTTGCAGTTTGCACCTACTTATCATGATTATGTGCTCTACAACCATACTGAGGGTGATGAGGGAACAAGAAAGTATCGCTCACGAACCTTTGTGCCAACTGGCCATGAGATGGATGCTGTGAGGAAAAACAAACTCGTGTTTGGAAACAAGATGGACGAGATTCAGCTATCCAGTCACTCTTCCTCTGCCACAAGCACACCCAAAAATGATACCTCAGTGCCCAATTCTGCACATTCTGATGCAATGAAATCTTCCCTTCTTATGGATTCTTCTAATTCTGTATCTGCACCATATGACATGTCACTTATTGACATGGACTTCTCCAATTACCCTGCAAAAGTTGCTGCTGCAAATGAAACTAGTAGGTGACAAGAATGGAGGGACTGAAGCAAATGGGCGAGAAAAAGTACCCTTAAAGCAAAGAGTTGAGGAATATTAGATCGTCTTTCTGCTTCAGGAAAGCACTGTGTGGTATCATGGGTGTCAATTTCCTTGAGAGTGTTTCATAGCCCTCAGTCCTCTATTTTCATTTGGTTTAAGCATTTCATTTGCTGATATCAGGCTTCTCCATTGTTGCCTGTTTGTCCTGGGTTATCTACCTTTGTTGCCCATTCTGCTTTGTAGATACAGAACTTTTAGACGTCATACTTAAGACATTAGAGGTCACCATTAAATTGGCTGAATTGTTTTTTTACCCTTCAAATATCAATGATTGTCCACCCTGCTTCCTCTTGTGTTCTGGATATGGAGATTTAAGATTTCACGTTTGCAATTTCCCATTTGCAACTTGAAATTGCATTTTGATTCTTGTAAACTTGTTTTTTTCTGTTGCATGTGAGCTAAACCAGGGCCATTATGTGAGTTGTGAATTTAACTCATCATTGCTTTTTTACATTTCGGTTCACCATCCTCGTCGTAACTATTTGCATCTTGGCATACTGTAAGAAAGGGTACTTTTAGCTTTTCTTGCTGTTGTCTTGGAAGTTTGATGCAGGATTCTACATGTTTTGGTTACCATGGCCAGGGTTGTGTCCCATAAATTTGGCCTTGTACAAGAAATAGGTTTCCACAATTCTACTTCTTGTCACAAGAAATCTTTCCTAATTGCGTGCGATGTCATTATAATCTTAGTACTAATATAGTTATTTCTTTCATGGCTGTTTAAATTTTGTCATTCAAAGTTAGTAAATTGATTATTCTAATTGCTGCGCTTGATGATGTTACTGAGTGAAGCAAAACCACCGCACCCTCGAATGATCTTCGTTAATTTTAAAATACTGTTTTCAAACCAAATTAAAATTTGTTAATATTTTGACTCTATTATAGAATAGGAGACAGCACATTTGACTTTTGAATTCTCTATGCTGAATTATTTATTTGCCATGGTTGAAAGTTGAAAGTCTTTGATTATATTGTTTTCGCAATTTAGATGATATATTTTACGAATTTATTTACTTATTTTGTTGGAATCGCACTCTCTTTTCTAGTATTATTTTAGATTTACGCGTATAGCTGGATTTGCTACACAAGTCTTGGTGTGAAATGTTAAACTCAGAAGTACATGCTTGAGGTCTTGATTGTAGGTATCTAATGTTGACAGCAGGTGGTTTCCAGAGAATCAAGATAAGACAAGCTGCTACTGAATGTTTAGACTTGCAAGGCAGGTTATGTTAGCAGCCATTTGTTACAACTCTCCTGATTATTTGATCTGTAATTCAGAGAAAGCTAAGCATTCTTTATCGGCCCTTTTCACAGAAATTGCATTGCATGCATGAACTGAATGCTCTTATGATTATCTTTATAACCTTTTTGTACAATGGATTTAAAAATATTTCAACTAATATTTTATAGGTTGAAAACAAAATAACTCGATACATGGCATAGCACAGGAGCGAAGAAAAAAAGAAGAAGCTAGTTAATTGTATCAGTGAGAAGGTGATGGTTGATATTTAGGAAGGACAGGATAAATTGATCCAAACCGATCCGCCCCCTTCCCACAGAAAACTTTTCAAACCTAACCAGACATCTCCATCCATCGTGCATCATGAACCCAACCTTTGAATTTGGGAGAGAAGAAAAAGTAGAGAACAACACAAAAGGCACGTGACCCATCTTTATCCATCCATTTCCTGCCCAACGTGTCAAGAGTATAAAAGAAGGAAGGAAAAGTCCGGCTTGGGTTCAGCTCCTTCCTACTGCGTCGGCGCACTGCTCCCATAATACTACTCAACAGGGACAAGCAACACCAACTTCGTTATTATATTCCCTTAATGCAAGCCAAACAGACCCCTTAGCCTCTTCCCCTTCCGCCTCCTCCCTCCCTCCCTTCTTATGTTGTACGTATTGGCTTGTTTATCTCTGCTTTAAAAACTCTCACCCTGTTTTATTTTAGATCAGATCAGATATAGCTAGCTACCTTTTTCTTCCTTCCTTTCTTTCCCTTTTTTTGTTTGAAAAGCTCTTTCTTTCTTTCCATCAATTTCCATTTCATGCACACATAAACAGGTAGCCAGCTAGCTAGCAGGAGTGATCATCATGGCTCTAGTAATGAATCGCAACTTCAGCTACAACACTAGCCATCATCTGGGGCCAACTCCGCTGTCGAGGAGCAGCAGTTACGGTACTTGGAATGACTTATTAGGAGGATATAGCAATAGTTCAGAGCATTTCAGCAGCAGCTCAGTGGTGATGATGGAGAAGAGAAGGTTATTTCTTAGAAGCTACCACTTCTGCAGGAAAAGAACCCTAACAGAAAGGATCAAGGGTTCTTTGATAAGAACGAAGAAAGCGATGTGGCTGAGACTAAGATCTGCTCGTAAAATCAGAAGGTTGGTTTGGTCCAGACTCCGTTATGCATTCTGCTTTCGCCGCAGAAGAAGATTTCTTCGCCTCGTCAACCATAATCATCACATCTCTTCCACCTGCACTTTCTGGTAGGAGGACTCTAAATATATATTGGCTTGTTTTTTTCTTTCTTTCTTTTATTTTTGCTAGTGTTTATTCTTCAGGGGAAAAAACTGTTTCTTCCTAATTTCTCTAGTCTGTGGGAATTAGTTTGTATGCCTAGCTAGCGCTAGCTAGCCTGGGAGAATTGAAGTGGCTAAAATCCTTCTTTACAATATTAGTTTGTATGCCTATCAAGGTGCTGTTGTTAAGTAGTTTTGCTCTTCTGCACGCTAGACGCTAAAACTAAAAGTAGTCCCTTTTCTGGTGTAAGATAAGATTGATTCCTCAACTTGAAATTAATCGATCGAGGAACACTTTAGTACTGTATATATGTGCGCGTGTGGAAAATGTGTTCATCTTATTACCGAAACCCTATGCTCCTTGCATAGAGAATCATGCCTGGATTCTTTCATATTTTATAGAGTAATATATATTGTGATGAATTCGTCTTCCACTTGAAATCGAAGACTACTGAACATAGGGATGTATATGATGTAATGAAGGTGTGCGCGCAATCCTAGATTAACTAGGGTAAATTGTAGATGCATCTAAATATAGATATCTGCTAATATTTTAGCTTTGGGAAAGCAGCATCTAAATATGATCGCAAGCAATTAAGTTTGAATTCTAACAGGAGGAGGAGCATCTATTCTATTGCAGTGGCTCTGGTTTGTTTTTTGAAAAGTCAAATATTCCACACAAAATAACCTTTCGAAGTGGAAAAGAAAGCCAAAGTAGAAAGTCATCGATTCCTTGCTTTTACTTTTATCATTCACACAAGCTAGCCGTGGCTAGCTGTTCAACTTTGGAATCAAATTAAAACCATGATTTAGTGATTGCACTTTAATTAATTAATACTATGATCATGCACGCTAGCTGCAGTTTGCATTATTATAATTTCCATTTGCCATTTTATATATTTATCTGGGTATTAAGTGACATGGGACTCAACGGCTTGTCCCAGCTGCTGTTGCGTGCAGCCTTAAATAAACTAATCTGGCTACCTTTCTCTTGTTCTCTCACACATCACGGGGATTCCCATCGTGTTAGTTCCTATCCTCTTTGGCTGCTGCTACCACTTGACTCCTTTTGTAACAGTGGCTGCAAATTAAAGATGACACTGGCTACGCCCTTTATGATCTATCCAAACTAATAAGCTTTCTTTATTCAAGCTTCCATAAGTTCATGCATACAATTCTTCAAAATTTGTTGAATTCAATAATTTTATCGGAGATCTAAATAGAAACGTGCTGCTCTTACTTTATATTTGTGTTGAACTAGAAGTCGGCTTACTTTTGGATGTAATTTAAGTTTAGGGTTTATTGCCGGGCACTGGCTTGATGGCCAGTTCTTGAATCAGAAAAATTAAGAAGAGATTAAAAAAATGCATTAAGAGGTAGCAAGCACGCAAGGTATCTTCGAAAGCAGATCCCAACAGATGATCATTAGTATACGTTTGCATGTATAAATGAATGAATTGCTTGTATATTACACATCGATCTACCTATTGCACATAACTATTACTTTACCTTAAAAAGAGAACATAATCAAATGGTTGCAAGATGCTGGCGTGTCAGAATTCTATGAATCCATCTAATTATTAATGTGGCCTCACGTACTGTATTTCATATTAATTAACAATCAAATCAAGCAACGTGGTATGCTTAATTTGCCCCTAAAAGTCAACCAAATTTAGTTTATCACTGACTAAACAGAATGGAATACACATGCATAAGGTATCTTATATGTCTTAATTATTCATTTGTTATTATTTCTTTATTGTTAAATAAATCTAAAACCCCATGTAAAAGGGGGGAAAAAAGAGAGTGTGTGGCGTTGTTGGGCTACCGTTTCATGGTGGCGTGATGGGCTCCCTATTGAAAGGGAACCTCCTCCGACATTGGACTGTGATTTCATGGTGGCGTTGTTGGGCTCCGTTATTTTTTTGTTAAACGGGCCTCGTCTATAAGCAAGTATAATAGCTTAAGCATATTTGTAAATTGCATTTCGACTTTAGGTTTGCTTTATAGCATATTTGCAAGTCCTCAGTTGGAGTCTTGCAATAATGGAGACTGATATCTTGGATGTTCATGTTATAAAAAATCTTAAAAACTTTAAAATAAAACCACAAACATATAAAATCATAAATTAAAAAAAAAACATATTAATTATTGAAAATTTTCATGTTATATGATGAACATAATAAAACTTACCATTTTTTTAACAAATGTTATTACATTTGTCTTAGAAGATGTTATGCCACTGTACAAAGAATTATTGTTTGTTAGATCTCAGTAAGTGTATTGGTTGATGGATAAACCATGCTCTGAAATGTCCGGCTTAAACATATTGATAAACTACTGACATTGATCATAAGTAATAAGCATTCATGGGCCAGAAACTTGATGAGCGCTAACAGTTGCATTCTTTCCTCTATTAAACTTGTAACCAGGTGGAAAGCCATGCATTTTGTAACTTTTTTCCACAATGTGTCCAAAAATGCCACAATGAGAGCATATAGGTCGATCCTTTCGAACGTGAAGGAATTTGTTACCAGTAAAACGAGCTGGAGACATAGTCTTTGTAAACAATGCAGTAGTGTTTTGATTAAAGGAAAGACTTAATGAAGAAATCATGTGTTGCCTCTCCTCTTAAATGACTAGTGAGAAAGCTTTATTAATTGAAGGCAAGGGATCAATCAACAAAATTTGACCTTGCACATGTGAGTAGCTTTCATTAAATCTCATTAGGAACTGATAAACATGTTGTTGATGATGATAAGACATAATAGTCTTCAAAGCTCCACATATATAGGTAGGAATTGACTGGTGATTTGCTAACTCATCTCATTATCCTGTCATAGCAGTGAAATACAAACTAACATAATTATATTTCTTGTGACAATTAGAAGATGGATTTCTGGAGTTGAAAAATTTATGGCCCATTGTGTTGAGAAAACCGATCCTAAAGATCATTTCATATCTCAAAAGCATCATCAATGTAAATGATGATGTTTGCAATCTCTGTTGAAACAAAAATTAAACAGCCATGAAAGAACCATATTGTTGCAGTGACTCCATGCCAATCCTTGAGAATCATTGAGATTGGATGGTTTAGGCAAAGTACCATTAACAAAACTGAGTTTGTTCTTGGCTGATAAAGCTATCATCATTGCTCTTTTCCATGAATTATAATTCTCACCATTGAGTGGCTTTGAAACAATCATGGCTCCAGGATTGTCGCCATGATAAAAAATGAAAGGATTGGAAGAATCCATTACTGATGTAAAGTTGGTATTTTCAACCATGACTGAGTAAACAAAGAACTGAAAAAAATTGAAAAAGCAGAGATAATTCTTCAAAGAACTTGCTCTGATACCATATTGAAAATAGAAAAGAGAAGAAAAATGATGAGCTAAATGATTTTCTTAATTCATTGATTCAAAACAGCTATTACATTGTTTATATATGAGTTGATTCCTATAGTGCGTAATCAACCGATAATTAACAAACTAACTATTTAACAACTAACTGATTCTTCTAACTACTCTAACAATCTCTAACTTCTGCATAGTTGCATGTGAAGGAAGCCAACTAAACATCTGCAAATTTGCAGGTTTGTTGGAGGTTGCACTGCTGTGAGTTCAATGTGGAGAAGCTGGAGCTATATTTAATTCAATAGGGCTTGAGATTTGCACAACAAGTCTTGAGTTCGAGTCAGAGTCTGCACTTCTTGTAAGAGCTTGGAACAATCAGGGTTTTACTCATTTACTGGGCCCACAAAGTACGCTTTTCAGGGGGTGAAGTTTCTTTGAATCCAAAAAAAAGTATTGTTTTCTAAAATAATAGAAGAAAAAAAAAAGGCAGCACACATAACTACCGTCCATTAGCTATTTAATTTTCAAAAACAAATGTTGAAAAAAAAAATAGAGAATGAATGTCCAAAAGGAAAAGGGAAAAATAAAAATAAAGCAACAAAACGCCTGTGTTTTGTTCGACAAGGTACAAATTAGACCAACAGTTGATGTTGCTGACTTGATTATTTGTGGAATGCGGACTCTGATCTCTGTCAAATTGAAGAATAAACAACCTTGTAGATTTGCTTTGATTTCAATCAAATGATTGGATTTGATTTGTATCCTAGCAAGTAACATGGGTTTGCGTCAATCATTGCACATGCATGCCGCCTCCATATTCCTTCCTCAGATCTCATCAACCACTGCATAGTTATAGCTAGTTTAAGTAATGTAATAGTAATATACAATTTTATATGGAAATATATTAAAATAACTAATTTGCAGTAAATAAAAATATTTTTAAATCGGAAAAAGCTGCAGTGCGTGTATCTAATTAACAGTCACTCAACTAGTTTATGCCCTTGTTGTTGTCCATTTCTGCAAAATGTGGCGTGCTAGTGCTAGCCATGTGTTTTGAAGAATCAAAAGGTAGGTAGGCATGCAGTCTTTTACCTTTCTGCAGTTGCATTCCAGTGCTATGTAGTTGAAGCAACACCATAATTAAATTGATCAGCTTCTGCATGTATCTAACTACTCTCAGATACATTCAATGCACACTTCCTTTCAATCCACCCTCTAAATACGCTGCCTCCTTGTATATAATACATGCAAGTATTGATTTGTTACTTGAACAAGGCACCAGCTCCCGTCGACGAGGTCATACTTCTGACCCAGCTCCTGTTATTCCAGTCCCTTAACTTGGAGCTCTTATTAATGCTGCAGATGGGTTTCCAAGCTAATGCTGTCATCCCCTCGAGGTTCCGCTACGAGAAGCTTAATAATGGCGGTGATCAATATCATGAAAAATTAATGGCAAGGCCTAGACGAAGGCGTTGTTGGGTGAAGAAAATGAACGGAGGAGTAAAGCGTTGTCTCCGATTATCCCGCTCCAGGAAACTTACTTTCAAGGCATTGTCTGTGATCCTAATGCCGAGCCCAAACAGCAGAATTGCAAAAGTGTATGCCCATGTTATTGATAGAATCAAGATGATGGATGATCTGTCTCTGTATCCCAACATTATCTTTTCCACTCATTGGGGACTTCCAGTTTTATCCCATCCCCATCCCTCTGTAAAAAAGAAAAGAAAAACTTCTCTTCATACAAACTTAACCTGCATCTAGGAGCTTGCATATTTATGTTTCAGCAGATAAATTTAGTAGAAAGAAATAAACTTGCTTTACATACACATGGATTCTGTCTCTTCTTATTCCCTTCCTTAGCACTACTGAAAGAAGTCCTCTGCTAATCTAGCTAATTTCAATTGATCCACCGTGTTTCTAATTGATTGTAGACTTCAAACGTCTTAATTAAGCACTGCAGCACATATAGTCTATGCCATAATTAACTCTTCACACCTCTTTGATTGCCCTAATCAAGTTGTCTTGATTAAAAAACCATCAGACTCTGGAATGTCAGGCTTGACTGCTTTCATATCCTAACCCTTTTGGGGTACGTACCCACTCGCACTGCATCTTTGATTGCAGAAAACTTCCCTGCTCTAAAGCGTTTGATGATTCCATCTTGTGTTTTGTCAGCCAAGGCATTGTCGACTATTTTGGATGGCCCATATAAGCTTGAATATATACAAGACATTGTTTTCGTGTTGATGAGGACGAGGTGTACAGGACACGAGTAATCCCTGATGCACGGGTGAGGGAGAAGGCATGGAAGATTGTCCTCCTTGTTTCAAGTACAGAGCCTGGAGAATTTGAAAATCTCCCTTGCATTTTCCATTCCACAATTCATACTATCCGAAATAGGAGTACGGTATCTTCAGCATATTTTGGAACTAACCGAAGCTTTCCCCCAGTCCATTGCACTGATATGATGATCAGCTACTACATTTATTTTGGTTGATTGTACACTAACTGGAGTCCAGCTTTCTCTTTCAGCTGGATACATTTGGGCGTAATCTAAGCATCTCTGCCGGTCAAATATCAGATGACTTCGTATACTTTGTTTCGAAGAGATAAGTGGCTCCAAAGGAGTGGAAACGAAGCATATTCTATTCCATTGAATTCAATGGTTCTGCTGGTATTTTAATTCTGAAAAACCACCATAGAATAAGACATTAAGTCATTGCGTAGATTGAGTCAGACCCTAATAAACTGTATAGTTCATCTTATATTCTTATCTAGGTTTATGGATCTGTTCACTTAATAACTAAGGTTTTCTGCTGCTGTGTTTACTCTGGATCAGGATACCACATGGAGGTGGTGGAATACCTAAGCATTGCTGAACCAAATGTTTGGGGGGGTGATACAGAAGCTTCCGAGGAGGGGATCAGCCTGCTTATCAGCAGAAAGCTGGTGAAACTGATGGACGGAGATGTTCGGTACTTGAGGGAAGCGAGGAAGTCAAGTTTTAATATATCAGTTGAACTTGCTGGTGGCCATAAGTCGGAAAAAAATTGAAAAGCATAGCAAGGCAGGTCGGAGAAGAAGACTACGAATGGTTTGTGTAGCTAAAGAGGAATGCGGGATTCTGGAACTTGGCAAGCCATGAAGAGTTAATGGTTTTTATCAGGACATCGACGTTGATCTCCTCGATTTGTAAATATGGAAAATTTAGTGAAATGCAGCTGGATGAAATATGTACAAAATGATATATTTTTAAGAATTTTATAAATATATGTGTGTTTCATACAGGTAAAAAAAAAGGTAAATATTTTAAGGAAAGAGAGATGTTGGGTTGGGCTAGAGGAGCCCAAAACGAGAAGCATTGAAGAAAGGCTGGGCCCAAAAGTCAATAAACAGCTATAATGTTCGTTCTTGTACGCGGAGCATAAGTTAGCGTTTGGACCCTTTACTGGCAGCTCCCTCTGTTCTGCTGTATCTCCTTTCCTCCTCATTCCCACTTCTCTCTCTCTCTGCCTGTCGCTCGCTGCAGTTTGTATATTTGATTTGAAATTTGGGATCATTATTGGAGATGGACATAAAAGACTTTTGTTTTGGATCTGATAGGATTCCTCCTCCATTGTCTGTCATCGCAGCCGCCAAGGTTGCGTCTCTCACTCTTCCTCCTCCCTCCACTGTTACCAGTGCTTCTGATTCTGCTTGTCTTCCTACTTTTCTCTTCTCTAACGGGTAACTTCTCTTTCTTCTTCCGTTTTCTATTTTTTCTAAATTCTTTCCTTTAATAAATGTTTTTTTTTTATATATATATAAAGGCTTGAGTATTTTATGCCTGTGATTTGTTTAGGGTTTAGCTCTGTTTCTGTTCACCTTTCATTCTCAACTTCTCATGTATGTATGCATGTATGGTAGGCTGAAATTGCAAGGAACCTATGTGCTTCTTCGATACATTGGCCGCGTTGCCAATCTATATGGTCAGGACCCATTTGAATCTAGCCAGGTTTTTCATTCTCCTCCCCATTCTTGCTTTTTCTTATCTAGTTTTGCTTCTGAAAGTTTTCACGAAGTTTGCCTTTCTATTTTTCAGATTGATCAGTGGCTCGAGTACACCCCTGTCCTGTCTGTAGGCTCTGAGTTCGAGAATGCCTGCAACTATATTGACAATTACCTGCAAACTCGTACTTTTCTCGTGGGCTACTCTTTGTCTATTGCAGACATTGCGATCTGGTCCGGTCTTGCTGGTAAAGCTTCCGATTCCTATCTGTTGTTTGCTTTACTGCATTTATTCACTAGTGAATGTCAAATTTCAATGAAAGGAAAACTCCTTAATTATCGGCCTCATTATTATTTCTTTATTGTTTAGGGTTTAACAATCTCGTTGTTGAACTGAATTTTTGACCTGGTCTGTTATTACCGATTTACTGCATTTGTGCTTAGAGTCCCAGGATATTAAAATAAAGGGCTTGGCTGCTATTTTTCTTGATTGCATGATTTACCATCCACTACAGCATTTCACCTAGCAAAATAGATTGGTAGTATTATATGCATTGATAGATTGTTCCTATCTATTTCATGTTTTTTGTTGTTGCTTAATTCCATCTTGAAATGCATATTACATGTCATGCTTTGCAGGAACTGGGCTGAGATGGGAGAGTTGTAGGAAGTCTAAGAAGTTTCCAAATGTAGTACGCTGGTTCAATTCAATATTTGATGAATATAGTGAAGCTTTGAATGAAGTCATGTCAACATATGTTGGCAAAAAGGGCCCAGTAAAGCTTGCAGCAGCTAAACCAAAAGGGCAACAGGTTGTCAGTGGGGATAACCCAGATAAGGGAAAAGCAAGCAGCAAGCCTTCATCTGAAGTAGATCTTCCAGGAGCTGAAATTGGAAAGGTGTGTCTGCGATTTGCTCCTGAACCTAGTGGCTATCTTCACATCGGGCACTCAAAAGCGGCTCTACTCAACCAGTATTTTGCTCAAAGGTACCAAGGTCGATTGATAGTTCGCTTCGATGATACAAACCCATCAAAGGAAAGCAATGAGTTTGTTGACAATCTTTTAAAAGATATTGACACACTGGGTATCAAATATGAAACCATCACCCATACATCTGATTACTTTCCCCAGTTGATGGAAATGGCTGAAAATTTGATCTGCCAGGGTAAAGCTTATGTTGACGATACACCACGTGAGCAAATGCAGAAAGAAAGAATGGATGGCATTGAATCAAAATGTAGGAGCAACAGTGTAGCGGAGAATCTGAAACTGTGGAAGGAAATGATTGCAGGATCAGAGAGAGGATTACAGTGCTGTGTCCGTGGGAAGTTAGACATGCAAGACCCTAACAAGTCTCTTCGAGATCCAGTCTACTATCGTTGCAATCCTGTTCCTCACCATCGGATTGGGTCCAAATACAAGATATACCCAACATACGATTTTGCATGTCCATTTGTTGATTCTGTTGAAGGTATAACCCATGCACTCCGATCGAGTGAGTACCATGATCGAAATGCTCAATATGACAGGATTCAAGCAGATATGGGACTGCGAAAGGTTCACCTTTATGAATTTAGCCGGTTGAATATGGTCTACACAATTCTTAGCAAGCGTCATCTTCGTTGGTTTGTTGAAAATGGAAAGGTGGATGGATGGGATGATGCTCGATTTCCAACTGTCCAAGGAATTGTTCGCAGAGGTTTGAAAGTGGAGGCATTGGTGCAATTCATCCTTGAGCAGGTAAGCTAACATGCATCCATGTCCTTGCATCTTTCTATTCTGATGTTGTTTGGATAGTCCATATGAGATGCTGTATACAGATTAGATGAAAATTTTACATTCTACTCGAAGAATATACAGTGAAAACATGCTTGAGGACCTTGAAGAACTTTGTGTTGCTCCTGTAGTATCTGAATTCTTTCCTTCTTTTCCCAATTATACCAAAGAACTTAATTTCATTCATGTGACATTTGTTTGAATTCTTTGGTTAAAAGGCAGCTTAGGGTGGTAAGTTCAGGTTCATCACTTCCGTGTCACAATATTCCTTATTTACTTCTACATATGTCCATTGATTTATACTCTTAGGTTATTTTGTGTACTCACCCTTTTTCTTAAAGTTTTTATTCTAATTCTGTTTTGTTTCAGGGGGCATCAAAAAATCTTAATCTCATGGAATGGGACAAACTCTGGACAATTAATAAGAAGATTATTGATCCTGTCTGTCCCAGGCATACTGCTGTCATTGAAGAACATAGGGTGCCATTAACCTTGACTGATGGTCCCAAGCAACCATTTGTTCGAATCATTCCAAGGCACAAGAAACATGAGGGTGCTGGAGAGAAGGCCACAACATACACAAATAGGATATGGGTAGACCATGCAGATGCAGAGTTGATCTCTGTAAATGAAGAAATAACCTTAATGGATTGGGGAAATGCCATAGTGAAGGAAATTGAGAAGGACCAGAATGGAAAGGTCACACACTTGAGTGGGGTCTTGCATCTTGAAGGATCTGTCAAGACCACAAAGTTGAAGCTCACCTGGCTACCAGATACAAGTGAATTAGTTAACCTCACTCTTGTGGACTTTGACTATCTAATCACAAAGAAAAAGGTAATTCTTCATTCATGGACTTTGGAAGTTTTGTTTTGTTCCTTTTTAAAAGAATACAATTGTTTCTGTTTAAAACTTGTCTGCTTTCATTTGTTGAGGGTGGGTGGTTTATTATTTGGCTTTTATTGATTTCTGAGTTAGTTTATTCTCTTTTTATCCTTATGATTTTTTATTTTTTACTTTTTTGGCTACTGAAATACCGCACTTCTAATTGCTAATTATATTTTTCCATATAAATGGGGTGATCATTTCATAAACCTCGAGTTGTTTTTTCTCATGCCACCATAGTTTTGACTGAATGACTTCTCGATGTTTACTTGGGATCAAATTCTTTTCAAATGAGTTTGGAGAATGTTGACCATCTACTTTTCAAATTTATATTACGGTGTTTTGTAAAACCTTTCTTGGTGTGTGTATTTGAGCTGTTTTTCCCCCTAATTGTCTGATTGTAGAGATTCAGTGGTTGATTTATTCCAGTACCTATAATGCATTTAAAATGTCAAGTTTTGAAAGTAGCCTTGAGTGTTTTCACCCCTTTGTGTGTGTGTGTGTGTGTGTGAATGTAAAGAGAGAAGAATGAATACGTAAAAAACTTTATAGTGGCAACTCCATTTGATGCATCTATTTAATTGAACATTTAGTTTATGTTTGAATGTGTATTTAGCACACAAAATGAATATAATGGGGATGGACCCTCGTAATTGACTCTTTCACACTGGAATCAGGTTTTATTCAATCTAAATTAAGTGTTTATTTGAGTGCTGGGGTTTTTTGGTGGTGATGAAGCTGGGTAGGAATAGATGGTAAAAGAATCTAGTTAGACATTATAGTTGTGTGACATAATGTTTTGCATAATACATTATACTTGTCATAGATTTTGAGAGTAGAATTGTAAATATACTGAGTGGCCGGCATGTAAAATTTTAATTGTTGATTGGCGCTTGTATTTGTGGATGCAGCTGGAGGAGGGAGAAAGTTTCCAAGATGTGCTTAACCCATTTACCAAGAAGGAGACTGCAGCTCTTGGGGATTCAAACATGCGAAATTTGAAGCGCGGAGAAATATTGCAGCTGGAGAGGAAGGGCTACTTTAGATGTGATGCTCCTTTTGTCAGACCTTCAAAGCCGGTAGTTCTGTTTGCAATTCCAGATGGCCGACAAGCAACCTCATTGAAGTAGACCATATTTGACTAGCATACTTTCTGGCATTCTGGAGTTGAACATTTTTCCTAAAACTATGTAAGGTGAGATTTGGAGTCTTTGACTATCATCCTTTTAGTTACAGACGTGCATTTGCTCTGAAGTTTTTGTTACCTTGCTATAGATGTACGAATTGAATGGTGCCTTTTCAACTAGTTAATGTGGTTTTAATAAATTTCCTAGTTTCAGATAAAGATTTTCTTGTTGAATCTAGTAGCAGTATAGATCCTGATGGGATTTGGCTTTTTAAACTAGGTGAATGCAGTTATGATAAACTACATTTTCACGTGGTTCCTCGTATATTAGGTCTATAAAGAGCACCCAACTTTCCAGACTTGAAAGTTTTAGTACTACATTCGTTGCCTTTGGGATCGAGCAAAACCAGCGACAACATGGATTGTGCCCTCTTTCCTTGCTTGAAATTGGAACTTACTTGGCACTTCCCTTGTTAGAATCATCAAGTGGGTTCAAATTAGGACTCGCTAGTAAATATGATAGCATAGATCAACTGACAAGCATTGGTTTAGTGAGTTCAAATTAAGTCACAATTATTGTTGCCTTGATTGTCTGTCTTGTTATGCCAAAATTACGCACTTTGGCGTGATGATGGCTATCACATGTGCAACTCCTTTTCTTTAATAAGATGAGTACAGCTACGACAATCACTTTTGTTGTCCTTTTCAGGTAAGATAAACAAGACAAGAAACTTACTAGTGCAGTGAAAGATGATGAGATGAGACAGGAAGATTTTTATTTAGCCATTGCATTAACTCAGGCAGTTCTGTTAATCTATGGTTTACACGTAAATTGTACGTTTAGAAGTAACACGTAAGAAAGCCATGAACATGGAAGAACTAAGAAGGGGATGGTCCAAATTTTATTTTTCTCGACTTAAACTTGAACTCTCTGCATTGCTAAATAAAAATATATTAGGTGAAATTCATGATCGGTTAATAAATGGACCATACTCAATTGTTGTTTCTGATTCCCATTAACAGTATTTTAGTCATCAACGTTTTTTATTAGTTACGCATTATCATGATCTGCGCTTTATTAGCATGATAGCGAGTGATTATTTTATATTGGGGTAAATGTAAAGGGAAAGGTGGGATTTAATTAAAAATATTAAGCCATTACCCACCCCAATTACTTGATTGTGTTTTGACTTTCTCGGGCTAATTCCTTTTCCCTCCCTTCCCTGCTTACGGCATCATGTCCCAAACGCTCATCCACGTGTAGATGGTCAATGTGATGACAAAATGCATTTATCACAAAAGTACCGTGAAGAGATAAAACAGTGAAGATAAACATTCAGTGAAATTGCATGTTTGGGAATGTTTATTTTGTTTAAAATATATTAAAATAATATTTTTTATTTTTTAAAAATTATTTTTGATATCAAATGATATAAAAAATTAATTTAAAATAAAAAATAAAAAATAAAAAATTATTTCTAAAACACAATATCATGGGATTATCTTGATTTCTTTCTCCGATTGTTGTTTTTATTATATCTATCCATCCGATAACACTAATGAAAGACAAGTTTGATGGAACTATTCTGGAAACATAAGCATTGATTATTTGGTTCGGACAAGCAAAATCAAGTGGTTGAATATATTGTGATGTGAATTGGTGGGTTAGTTGGCCGAGGCATCGAAAGTTGGCCTACTTGAAGGTAGAAAGTCTTCCTAGGTATAATTACTTCATATAAACATGCACAAACATGCTGCTTGTCTAATCTAATACAGTTCATACATCCATCTGAGAAATACATATAGGCTATGTCAAACATGGTTTTATTATATTATTTAATTGGCTAAAACCACAAACTGATGCTTTGATATTTTATTCAGTGGAAGAACGGTTTGTCGACTAATCATTTTACTCTCCTAGATGATCCATCAAGCACAAACTTCTCCCTTTACAAAACTGTTACAGGAGGAATAACAATCACAAAATCCCAGCTGGGCACAGCTATAAGATTCATCAATTTATAGCCACAGCCTAGCGTACGTACTTGTGTTTTTATACAGTCCATCAACCAACCACTCATCTACTTCTTAGGTGCAAACCTGGACTTGATCTTTCGAACCTCCTTGGTACCAACCTGGAAAGCCATGGTCAAGACATGGTCTGGCACGGGTGGTTGGGCTGAAAACAATGTGGCTGCAATTGACTGAGTTCCTGGCAACTGGCTATTGAACGCAGCAATCACTGCAGCTGGGACTTGACCGTTGTTCTTCTGGAAATGAACCAAGCCTTTAGGGAAAACAAATGTCTCGCCCACTTTGATGGTCTTTGATATCAAAACGTTAGCAGTGGTGATGAACCCCACGTCCAGTTGGCCTTCGAGGACAAAGACCATCTCAGTGGCGCGTGGATGTGTGTGGGGTGGGTTCAGGCCACCAGGGGCAAAGTCAATGCGGGACATGGATACCCCCAAGGTGTTGAGTCCTGGGATCCTTTGAACATTGGCAGCAGTGACCAGGGAGCCGAATGTGTTGTTGGTGAGACCTGGTTTGGCCAAACCGGCGAAGAAGAAATCCTCTGCCGATATGTTCTCCTTGCAGGTGAATCCATTCACCTTCACACCTGTTTAATTACAAAAGCATGCCATGTCATATCACAAATTACTAAACAGAATCAAAGACAATTGATGAGATCCAAGGAAGATGAAGAAATTGTGCTGAGAAGGAGAAGGGGAAAAGGCGGGGCAAGTCAACTTTCCTGCCCCGTACGAATCATACATATAATTAACTAAGATCAAAAGGAAAATAAAAACAATAGTGTAAAAAGAAATACCAGAAGAAAGATCAGCAACGCAAACATCTTGAAGCAGGTCAGGATCAGCAGAAACGATGGCCAATAGGACCAGACCAAGAGCCATATAAAGAAGGGAGAGGTAGGCCGCCTTATTTGCTGCCATGACTGCTGCTGCAGATGCTAAGCGATAACAGCTGCTAGCTTTCTAGGTTCCGGCGAAAACTATTGAAGGAAAACACCCAGTTAATAGAAGAGAAAAGGAGGGAGGGGGTCTGAATTAGGGAAAAGAGGGATCGATGAATAGGAGGGAAAGGCGGACAAATGTATTTATATTGGCTGCAACGTCATAGTTACCGAAGTTGCCTTGAATATTCCATTTGGCAAAGATCATTAGCATGCGGTGTGGTTAAATATAGTTTTAGAATCACCATGACTTCAAATTGAGTTTGAAAAAAAAAAAAAAAAAACTATAATCTATAGGGTTTTTTAAACCCGTGTATTCAAATTAAAACCCTAAAAACTAGCTAAACATACACGAAAACAAGGGCAACAAATTTTTCAGTTGTATTTAAAAATAAAAGGGAAATTTCAAAGCGGGCAACGCCACTGAGGGAAATGTGGTGAATGTTAAAACACGAAACATGCCTTGGCTCTTACGCGAAAAGGAATGTCATCGCTCCCTCCTCCTTCCTAAACAATCGATGGACCATCACCATCTCTCCGGCCCCCACAGCTAGCTTGTGTGTTCACCCGTGATTCTTGGGTCAATTTCCAATGTGCGCGTATGGACTAGGTCTCTTAATTTTATTGATTTATCGCGGTCTTCTTTTCACAACTTGTATCATTGACCCTCGAGAGGTAGGCTTGTTAGGAAAAAACTTCTACTCTCTTTATTGATTTATTTCATGATTATCCTTGATATTTTTGATCTAGATCTTTATTTCAAGTGGTCCAAAGATGTTTTTCTTTACCATGGAAACATTAAAATGTGGTATGATATAGTGATAATAGAAGTTAATCCATAGATGTCCATCTCCCAAGTCTCTTGATTAGCTAGGATTAATTACAGTAGCCATGCTTGATTTTAATAAAAATAAAAAAATTATCAGACTTCAATATATGGTTCTGATTTTAGAAAAGAGCAGAAACAGGTCGAGATTTGACTGTCATTTATTTCTCTCCAACATATATGAGAAAAAGTTTTAAGCAGATTAATGTACAGTTTCAGATTAGAAACTAAGTAGCTGTAGCTCTCCCTCTAATGTTTTTTTCCTGCTGACGACACATGCAATGAATACCCGAAGCAGGAAGGCTTCATATAGATTAGAAACTATTTACATACAAGTCAATGAGCACCTCCACTGTATTGGGGAGATTAATTATTTTAATGTCGACTTTCAATTGTTTTATACTTCAAGAAATCTATCAAAGTCATCCACACACACGCACACACACACACTTGGATAAATTATCAGCTGTAGCTTCACATGTTCGTGCTGGATTTTTATCTTATAATGAATGAACAGTTGAAAGCATAATGATTAATTATTATCTTTCAGATAGTAAACTTATTCTGACTTACTAATTAAATTATATTTATGAGTAATGTTTGTTTCGAAGATTCAATAAAATCTGTTTAAGCAGCAGATCTATCTTATAATAACTAGCTAGCATTGCCGTTTCTTGATCGACATGAATTGATGCATTAATTTCCCATTTAGAAGATGGGAGGGAGGGAGTGAACGAGTGCAAAACTTTAAGTGCCGTCACTCAGTTGATTAGAGTTCAAATTAATGAATCGCTAGCTAGCTAAACCGTATTATATACTATATAAATTAAAGATATGTCCTCTGGTCAAGAGTCGAATGAAATATGCATGTTGTTGTAGAAAATTTGTTCATGTATAATTAATAGATTGTAAATATACGAGTGTTCAACAATTTTCTTCAAAATTCATCTACTCTTTTTCTTAAAAAAAAAATACAATATTTTTCTTCCCTTGTTATGCTGTCTGTAATTATTGTTAGGAGGTGTTTATATATATATATATATATATATATATATATATATATATATATATATATATATATATATATATATATATATATATGACATTACATTACATTACATTACACTATAAGAAAGGTGTAAACATTGTTCATCTACTCAGATGCACTATGAATTAAAATAATAAAATTAAAAAACAATATAAGTATAATTTGTATGCTTAGACAGAACAAACACATGGCTTCGGCCAAATGGTTAAGGCGCGCGAGTTCCTGCAAAGTAGACGGGAGTTCGATTTTTAATATCATATTATTTTCATTATCTATAATTTGTACACTAAGTTAAACAAAGAAATTGCTTTGGCCGAGTGGTTCAAGACTGTGCCTGTAAACTGGAGTCGGGAGTTCGAATTCCAGGGGGTGCGAAAAACTGATTTCCTTTTTATTTTCTTTTTAATCGGTTTTTTTTCCTAACTGTGGTGTCCAGGACAGCTTATGCGTACCACGATTAATCTTCGGTTCTATTTTTTTAACATTTATTTACTTTTTTTCTTCACTTATACATTTTTTTTTGGTTTATTTTTTAATGACCGGAGTGTCTGTATCACATTTTTTTCCCCAAAATTAATAGTGATTTTCACTGTTTATTACTGTTTGAAAAAGTACTTTCCCCTTGCTTCCTTTTTTCTGTTTGTTTGTTTTTTTTTTATTGTTTTTTTGTTAATATTGTTATGTGTTGAAATTTCTAATTATTATAGATAAGACATTCAACATAATGATAATGATTATTTGTAAGTTATGTTTTATTTTAAATATGTCAGACTAATTATATATTTTCATATTTATTTAATATTATGTATATATGACCTCGGTTTTTGTGGAAACAAATTATATCATTGTTCTGAAATACTTTATATATAATAATATTAAGTATAAATCTTATAAAAATAAAAAAATAATATATTTTTTTTTCTAACAATAATTATGGTCTCACCAGTTTTTATTATTTTCAATGTTATTAAGGTTAATTTTTTTAATGTTTACAATTTAATTTGTGTTGTTGATCGTTTGAAAATTGGTGTTTATTATTTTTTCTCTTTGTTTTTTAAAATTATTTTTATTTATTCTACAAGTCGAATAATTTCTTTAAATCTAATAATATTAATTTTTGTTTTGTCATATATTGAGTTTTTTAACTACTTTTTTTTAATATTGTTAGGTGTTGAAATTTCCAGGCATTCAAAATAATAATAATGCTTATTTGTAATATTTTTTTCTTATAAATATCTGAGACTAATTATATATTTTTATATTTATTTAATATTATCACCTTATTTTCAAAAAAAATTTACTATCAATATTCTAAAATATGTTTAATATAAAAATATCTAGAATAAATCTTAAAAAATAATAATTTTTTTCAAATAATAATTACGGTGTCATCGATAGTATGACCAATAATAATTAGAATATTAATTATGAATAATAATATTTATAATGACAGCTATAATAATTGTGACAAAAATTCATTGGTCAATGTTATTTTTGTGAAAAATAAATTCCGTGTCTTTTTTTATGTACAATATTTTAGATCTCATATCATGAAAAAAAATATGAAACCACACATACACAAGACATGTAGAAAAATTGTGTCAAATTATCTATAATAATAAAATAAAAAATTGTCTTGCATTTCGCCACAGTTGACACCAAATTTTTTAACATGTAACAATTTGTTAATGGTCCTAAATTTATATATATATATATATTATTTTTGGGACTTTTTCCTTAAAAAAATAGGAGAGACTAATTATATATTGTGATATTTTTTCATATTAACGTCTTAAAATATATATAAAAAATTGATTTGACTTTTCTTTAAAAATCTCACATTAATTTAATCTCAGTATTCTAAATTTTTTTAATATAATAATATGAAGAAAAAATCTGAAAAAATAATCTTTGATAAATTTTAGTAGTTGTATTTTTGCTATCTGTCAAATAAATTATTCGATAAATAGTTAAAACATGTCCAACAAACAATTAATATCTTACAGGCAACAAATAATATATTTTTAGTCAATTTGATCCATTGTGGTTTTGATATCTACCAAGTAAATTATTACCAAAGTAGTTAAAGCAAAACTATCAATCAAATTGTTTGTTGCATAAAACAAATCACTCATCTGTACTACAATTCAACAATTGTAATTTTACTATTTCCTAATGAAAAAATTCATAAAACAAATAAAACATACACAACAATTAATCAGTATGTTACACGGAGAACGTGACTCATTTTAACATAATTTCTTCAATTTCAATTGTACAATCTATCAATTAAATAATTATCAAAACAGTTTTAACAGTAGCAACATTCAATGACTTTTATGCAGGAAAAAAACCCGTTTCTAACAGATTATATCAATTATAATTTTACTAATTAAATATTAAAATAACCAATTATAACACGCATAAAATCAATCAATTTTTCACATAAATAAAAGCCCAGAGCAATGCGCGAGTAAGTTCGCTCGTATTAACTAAAATATAAAAGTCGTAGGCTTTTCCCTGTGCAAATTTCTAGTGTTCATCCAAACTCAGTTTACTATCCATTGCTATATTAAAATTACCATTTTGCCCCACGACCGAAAATTTTTAGCACCTGGGACCAGGGGCATTTTTAGATTTTTTCATGGGACAAAGATGACATTCTGGATTTGTTACACAGTGAAACGACGCAATTAGCCCCCCTAAATGACAAAAAACACCGCCAGAACCCGGGGGTATTTCTGAAATTTCACCCCCGGTTTTTTTGTAGATATGGCTGGGTCAAGGACTATATCGGTAATTGACCCAATTTTTAATTTTTTTTATCCAGAACACTGCAAGCGCGTCATCCGGACAGGCCAGTGGGGTTCCGCTCGCACGCGCCTTTTAGGTGGCGTGTGCGGTGTCCCAAGTCGTCAGTAAATATGCTTCCGCCGTCTCATATAGTTCGTAGCCATGTAATCTTCATTCACACGTGGCGCATGGTAGTCAAATTTGATAGTGTGATCTCCAATGGACGGTTTTTCTCCCCCCTCTCTTTTCTCTCTCAAGCTGCCGGTTAAGTACTATATTGTCCCTCATATTTGTATGTTTTTCATTTCGGTCCCTAAGCTTATAATTTCATTTTTGTTACTGATTTTTCAATGGAACTTTCGATTATTTTCAATTAGGCTCTTGAATTAAAAATGATTATATATGGTAAGTTTTATTTCGGTCCTTCATCTTTTGATTTTCGGTTTCTTTTTGGTTCTTTGAATAATTTTGGTATGCAAGTTTGAATTTGTTGTAAATTTATCCCCCAATTAAAATTAGTCATATATATTACTTTTCATTTCGGTCCTTAGTCTTTTAATTAGTTCAATAATTGCACTATATTTGTAGTATTCTGAAATTTAAAAAAAAAAGGAAAATACATGTATGCCCTTAATGGCTTAGAATTAGGTTAGGGGTGTTGTAGTAATTGTACAAGCTAGTAAATAGAAATAGAAAAGAAAAGAAAAGAAAAAGAAAAAGAGAAGTAATCTGAAATTTGAGAGAGAGAATCGGGAAGAGAGGAAGAAAGAAGAAGAAGAAGAGAAAAGAGGGAAAGAGAAGAGGAAGAGAAAGGAAGAAGGAGAAATAAGTTGTTAAGGTAATGTGTGTGTTTTATTATGTATAAATGTGATTATTAGCTATGATTTTTGCTTGTATGGATTGTTAGGGTTTGAGAATTTTATTTGGGTTTGATTGATGAATTAGGAGAGATGTTAAGGGTTGAATGTGTTGGGTAATAGTTTAATTAGTTTGATTGTAGATGATTTTGAAGTTTTGAGATGTTTGGTTTAAGAAAATATTGAGAAAAATGGTGAACAATGTTGATAAATTTCGAAAATCCCTTGCTGGAAATTCTGGGTTGAGGTTGAAGATGATGAAAATTTATTTTGGTCCTTTTGGTGAAAACTACAGTTTAGTCCCTGAACTTTGGAAAATTGCAGTTTGGTCCCTGGAGTGAAATTGGAGATTTTGGACAGAATTGAGGATAAATTAAGGACAAGATTTTAGGATAGCTATGAATTTATGAAGTGTTCAATTTAGTCATTCAATTTGATAAAATTACAATTTGACCCTAAAAATATAAGAAAATTACAGAATTGTCCTTAGATGAAATATTAGTATTTCAGATTGGTTTGATGGATAATTTAAGCTCATTTGATGGATTAATACCAATTTTACGAATTGTGTATTTTGGAATTAGATTTCGGAAGAAACCTTTGTTTTAGGTTTTTACGAAGAGATGGATAATTTGATTCAAAAACACATAGGATTATGATTTGAACTTTTAGATATGTTATTAAAGGTATTTTAATTCCTTTGATTCATTTTTTGAGTATTTCTTTTATATGTTCAGATTATCCTGATATTTAACCCGCGGGACATCAATAAGGTTCCGTCAATATTTTGCTTTTGAATTTCGATCGCTTTTGAGTCAGGTGAGTGGATAATATTTAATATGCATGAGAAATAGTATAAATATTTGAATTTGCTAGTATGAATTGGATTATGCTTTTTGATAATATATACCTTGATTATATTCTTGATACGATAAAGCATAATCATTTGTTGAATATATGTTCTTGATATGAGCCTATATCTGTTTGTGAATTGATAGCTTCTCATTTGATTGATACCATGAGTTGAGCCTTGAGATATGAATATGTTTGTTTGATTATAAGATATACCTATGGTATGCCAGTCAGAATACCTATGCTAATAAGGTAGTGTTAGCCTTTGTGCACATCGTATCTGAAACCCTAGTTGGTCGGGGGAGTCACCAACCTGTGTGGACTGATCATCCCACAGTACGGAGCCTCATGCTCATTGCATTCTGATTTTCTGACGAGCTTTACCTATCACATGTTTGTTATGACCTATTTGAGAAACTCCTTGTAAGAACCTTGAGCCGATTTGATATTATACTTCTCTTTGCTATATTATCTCGTAAGTGTATATTGGATATTATCTACTCACTGAGTTATTGAACTCACCCCCTCATTATTCATTATTTTCAGGGTTGTAGCTTGCTAGCAGGTCATTTTTGTCCTACTCTTGGAACCTGCTATTTTGGTTGTAATTGATATTTTTGTTCATATGTCTAGTTTGTGCTCCACAAGTATAACAATATGTAATCAACTCTTGTATAAAGACAATTGAATTATGTAATAAAGTTTACTTTGATATTCCTGCTGCGTTCAATTCTGAATTTGAATGATAAGTTTGTGTGTAAGTTTGGGTTCGCATAGGTGTGGAACCTTGGAGGGGGACCATGCCTATGTACCGGTCACGGATCCGGGAATCGGGTCGTGACAATATTGATTTTTTAAAATCCTTTCATTGTTTCGTGGTCCCAAAATCTTGATTTGTTTCAATTTTATCCTTCAATTGGAATTAATTATATATTTTGTTTTTTTATTTTGTCACTTATTCTTTTATTTTTTTTTATTAATTCATTTGGTTTTTTTCCTTCCTGAACAAATTTTTTTTGTCCATATTTATGCATTTGTACTTTTTCATTTTGTTTTTATTTTTTGACATTTTATTTTTTGTTAGGGTTTTTATTTTGGCACTTATTCTTTTATTTTTTTTATTTAGTATAGATTCCTTTCTTTTTTTCGATCTTTCTTGGACAGTGTTTCTTTTTTTTTGTCCTTCTTCATTCATTTATACCTTTTCTTTTTGTTTTGAATTTTTGTCATTTTATTTTTTATTGGGGTTTTATTTTTATTCATTTCAATTCTGAAATTTTAATTTATGTTGGCGATCATTTCAAAATTAATATTACTCCATTTTTTTCTTTGTTCTTTTTTCTGTTATTTTTATCTGATTTTCGAATTAGATGATTTTATAATTTTATTGTTTGCACAATAATAATGATAATCTAGTGATTGTTTTTTTGACAAAAAAGTTTTTAATTCTTCGGGGCAATTTAATGATTTTCACTCGTTGGATAGTAATGTTGATAATAATTTTAATTGTTATAGTAATGATAATGACAGTAATGTGGGGACGAATTTTCAGTTTATGCTTTCTTCTTTTTGGAGATAGAAAATTAACTATTTATTTTTGTTATTTGATTAGTGCAATTTCTTTCACAATTTATATTTTGTTTGTTGTGTTTAATTTAAACTGAATTGTAAAATGAACTAATCCTAATACAATGTATTCAATAATTCAGATATGTGAATCTTCTTGCTTTTTTTAATGATCATGATAATATTAAATTGGTTATTTCATTGAAACCTACTAAACAAATAAATTTATATCTATTTAAAATTCATGTATTTTATAGAAAACTTGCATCATAAGATTTCTGCACAAATTTATTATTTTGCCCAAATTTATATTATAATATAAAAATTACACATAATTAATATTTTTTTACGTTGAAAAAAATATGATTCCAGCCGCGAAGAGATGCGGGTGTCATGGCTAGTATATACATATAACCTGCCTTGCACGAAAGGTTGCAGTGATGACCGCGACAACTATAGTGTTTCGTTTAGAGAAATGGTAGGTTGTTTGCGAAGTAACGACAGTAAGAAATACGTACCTACACTCTTCCTTTTCTGCCCCAGGCTGCTGCAAGGCTCCTTCAACATCGATGGGCGAGCTCTTCATATATATATATATATATAGCCGATGCCCCGTGTCTCATCCCGGTCGACATCATATTTTTTTCAAAGTAAAATTTTTTAATGAAGTAAGATTTTTTATTATAATATAAATTCAGTCAAAATAATATTTTTTTTTGTAGAATTCATCTTAAGTGCAAGTTTTCTAGAAAATATATAAATTTTAAATAACCATAAATTTATCTATTTAGTAGGTTTCAATGAAATAACCAGCATAAAATTATCATCATAATTAAAAAAACAAGAAAATTGGGATATCTGAATTATTGAATTCACTGTATTAAGATCAATTCATTTTATAGTTCAATTTAAATTCAACATAAAAACAAAATATAAATTGTGAAAACACCTGCAATAATCAAATAACAAAAATAAGTAGTTAATTTTCTATCTACAAAAAGAAGAAAACATAAATTAAAAATTCATCTCTACGCTACCATCATTACTATAACAGTTAAAAATTTAAAATCATTAAATTTACATGAAAAATTAAATAGAAAAGCAAAACACTTTTACAAAAAACAATAAAAAAAAATTAATCACTAAAATTATTATTATTATGGTGCAAACCAAAAAAAACATAAAATCATATGATCCGAATAACACATAAAAATAAAAATAAATACAAAACAAAAAGATTAAAGGTAAAAAGGGAGCAATATTAATTTTAAAATGATCACCAATATAAAGTAAAATTTCAGAACTGGACCGATTAAAAAGAACCTCAATAAAAAAAGACAAAAAATAAAAACAAAAACTAAAAGTATAGCTGCATAAATATGAATAAAAAATAAACATTGTCCAAGAATGACAAAAAAAACCAAAGAAATTAATAGCAAATAAAAAATTCAAAGAATAAGGACCGAAATGAAAAATAAAATTAATAATTAATTCTAGTCATAGACAAAATTGAAACAAATAAAAACCCGGGGACCGAAACAAATAAGATATTTTTAAAAAAATTGCAGTGTAATTTTGTTAAAAAAATCTAAAAGAATAAGGATTGATATAAAAAAATAGCATACATGACTAATTTCAATTGGAGGACACAATCAAAACAAATTAAAACAAACTATATAATTAATTCAAATTGAAGGACAAAATTAAAATAAATAAACCCTTGGGATCGAAATAAATAAACACATTTAAAAACAATTATTGTGTAATGTTTTTAAAAAAATTAAAGAATAGGGATCAAAATGAAATATAGAATATATAACAAATTTTAATTGGAGGACCCAATTAGAAGCAATTAAAACCTGCATACCGAAGTAATTAAAATAACCAAAAGCAAATAAAAAATTAAAAGAATAAGGACTAAATCGAAACCCAACATATAAAATCAGTTTCAATTGAAAGGTACAATTTGCAACAAATCAAAAACTATATTGAAAAAAACAGTAATAAAAGAGAAACCAAAAGACCAAGGACCAAAATAAAAACATTCACAGACTGTGAGTACCGAAGTGTATTTTCAGGCGTCGGGAGAAAGAAAAGTGAGAAAAAACTTAAACTCGTCCACCAGAGCTTCACCGAACATTATAACCCAGCGCCGAGATGAAGAGGAAATGACGGCGAACCATTTGACACGGCGTAAGCCTGTATTCCACCACTGGAGGGATGCACACGCACCACCAGAAAAACACGTGCATGTGAAACATTGCTGGTGTGTTCGTACAATTGGAGTATAGTATATAACATGAGTATATATTTCTATCAACAATATTTATGTTGTTTCGCTATATGTTCATAGCTACCTTTCAAAACTCACCCACTCCCACTGATCACTTTTTTAATAGCCAAGGTGATAGAAACTCAAGAAAAAAGAAAAGAAATGTTGGTTCAGAAAAATTTCTGAATGTGTTTGATATTTCATTTATATAGCTTTAATTCCTAGTCTAATCTACCTGTTGGAAAATAACTAATAAAGATATCCTAATATAATTTAATGATAGTTACATCAAATCAGAACTCTTATTTCTACTTTCCTTCTGCTTTTCCTCGCAGGATACTTCCTCTTTTCTCCCTGTCCAGTTGCTGCTTGGAAAATGACTGAGTGTAAACTTAATGCTGCTGCAAAACCAACTCCCGCAAGGAAAAATTTCTGCTGGATACTTCCCCTTCCAGCAACCTTGTTGCAGCTAATTACTGGCATGGAGGGGATTTCATTGTTATATCTTTTACCGTAAAGCGATAAAAAATTCTATAAAAAATGTTACTTTCTTGTAAGTGTTGAGTCATAAAGAAATTTAAATATTGAAAATGAAGAATGAGAGGATTTTAGGTTCTTGCAAAGAAGGAAGGCAATTCACTCTCCACTCTGTTTGATTCAAAAAGATTTGTATATGTTTCCAAAAATGCTGAATTTTTTCTGAAGGAAGAAAACTTCGAAATGTTTAGATGAATGCTTGATGTAAAGTGGAATGTAAGTCTCTATGACAGTGCTACTTTTGCTATAAATAATACAGACCTTGACTGTCCGTTTGTCGAATTTCTCAATGTCTTCCTTAGCACTAAATCGACTGCTGCAGCCACTTCCTCAGTAGCATCAGCACGCTTTGAGTATCTGCATGTGTGATACGAGAAGAAAAATTAATGGTGGACCAAGCAAGCACTTTTTAATCATCATCGGCCCAATTGTCTTTCATAGAGCAGGCCCCAACCTCTGTAAATATTTCGTTGTGTCTTTTCCGCCCCATAACCTTTAATCTTAGGGTTAGGGCAGCTCCTCTGCCCAATATACTTTAACATCGAGTCTATTCAGCCCAATGGATTTATAATGGACCTCCTTTAGGCTCACTCATCTTAAATCTTTCTGGCCGATCTTCGGCCCCATTACCTTTAAAAGTATGGGTCTTTTTTTTTTGTCGCAATGGCTTTTAATATAATGGGCCTCTCTTTGCCTAACTATCTTTAATTTCACCGGCCTCTTATCCTCATTCCTTTAATCTTACTAGCCTTTTTTCGGCTCAATTCATTTAATATCAGGCCCTCTTTCGGCCCATGTACCATTAAATGACGGGCCTCATTTCCGACTCATTACCCTTACGTTTCGGGCCTCGTATGGACCTAATACCTTTCCTATGTGGGCCATTTCATCGTTTTCTGTACTTATGGGCCTATCTCACTTTCTTTAATATCTGGGCTATTTGCCCTTTTTTACTGTACTTCTGAGCCTCCCTGTGAGCCTCTTCTAACTAAAGGCTATTGTCCAGAGTAAAAACGAATGTTAGAAATGCTAAATTAAAAAAATAATTTAATTATCTATAATAATAATTAACACATAATCAATTCAATTTATTATAAATTTTATTTATACCTTTTAATTTTGAAAGTAAAATTGGATATTGTTTTTTTTCGAGTATAGTAGTTTTATGTCGATCATATTTGCATAAATAATTAGATGTCGATTTATTATTTTATTCCAACTTATAATATTGAGAATGAATAATTTACCGATGCTAAAGATTATTTTCAAGTGATAAATTGGCAGAGACACTCACATCGACACTTTTCTGTTGCATTTAAATTGCAATGCCACCTTTTTTTTCTTCATTTTATTGTATACTTTGGTCCTCTTTATTTTGATTATGGCCCTCTTTAATATAATTTTTTGATAAATTGGTGTAATGAACTTAAACATTAAGGAATGCAATTAAAGAGAAACAAACTTTGAGAATTAAATTGGAAAAAAAAATTGACAGGTATTTTAGAGTTGCCTCTAATATAATAATTGGGTGGCCTATATATGTTCCTAAGCCACAAGTTTTTGTGTTTCTAGGCCAAAGAACAGTTTACATTGCAATTGGAGATAGAAGAAGACATATATAGAACTAATTGGTTCAATAACTTGTACATGGAAGATGACAATACAAGGATAGGCAACTCATGGAACCCAGTTAACAACTTGGAGATGGTATCTGTGATCCTCCCAAGTGAGCCTTTGTATCCTCAGTCGACCAACCATGATTCAAGATTAATTAGGTAGCATGCATTCCAAGAGGATGTGGTTTGATGCTTGTAGAAAGAATTTATTATAAAAAAAAAAAATGATTCGAGGAAACGTATTTTGTGGGTTCAGGTGAACGAGTAAACTCTGGTTGTCCAAGACTTTTACAAGAGATGCACGCCTTGACTTAAACTTGAGACCTACTGTATATATCTCAAACTCTTTGTAATCACAACATGCCTTTTGGGAACAGAATTTATTATAATGCTGCCTTTTTGAGTCAGTAGATAAACCACGAATTTTAATGTCTATGCCTGTGTTGACATCTCATGTCTCATGTTTTACTACAGGCATGGTGGCATTAGATAACATGGGTTTCGTAGCAAGCATGGTTAGCTTGGTTCTATACTCTGACATACCAACCTCAGCCAACACTCCAACATTCTTGCTTACCGATCGATCTTGGTGGCTTCATCTCGGACGCCTTCTTGAACAGACTTCATCCTGTTATACTCTTCGTCTTTCTTGAAATTGTGGTATGAGTTTAATTAATTTGCCATCAGTTTCTTTGATGAAAATCTATAACTTGGCTTTCATCTCCTCCGTGATGAATACTGCTCGCTTGAACAGGCTTTGGTGGTGATAGCAATTGAAGCAAAGAATTACAGCAAGAATGAAATCACTGTCTACTTCATTCACTTGGCTATCTTTATCTTTCGGCTACTTCTTGAGTACTGTTTTTGTGAATCTGATAAATGCCGTCACCAAAAGAATTACACCAAGCAGACAAGGATGGTTACATGGACAGCTGTTGGACGGAAACAATTTGAATCTGTTCTACTGGTTCTTAGCCATCCTCAGCTGTCTCAACTTTTGACTCTATCTCTACCCAGCCAGCCTCATGGTACAGATATAAACCGGATTCAAAATGAAAATGTAAAGCTAAACATGTTCTTTTATGTATACTTTCAAAATATAAAATGTGTGTGTGAATCCAGTTAAGATGGTTATACTTCCATGGCAAGTTGCGAGAAAATCGGCAATGATCCCGTGATTTGATAATAAAAAGGAACCGTAGCACCGACAAATGAAATGAAGATGGGCAGCCCACCATCACAAACATGTAGAAGAGAGAGAGAGAGAGAGAGATGGGTGGCATACTCGAAAGCACATGGAACCAGGTTGACGCTGGACCAGGTGCAGCATGCAAAATCTTCGTTTGTTGGAGCACATTTCCCATATTTACATCTATGTTAAAAAATAATATAAATTATATTTTTGAACCTCACCTAACAACTAAAACTTTTAGATAAAATAGTTATTTAATAATTTATTTGGTTAAATGGATATATAGCTCTTAAATGGACAAAATTAATCGGTATCTGACTTGAATATGCATACACACCACAAAGTATAGGCTATAGGTGGGGGGAGGGGGGCAACGATTAATCATTTTCATGTCATGTGAAGGAGCAAGATCGTGCCCCTCAAGTCACATCACCTTCATTTTCTTCTCTAGTTTCCTGGTAGATCGAGGAGGTGCTACAAATGTTTTACCGTTAACTATTTATTATAGATAATTAATGTAGCTAGCTTAATGAATGCCATCTCTCTTCCATTTTATTAGAGTTGAAGGATAAAAAAAGCTTTGCAAAAAGTCCGATATTTTATTTCTTCTTGTTTGTTGAGACTTCAATGCATGTCACAACACGATTCTCGGTTCTATTATAGGTACATAAGTGTGGTCCCCCTCCAAAGTTTTATATCTATACAAATTCAAACTTACATACAAATTTATTTTTTAAATAAGTTAATTAGAGTTCAACGCAATATTAGTAATAAGATTAACTTTATAATATAATTTGCTTATCTTAATACAAAAATTAAATGCATACTGTTATAATTATAAAATACTAAATAGACATAAGAAAAAAGCATCGATCAAGATCAAATTAGTTAGTTTTGGGAGTACAATAAAAATGATCTGCTAATAAGCTACATGCCTGAAAATGATAAATAACGAGAGGGTAAACTCAACAACTTAATGAGCAAATAACATTCAATATACATTTACAAGATAATACAACAATAAAAAATATATTTACGAATATAATTTTGAGTTCCTACAAGAAGGTTTCTCAAATAAGTCATAACAAGAATGTTAAAAAATCAAAATGCAATGAACATGAGGCTCCGCACAGTGAAATAATCAGTCCACACAGGTTAGTGACACCCCTGACCAACTAGACATTCAAATACGATGTGCACACAAAACTAACACTACCCTATTAACATGGGTATTATGACTGACATATCTTAGTTTTATATTATAATTAAACAAACATATTCATAGCTCAAGGCTCAACTCATGACATCAATCAAATGAGTTATCAATTCACGAAAAATATATTGACTCATATTAAAAATATAGATTTAACATTTAATTATGTTTTATCATAACAAAAAATAATCAGCGTATATATTATCAATAAGCATAATCCAATTCCTAATAACAATTCAGATATTTATAATATTTATCATGCATATTAAAAATTATTCACTCACCTGACTCAAAAGCAAACAGGATTCAAAGCAGATACTAAAAAAATATCTATTGATGTTCCGCAAGTAGAATATCAAAATTTTTTTCTGAATATATAAAAAAAAGACACTAAAAAAAGTAAAATATATTGAATAAACTCATCCCAGAGTTTAACTCATAATCCTGTGTTTTTGAATCAAACTATTCATTTTTTTGCAAAACCTAAAAATTTAACAGTTTCTCCAAAAATCTAATTCAAAATAAACAATTCATAAAAATTGATAATAACTTACCAAATAAGCCTTAATTATTCACCAATCCAATCTGAAAAAACTAATATTTCATTTAGGGATCATTCAGTAATTTCCTCGTATTTTTAGGGGTCAATTAAGGGATTAAATTGAACACGTCATAAATTCATAACTATACTGGAATTTTGCCTATAATTCATCTTCAATTCTATTCAGAATCTTGAATTTCACTACACAAACCGAACTATGATTTTTCCAAACTGAAATTTCATAAAACGAGAGACCAAACTAAAATTTCATAATCTTTTCTCATTATTAAACAGTATCTTTATAGGATTAATCAAATATATAAAGAAGAGCAATACAAATTAAAAAGAAGAGAGGAGGAGAAGAATACATTCAATTAGCCACGAGTTCGACCGATATCGACAATAATAGTACTTTATTGTATATATAAATAAATAAAAAAGGAGAGGAATACAGCTGTATGCATCTCAAAATCTCCCATGCACTCACTGGTCACATCAACCACGAAGAGAAGGAAGAAGATAAATCAGACAGCACACATTGAAAAACAAAAAACAAAGCTATGCGCGTATGAAATTTGAGCCGTAGGCATTGATTGCATAGCATTAAGTTTAAAGCTATTATGTTAAACCACACCCACTCCCCCCTCATGCTCTGCTTATATCATACTAATAATTTCATATTTCGGTGAAGTCGGTCCAAGCTTTATTTTCATACAAATAATCAATCAGCTTGACAGATTGATTATAAATTTAAACCAGTTTAGGCTCTACAAAAAAACATTTAAAAAAAATTGAACTATGTGATCTAATAAAAAAACATTGGTTAAGTCGTTATCCAGTTAATCTAAATAAAACCTCATCCAAAATGTTTTTTTTCTTTTCTTTTCTTTTCAAGGCAACGCGGTTTTGATTTTTTTGGCTAACCTGCCTCGAGATGACCCGAGGCGCGCGGTTCAATAACCATGGTATAAAAAGGCAAACAATCATCATCACCATCACCGCTTGATCATCATCAGACGGCTAAGGATTTGGTGAGTAATCAAGTTTTCTTGATATAATATAATAAATAAACATTAAAATCTTTTGCTAGATTCCTTACGTGCTTGCTTTGCTCCCAGTTGCTGTCATAAACCTAGAAGCCCCGGCAAACAAGCAAGCAAGCAAACAAACAAAACAACCAAAGTATTATGAGATTCTGTAGATTTAGCTTCCCAATTAAATTCAAAACAGAAGAAGCTAATATCTCATCTCATCTCTGTAATTTAAATAAATAAAAATGCTCTTAATGATATTGACGGAGTATCCATTTTTAGCGCTCCTTACTATCTAGTACTGGTACAAGACAGCACCTCATTATCCTATAACAACCTACCCCTTCCCAAAGTTTTCACCACCACCTTTCCTCTTTCCTTCCTTCGTTCCTTCTGTTTTTTGGGTTTTCAAGATTTGCTTAGGAGGAAAGAGACCAGAAAAGGAGGAAGAAAAATGAAGGTTTTCAGCTTCTGGGCTGTGGCTGTTGCTGTTTGTCTTTGTAGGATATGGGTGGTGGATGGGTTCTTTGAGATGAACGAAGAAGAGATATTTTACGCTGAAGCGAATGCTTCTTATTACACTGAATCTAAAGCTTATAATCCCAATAATGCTCTGCTGGTTGGCCTTACTCTTATCAAATCAGCTGCAACTAAAGGAGCAGGTAATTTTTTACTCGTAAAGACTCCTTCTTTTCCTTTTGAGAATGCCATTAAGATTCCTTTCTTCTTCTTCTTCTTATCAGTTTTTGCAAAACCTAGAAAAAGTGTTAAATGCTGCTTTTCATTTCCCGACGTCTTATTACTGATATTGTTTTGACTGAACACTCTGTAGATTGTCAGATTCCAGTTTTTATTGATTTCTTGCTTTTGATTTTTGTGTTCAATTATTTGGATTTGTTTATTTCTTCTGTATTTATTTTCTCATTATATATTACTGAGAGGCATTTATTGTGTTTTCTTTGTTATTCTCAGTTTCTGTGAGCAGAAGGAGACATTTTTGTTCCATCATCTCTTTTTTTATTCCATTTTTTAATTTATTATCACAACAATAGCAATGTGATTGGTATTGTTGATAACCATTTTCTTTTTCAAACTTTTAATTGATTCATTTAGTTTTTTTATCAGTTTATTTGACTTGATAAATGCATATCTGTTTTTTCTTTCAAACTTTTAATTGATTCAATTTAATTTCGTATCAGTTTATTTGACCTAGTTAATGTGTATCGATTTTATTTTTATTTTTTTTGGGTCTGTTTTGTTGATATTCCCTCAATCTTTAATATTCAAATTTATTCAAGAAAAGTTGCTGTAGTTTTTAACAGCCGTTACTTTATTTTTGGTGGTATTGTTGTTGTTTCAATGCACCTTGCAATGATGTTTTGTCTCATATCTTATCCTAATTAGCATTTGTCAAACTTGCAGTCTGCTTGGATGGAACATTGCCTGGATACCATTGGCATCGTGGGTATGGTTCAGGAGCAAATAGTTGGCTTATTCAATTAGAGGTTTGTGAATTTCTTTTTTTTTTTTTTGTTAGAAATTGTGTAACTTTGTAGTCTAGCTTTTGCCTGATTTTTCTTGCATAAGCGAAAAGTCAGAATTTGCGGTCTATATTTTCAACTGTCTATGTCTCTTGTTACTGGACGTTGGACATTTTGAAAAACTATGGATTTACAAGATTACAGCAAGGCTAATGGATATTGCTTGGAAGAGTAGAACAAAATAGTTACCTACATGAAAGAGCATAAATGATTTTTGCTGCAATTGGTACTCGGATTAAGCATATGTATCTGAAGCTCTAGATTTTAAGATTGTGGGAAACATTTAGAATTTTTTGAGGTTCAGTCTTACAACGATTGGCTTGAACTTTCTCTCTGTGTGTTCTGTGCCTTAGGCTACTTGGTCAACTGGCTATGCAAGTTTCACTGTCCAATTGACATTGTTCTGGATTGAGAACTTGACTTTGTTGAACATCTTGTGCAGGGAGGAGGATGGTGTAATTCTGTTAGAGCTTGTGTTTACCGAAAAACAACTCGGCGAGGCTCATCTAACTACATGGAAAAGCAGTTGGCATTTACTGGAATACTGAGCAATAAAGCAGTAGAAAATCCTGGTTTAGTCTTAAATCTTAAATACCTCTCTCTTTATTTGTCTCCTTTGGCCTTGGATATCTCGAATATTAATGACAAGGGTCTTTGCAGATTTTTTCAACTGGAACAGAGTAAAACTTCGATACTGTGATGGTGCCTCTTTTATGGGGGACAGTGAACACAAGGTTGGAATCTTGCCATTCACTATTGTATTCTGGATCCTAATTATTATTTGAATTTAACACTTTTTCCATCTTTATGATTTGAATGAAAACTTTTGAACTAGCATCATGAAATTTATGACTAATTATATGCGAGCTCACATTTTAAAACCAAATGATTTTTTGTTTTAGGCTGCACAACTTCAATTTAGAGGACAACGTATATGGTCAGCTGCAATAGAAGATTTAATGTCCAAGGGGATGCGATATGCCAATCAGGTTTTATATCTTGTCAGCTTTCAATGTCCTTACCTCTATCTTTTCTTCTTGATTCTTGTTGCAATAATTTTGCTACTTGCACTTCAGGCTCTTCTTTCTGGCTGCTCTGCTGGGGGTCTAGCTTCCATTTTACACTGTGATGAGTTTAGGAACTTCTTTCCGAGAAAAACTAGAGTGAAATGCCTGAGTGATGCTGGTTTATTCCTTGATGCGTAATTGCCTGTCATCTTGATCCTCTCTTGTTTTCCCCCTTTCTAAGAATTGATGTCTCTTGGCTTAGAACCTCACTGATCCATTCTCTTTTTGTTTTGGAAATTGCAGAGTTGACATTTCTGGTGGGCGAACATTAAGAAACTTATACGGTGGTGTTGTGGGCTTGCAGGTAGTATATTGATGTCGAAATTTAGTAATTTAAACATGTCAGTAGTTTGAAGGTTTTGAGTGATGCTTTTACTGCATGCTAATTGTGGTGTTTTTCGTGCTTCTCACAGAGGGTGCAGAATAACCTTCCACGCATATGCATCAACCACCTTGATCCAACTTCGGTAATCATTTCTCTTTCCATTCTCTTTTCTCTGGTATCCATCTAATTTGATGCATAGCGTTAATCTGGAACTCGTCTATCTTGCTGTGATTTCCTTTTTATTTCAGTGCTTCTTCCCTCAAAACGTAATTGGCAATGTTAAAACCCCACTGTTTATTCTCAATGCAGCCTATGATTCATGGCAGGTAATAATCCTTTCCTGTAAATGTAAGAATGCGTGGATCTTTTATTGTTGGTGGACTCCTCCCTGACTAGCAAACTACACAGGTTTAGCTAATTACGGGGGGGTTATTATAAGATCAATGAAACTCTTATTTACCATGTGAATTCAGATCCAGTCCAGCTTAGCCCCACCATCTGCAGATCCTGCTGGCTATTGGAGTAATTGCAGAAAGGACCACTCAAAATGTTCTGCACCCCAAATCCAATTTCTGCAAAGTATTTTATAGTGTTGATCATTTTTATTTTTTTAATATAGGATTCAAAATATTACAGATTAAATATGCCATTTTCATGTTTTTCTTTGGAACAGGATTCAGGAATCAAATGTTGAATGCAATAAAAGGCTTTTCAAGGTCTAGACAGAATGGCTTGTTTATAAATTCATGTTTTGCTCACTGCCAATCAGAGAGGCAAGATACATGGTTTGGCGATAATTCTCCTGTACTTGGAAACAAGGTGTGTCTAATCGAACCTCGAAATTACTCATTAAGGCTGCTTTATTTTTCAAAAGAGAAATCAAACTCTGGTTCTGTAGCTCTTTTCTTGGGGTTTCTGGTTGTGTTTCAATTTTCATTATTTCCGGTCCAGTTAAATTCATTTACCACATCATCATAGTTTTAAAATATCGAACTCATCTGGTTGACAATGTGCAGCCTATTGCACTTGCTGTTGGAGATTGGTATTTCGACCGATCAGGCGAGAAGGCTATTGACTGTCCCTATCCCTGTGACAGCAGTTGCCACAATCTGGTTTTCAGATGAGCCGGACTTTTATCAAAGTGCTCATATTTACATCGTCATCTTACTCGATTGAGCTTTATACATCCTCATTGTCACCGTGATAGAACTACGCCATTCAATGAAATTTGGTAGAAGACAGTAAGAAAGAGGGTTGCTGAGAAATGTAAATTTATCTGCAAGCCTTCGTATTGCTGTGGCACGTCTTGTGCATCCAAATTGTTAGATGTTCAATTTAAATCGTGATCTATTAGTTTTTTTCTTATCAATCAGCAAGTCCATATTTTGGCGCTGATGCATTTGACATTCAAAATGCACAGCTTGTTTTCGTTCCGAGTTTCTTTTAAGGGATGATAATTTGATTTATAGGCGGGCCTGAGAGGCTTTATGTTATTTCTGGAGTAACGGATGGAAACTAAAACGAAATTGTGATCTGTGAAGAAAAGTTATTGAGAAAAACAATATTTCGTTTTAACAACGATAAAAGACCTTTATTGTGTAATGACATGATGAACTGTATCAAAAACCCATTAAAAAAGAGCAACCCTAACAGCATCAATATTATTTGCACACGGCTTGTCTAGAATGGCTCACCTAATGCTACTACTACGTGGTATAACTCAAAACGAAATATTTTGTTTCGACAGAAAAGTTTAGGAGACAGTGAGAGAATTTGGGCTGATCATCTTCACCCGAGCAATCTTCATCTGATGCTTGTTGGCCATGGGGTGGGGGGTCGACATGCCCTTTTTCTTTAGATGATGCGGGCTTTAATTCCTACAACTTCCGTGCTCTTGAGAAAAGCAGCGCTAGCTCGTATCATTGGAGTATTCTTTCAGCCCTCAGTATTACCACGCCTGCTGTTTTTCCCTTTAATTTCAAGCAACCAAATGGGTACCATTTGCTTCCGTTTTTGTATTCTAGCAGAGATCAATGTTCTTCTTTTTCAAAAAACTATCATTATTGTTTCAATTATAATCATGCTGGTCTCCGTTGACAATTTCAGTAATTATTCATGTGTATCAGGTCCATACCAGATTCTCAACTCAAACACAGCAGATTTGAGGATCAGCCAGCCATGATTATGGTTGGATCCCTCATCACTAAACTTTCGATGAAGAAGGTGATGGACAATGTGGGGATTAAGTCAACAATGATAATCTTGTCAGCACCAGAAAAACACGAGAGTATTAACTGCATAAATATTATGGAACCAAAAATAAAAACATCAGCAGAATGGAGCAAACTGGCCCCAGATTGATACCTGGTAAGCTAAATAAGATGGTTCAATCCTAGTCTAACAGCTTCCACTGCGGGCTGTCAGCCATGTTCATAACAGTCTCTCGTAAGAAATGACTGCAAATGCTGCAACAATGTTCATCTATACCACATATATACATCTTCTACTGGCATCATCACTGTGATTTTCCCAGTCTCGTGCAAGTGTATCTTTCACATGTGTTAGAAAATCCCTTATGATATTAATTTGATACGATAAAGCTATTTTATATAGACTCATCATCGTCACGGCATCATCATTTGCATTCATTTTCGTCTGCAAGTCATTAAAAAACCGATTCTTCTTCTTATTATATATTTAGAGTAAATTTCAATAAAAAAACAAGATTCCATAGCATCCTAATTTTCCATTGCTTGACATTATTAACAGAGTTGGTGAAACCTTTCTGCCCTAATATTGTTGCCATTCTCTCAGTCTGGCATTGCATCCCAAGACTTTTCTGTGTGTTCTTTCTGCACCCATGATTGTAGGGCCCTCGCAAAAGAAGCAATAATTTAGCTCACATGCGTTTGAGGTGAATATATTCTTTTATATTCATACATACTAAACAAGAGATTTTGAACATAGTTTATTGAAGGAAACTATTTGTTTAGGATGTCTGCACATGAACCTTCTTGTCCCATGTACAAGAGAAATGAATGGTTACCCACTATTCATCATAACCTTATTCTATACTGGCCAAATTTATAATCAATTTTATTTTCTTTTTTCTATCGATAAGAGACGGTCAGGTGATAATATATATATATATATATATATATATATATATATATATATATATATATATATATATATATATATATATATATATATATATATTCAAATCCAATTTAAGAACTCTATACAACCGAGCCTATCAGGAGAAAAGTAAGCGCAAAGAAATATAGTTTTTTTTTCACTAAGCTTATCATTAATAATCTCTTGATTATGTGAGACCAGAGATTATGAATCTAAATATATGATTCATTTATAGTAAATCCATAACTAATTTCTCGAAACCATCTAATTTTCTAAACTCGTCCACATCAGAATTCTAATACTAATAAGATTGTATGTAATTCTTGTAATTATTTATTACTTTATTTTTTTGTTTAATTTTATCCCTCTAGTTTATAAATGAGTTCGTTAAGTCTTTTACATGCAGTTATAATAGATCCTCAACTAAACGCTCAAAAACATGAATTCCTTTACAACCGAGTACATAATAATAAGACTCTTCAATAATCCTATAATAATTTAGAAGGATTTGCCCCCATTGGATCTAGTATAAATAGTATTGCTAGTTTATTTTTCAGGAGATTTTAACATTTTAGTACATTAATAAAGAGATTGTTTGCTCGGAACTCAGACGACTTTGTTGATGATGATGATGATGATGACAGGCACTAAGAGTAACATGGCAGTTCAATTCACTTGGGCACCGGCTTTCATTCTTGTCACTGTTAATCCTACATATCATAACTCCACATCTTTACAGTACTGTTAATTTCATCCTAGGAAACAAAAATCATAAAGCTACTTTTTACCTTTTATTCTCTTCGAAGCCCCATGCGTAATTTACCACACACAGATATAGTATATATATATATACATATATATATATGTTCAGCCCATGTTGCCATTCAATTTCCCACCAGCTGACTTTGTGATCCTCTGTTTTCTTCCCTCTTACTCCTCTTCTGGCCACAGAACACCACCTTCTTCTTTTTCCCTTGGCCCAGCAGGATGTGCCAGAAAAGGCCACGGGAAATTCCTATTCGTTTTCTCTTAAAATTTCAGCATCAGTACTAGATTCCCATGGAGGGACCCCTTTTACTATTCATCACAGAAGAAGTAAAAGAAATGGGCCCACGCCGATCGAGGATAGTGAAGACTGGATGTCCTAATGTGATCAATGGTGTAGATTTGTCATCTCACCGTTCACTGTTTGAAACTGCATTGGAAGATTCTTACTCAGCCATTTCCTCTTGTTCTCTCTCTGTGTCTGAATGTAGTAGTATCAACCGTGTTTTTTTTTTTAAAAATTTAACAGCAACCTATAACAAAATCCTAAGCTCGTCGAGGCCTTTCTGATGAGGTAATTCAGAGTTGTTGTCTTCAGCGATTGTCTGTGGAAGGGAAGGGACTTAAAGGCTGTCAAAAAGTGAAAACTATCCCCATCTGTTGGAGACAGTGATAGACAACCATTTAAGATGAATGGTCCCTTGAATTTTGCATTAGAAAAGCACAGATGTGAAAAGGTAAGGAGGCAAAGGTAGTACTGATTATTGTCAAAAAGCAAAGGAAAAAAAAAAAAGAGATTCATTTTGAAATAAAGCTATGGAATGCTTAACACCAAAGTTGAAGATCGAAAATCTCACCTAGCCTTATTATGAAAATTTCTACAGTATTTTTTTCAAAGACAATGACACCATGAGCTTGGTTCAATCCCAGATATTTCTACAGTAAACCACAGGCGGAAGAATCCTGTACCCGACACATTTACAAAAAAAAAAAAAAAGTCAAAACATGTAACTCTATAGCACACACCTGTAGCCAGAAGATAATCTATTTCCAATATTCCATCTCAAACTGAACACTTCTGTAATAATTGAACTAAATAGACTCTGCACATGTTTAAAAAAATATAGTCTAAAGGGATTGTCCAAAAGCCACAGCAAGTCTTTGCAGATCCTTGGTATAGATGTCTGCTGGCTGTGAAGCTTGTTGATGCTGGTTCGGTATCCAACTAGCACTTGATCCTTCTGCTATGAAGTATGATTCTGGTTTCACTTCACTGTACACATGTTGAGATGTTTGGTTTTGTATTGTGCTTCCGAGAAAGAATGTGGTGTTAAGATATTCAGACCACTTGATGTCCTCAGCTGTGTCGTTTCCGAGTGACCGAAGGTGAGCTTCCTCGCCGGATTTCCCACAATCGGCTAACCCCCACGAGAAGGCGCTGCTCTCGTAGAAATTGGTGTTGCTTTGCAATTCAATACTGCTACTGCTTCCATTGCTGAAGCTACTTGCTTCCCAGTTCTGAACCCCATTGACATCACAAGAGGCTACAGAAGGATTATGATCGGATGGAAGACTAACAGAAGGCTTTACACGAATTGGAGTTTGGAACATAGGGGTTGACACGGATGGGTGAATAGGCGGTGGTGTCATACTAGAATTGAACTCGTGAGAAATCATCTCAGAAGAGGAGGAATTTGGATTGAAGCAGAGAGTGGTATTTGGATTCATTGAGAGGCCTATAGCACGTTTGTAATCCAACTTTTGGAAAGGGAAATACCCCATCAAATCAGAAGGCCTGCAACTGGCAGGGGAGCTTTCATGGGAGGTACCAAACCTATCCAGGAAGAATTCCTGTGTCGGTGGAGTATTTGTCATGTTGCTGCCACTGCTATTCCTGTCCTTACTGCTGTTGATGCTGGTGTTGATCTTTGAGCTGGAAGAAATTGCAGGAGGTTTTAAAGTAGCTGCTGCCTCAATGAGGTTCAGCTCATTTGATACAATAGAAACTTTCTCATTGCTTGTGTCCGCCGTAGGCTGCTGCTTCTCGGTACAATTCTCAACTTCAGATAGAGGTTTGTGAGTGTTGGGGTCAATGCCTCTCTGCCTCAGCTTCTTCTTAATGCAAGAGTTCCATAAATTTTTTATCTCATTATCAGTTCTTCCAGGTAACTGCGCAGCAATCTGAGACCATCTGATCAAGTAGGTAGCAATAAGCAGTCAATATATGGTTAAAACCCTCAAGTTTGAAACGAACGAAGTCTAATTAAGAATGAATTTATAAAGTTAATATAAACATCAGCCACCTATTGCCAAGAACTGCATGGAGTTCAACTATCAAGTTTTCTTCCTGCTGTGAAAATGCTCCTCTCTTCAAATCAGGCCTCAAGTAGTTAATCCATCTTAACCTGCAGCTCTTTCCACACCTCTGCAAATCTGCCGATATAGATATCATTAATGTAGATTGGAAGATGTTTACAGGAGTGCTAGCTAGTATTCTGACACCATTGACTCTGCATTATAATTAACAAAAAAGGGTACCTGCTAGCTTAGGGACAGAGCTCCAGCAGCCATGTCCATGCTTAGTAATATAATCCAGAAGTTTCTCATCTTCCTCAGGAGACCACAGGCCTTTTCGTAACTTCTGCTTGTAGCAGCAAGAATGCCTCCCCATTTGGAGTGCAGCAAAACCTGCAATGCAGTGCCGGCAAATGAACTTTTAAAAAGTGGCGAGGTGTTGTGTCAGCAACAGGAGAAGAGCCGGGGCTTTAAAATGGATTGGAATATGGGATGAAAGGGAGAGATGGAGAAGAAAATGAAGGGGCAGCCTGGTGGGGAATCAAAATTAATAGGAGGAGGCTCTGAGAGAAAAGTCACATTCAAGAGATTGATTGAAGATTGTGGCTTCAGATTTATACATGATTTTCGTGAGTTATATGCTGTCCTCTTCGATGGTCCACGTCAGCTTCTGGGACCACTATAGGGTATGGACGGTCTTGATTATACCGCTGTCATTTAGCAGATGATGAATCAAGAGCATGGGGGGAATGGGGTGCCAATAAAAATTTGAGAATTCAAGGCTTCTGCCAAGAGAGAGTTTTCAGAAGAAGTCGTAAGAAATTAGAATGTGTATCCATTAATCAGACACATTCAAAATTGTTTGTTTTGTTTTGCAAATAACAGTTTTAGCCACTCTATCAGATTGTTTTTCTAGGTCTTAAAGCAGCATCTTATTTGAACCGAGTTCATATCAAGATTCGTTATAAAAAACAAAAAAAGGCCACAATAAATGAGAAAGGGAAGGGTTTTTTTTTTATTAAAAAAAAAAGAAATGCCTATAATTAGCAAGAGAGCAGATTTAGTAGCCTCGATAAATTGATGATATGATAGCAGCAGCTACATATAGCTCTTTCTTGGAGAATAGGAAGAAAATGCTGATTGATCTTTGCGTATCATCCTTGACTAGCTACTGGCTAGCATTTTCACATTCAGCTACCCTCTCCTTTTCCAATTTCAAGAACCTGCTGAAAAAACAAATCATGATACACTCCTTGTCTCTTTGAAAACCATTCAAATTCAATCAACTTTCCTCATTCATAACATCTTGAATTACCAGCACTTTGCTCTTCTCGTCATGGAAAAAAAACCCCAATAATTTTATATATATTAACTAAAAAATAAACCGCATCACATTTTTCCTTTAGATTTTTTCAGTGTATACATAGACACGGACTAATACGGTTTGCAACAAACATTACCATCCGAAAAATTTAACACCCGGCACCGGGGTCATTTTCGATATTTCCATGGGACATGGATGGAATTTCCGATTTATTTGCACATTAAACTACTATTTGACCCTGGATGCTGACAAAAAAACGCGAAACAATGGGGTGATTTCAGTTTTTCATTAATTCATGCACAGTAAAATTATGAAAACAATGAGGGTATTGTGGTACTCTCACCCCCGTCTTTCGTGATTATTGCTGGGTACAGGGGTGCATCCATTTTTTCCCAAACACTGTTGGCGCGTTTCGTACAACGTGTTAGCAGTTTATCACGTATACACGTCATTCAGGCGGTGCAGGTGGCGTCGTTGGGCGATGGAAACTATCCTTTTGTGGTCACCTGGTGCGCCGCCATGTCTTTTGCCTCCTAGTGTGGCATGTGTCAGTGAAAGATGGTCGGTGAATCGTCGGTTAATGATTTTTAGTTTTTTATTCCGTTTCTCTCCTGTCGTCGAAAATTACATGTAAGTCCTTGATGTTGGTGATATTTTTATTTTAGTCCCTTAGCTTTTGATTTTGTTTTTATTCCTGATTTCTTCAATTGAAATTTTGATTTTGTTCGATTGTGTCCTTCAATTGAAACTGATTATACATGTTGGTTTTCAATTCAGTCCTTATTCTTTTGATTTTTTATTTGTTTGTGGTTCCTTTAATTTTTTCAGTATGCTGATTTTAATTTTTTCCTCCAGTTGAAATTGGTGATATATGCTACTTTTCATTTCGATCCTTATTCTTTTAAAAAAATTAACAAAATCACACTGCATTTTTTTAAAATATATCTTTATTTGTTTCGGTCCCAATGTTTTTATTTTTTTTATTTTTTTCTTCAATTGGAATTAATTATATATTTTGTTTTTCATTTCAACTCTTATTCTTTGAATTTTTTTTATTTGGTATTAATTCTTTTTGTTTTTTCGGTCCTTTTTGGACAATATTTATTTTTTACCTGTATTTATGCACCTATGCTTTTAATTTTTGTTGTTTTATTTTTTGTTGGACTTTTATTTTTATTTGGTTCAATCCTGAAATTTTAATTTATATTGGGGATCATTTTAAAATTAATACTTTTTTTTCCCTTTGTTTTTATAATAATGACGATAAATTTATGCTGGTGATTTCGTTAAAATTTATTAAATAGATAAATTTATATCAATTTAAAATTTATATATTTAATAAAAAACTTGAACCTCACATGAATTCGGTGAGGAAGTGTATATACGTACAGGGAGCGGAGAAGGGAGTGGTAAGATTACTGGTGGAGTCTCAATTCGCAAATAGGAGGACAGACACAATAATGCAGCTGTCCTCTAGGAGTGCATGGAAATTAATGTATTGTATTTTTTCAGAAACCATAATAAGGACAAATTTTGAGGAATTATTACGTGGTACGCTCAGCATGTCCATCATTATTTATTGCCTACTAAATGATATTTTTTGAATGGACTGACACGATGCCTTTGTTATTCTTGATTTTATTACAAGGAAAAGGAAAGACGTATATATATATATATATATATATATATTAATGTAGGATTAATTACCCCCGATGTACAGATTAAAGATGATGGGAAAGATGCACACGCTTCTCATGCCCGAAGAAGAAGAAGAAGAAGAAGAAGACAAGGAGGGAGGTGTGACAGAATAAATGTTGCCGATGACAAAATTTCACTCAACTATCTGGCTCAGCATTTCTTATCTTCAAGCCAGCAAGTTGCACAGCATATTTTTTGTGTGTTGCTAAGCAGGAGCACGAAATATTTTTGATTATGATGGCAAGGGTGGCTCAATTATAAAAATACGAAGAGAAAGAAAAGGGTGCTTTCTTGATCATGTTTATTAATTAAACACGTTTTAGACTTTGAGAAAGAACCTTCATCGCCACCGTAATAATGGAGTAACATCGACCATCCTACATGCATATACATACATACATACATACATTTATATATGCATAGCCTGCCTGTCTCCCTTGTTCTTCTCACCACCCCCTGTATGGACTCTGTCTAGACATCCCAATTGGATATGTATTATGCATGCTAATTAATTAAAATAATATATATGAAAAGATGCCTGAAACTCATAATGCCCTCTCACACTTGTCCTGTTGAAGGAACCATATGAGCTGTTATCGGAAGTCAACCATTGCTTCACCTTTTTTATTCCTCGCTGTGCTGTATTTGCTAATCATATATGTGCTGGCTTTGCTGTCATCAATCTCTTTTTAATCCGGTGGGTTTGTTAACATTCCCTACAGATTAATGAGGAGGTTGTTGAGTGAAGCCATATATTATATTTTCCACTCTTAGTTTGGGTGCATGCCTCTTTATTTTATCCACTTGCTTCAGTTCTAGGGAATGAATCCTTGTCTTTGAATGATTAGCCAGGAAGCTCAGGGAATAGGAGCAGTACAGACAATTCATTTAATAAGTTTTGTCATGGGCTTACTTTCACGGCCGCATAACTGTTCCATTATCCTTGTTTTGTATAATAATTCAGCATCAGAATTATCTCCTGGCAAGGTAAAAAGCTTTTATCTTGAGGGGAGTTGAGGTAAAGGGGGTGATGTTACTGCAACCAATCGTCGGCCACCGACGACAAGAAGCAGAGCAAAAGTATGGGACATGTTTTTTTTTTTAATTACAGCCATACAATCCTCGAGGATCCAAAAAATCAGGTCGTAAGTGTTGATGTGTATTCATTTCTCACAGGTTGCTGTTTTAAGATTCCTTCGAGCTCTTAAACCGGCCCTAAATGGCGCCCTTTGGTTCCTAGAGGTTTATCTTTTGCGTAAACACATTGATTAGGAATCTTATAGGAAACAGGTGTGGGACTTCACAGATAAGTGAATGTGATGTCAACTTTTTTAGGACCTGTCCCCCGATGACCAGGGTTCATTTTCAGGCACGAAAACCTCAGCAGAGTAGAATGGTAAATCTGAAATTCCTGCTGGAAACTGACTGCTGAATTAGTTTATGTGGTTGAACATGAAGCTGCCATCTGATGTTCCCTATTCCTACTTTCTGAAAATTATCAAAGATTAGCTGCTATCAATAGTTGTTTTTTGAATCAAAACAAGATGAACTCATCTTACACAAATCTTCTTCTTGGTAAATTAGTCAAATTTGTAGCCAACTCTAGGCCTGCGAAAAAGAAGTCAATAGATTACTCTGTTTGAACCTTTAGTTACTGAGCTCAAGGCATTGGCTTGAACAATTTTCATCATTTAAACAAGTGTGAGTCATGATCACATTATGGTAAAACAAAGCCATGATTAGTAAGCATAATGGCCTATTTCAATGTAGAATTGATGGGAAATAGGGCATTTAAAAATCCATGAAGACAGATTTTGAAGATAATAATCGAATGGCTATTTGAAATGGAGGGGGACACCATCCATATGCCCTTGAAAAATGGAGAGTTCTTTCCTCATGATCCATGAAGTCATCTATTTCTAAACAGATTCTGAGACAGACAGCTAATTGACAAGAAAGAGCAACTGTTACTCTAATAATGGAATCACACTCATCACAGAGTCCTTGCGACTATGATTACCTTCATTAACTAAAAACTATTCTTGAAAAAGAGTAAAACTCCAATATCAAAAGTAGAAAAACAGTTGCATCACATAATCATCTTTGAAAACAACTCCACTAGCATCTTTCTGAATTAACCAGGGATATGTAGAGATCCATGCATCGTTCTATCCTAATCCAGCAATTCTTTATCCTCCAAGCTTTCAAATTATTACTAGAGGCTACAGTTGCTGAAGGAGCAGCAAAACTGCTGTCATATCTGAGAGTAATGCCTTGTCTTTACTTGATTTCCGTATAATTTTAACTTATTGAAGCAACTAACCTAGTGCTTTGGAGTATTCCAGTGCCTTTTGACAAGAGATTTATATTCAAAATATTACCATCCGATAAATATATGTATATGCATATATAACATTCACACAGAAACTAAACGTAATAAATCATGGAGTATTATTCTTGATTGGCCCATTAACATTTAGTTGGAAACACAAGCACATGGATATCAAATAAGTTTGGCATTTAACTTAGCAACTAAACTTGATCAGCTTCAGTCTTATCACAACAACAAATGATGATTAGAGAAACACGAAGGCTGCTATCATGAGGTTGCTTACCATAAATGGAAGCTTAAGATCTCATTAGCCATCATTATTGAGCAAAGCAGTGGTGTTCAAATGGCATTGACAGCATGTAATTAAGCATACTATGTAAAGAAAAGATAAGGGACAGTGATAGCATTTGATTTTCAAGTTAAAGCTGGGATGAAGGGCCAGCAAGGTTATTATAGTGGAGATTGACTTTATTTTGAAGGCACATCATCAATTATAAAAAAGCCTCAAGGCCTTTATTCCTTTATGGAAATTATATATATATATATATATATATAAAAGCCTTGTCTGGTTGAGACTCTCCCATATAATCATAATTAGGTGCTTGCTTTTAGCTTTGTGGTGGGAAATTATGGTCAACTTTCTTGCCAAATTAACATCATTGCTTTTCATTCTGGGGCTGTTTTGCTTGATGTGGGGTGTGTGCTGTGAATGTTCAGTTGGAGCAGGAATAACAGGTGTTGATTAGCCTTGTCTAATCCAAAAACAAAACAGCGCAGAAACCTGCACCACCAATACCATCGGATCCATGTTTATGTTTGGGCCAATCCCATGCTCGTTTTCCTCCACCTTACTCGAGTGCTACCCAGCCATTCAGCACAGCACCCAGCTTGATTCTGGATTAGCAAGAAACTGGACCTATAATTCTTCGAGTGGACTTTTGGCACACTCTTACATCTGAATGTTCAGTCCAAATAATCATAGAGTTCAGGCCCAAAGGAAAGCAGATCACCACCTATCTTGTTCTTTAAGGCTTCAGACAGTGAACAGCTAGCAAAAATGAAAAGCATTTTTCTGGGGAGGAAAGGGTCTGGTCCCCCTGGAACTTTGTCTGCTACCCTAAAGGAAAACGCCATTGTCTATTGCTCTCTCACTTTAATTATCCAACCAAACCCTTTCTTTTTTGTTTCCTTTTGCTTTCAAGATATAAAATTTAATGGAATCCGAATCATCCATTTTGGATTGATCATGTGATATACAGTCTGTCACACACTACTATTTTGCTGCTGCTGCAGCTGCTATTTTTTTTATCAGTCGCCACCAGTCACTGTCTTTCCTTTCCTTTTTTATTTACTACACTGAGTCTCTTAACCATCATCAACTTAATTTTGAAAAAAACTCTATTCTCTGCCTCTATCAATCCTGATGGCTACCGAGATTGCGACATCACATCAAACTCCTTCTGATCACGAGGTATTTAGATCATCATCCCGACTATCTTTTCTCTTTTCAGTTCTGATCAAAATATGATACAATATTGCTTAACTGGTCATTCATATATACTTCTTGGAATTCTTTCCAATAATTTAATTGTACAACTTATCATAATTACACACACACACACACACACACACATGCATATGATAATATATATTCTCTGATGTTTCAGCAAGATCCATATAGGGTTTTGTTACTCCTGTACTTGCATGAATGTTTTAATGATCATAGATTTGTTTATCTGACTGTATGGGAATCATAGAACTTGTAGTTTCCTTCAGATATCATCCATGAATGATTGGATAAGGGTAGTTCTAGATGCTTGTCTCTCACTCTATTCACTTTATCTGAAGCTTTGAGGAGTGTGGCCCTTTCAGAATTATCTGGAAAAAAAATGATACCTTTCTTTTGCATGTCTAAGCACATAAGAAGTCGAGTTGGAACATTCACCATTTTCTGATACATTTCCCTTTCTCAAATCTGTTGAAAGATACTGTCACTGTGAAATTGGTACGCTAGGAACAACTTGTTGTATTTTAGAGGTGCCCACTATTTCAATTGACCTAACCAAACACAAACTCCTACACTAAACTTATCATAGATAAGATTTACACTAGAAGTAGAAAAAAACAATCAAAACACATCACTAAATGCTGGAATTAAATGACTAACATTAATAAAAAAACTGATCGCTAATTTTGTAGCAGAATTGGAAACAAATTCTTCAACACAACTAAGGTATTTCAATTCAAGAAAATACCAAATCCATAATGAAAGTTAGTCTAGCCACCTTTATTGCCTAAGCTTTTTTCTGTGGGTAATGAATTATCAAACATGGAGGCGTCCTTCTGCATTTATATCAGCTGTCACTTGGTTCTGATTCTGCCATAAAGATTCTCTTGTTAATCAGCTAGGCATTATTATTCTTCCGGTTTGTGAGGGGGATGGGATACCCATACTCTTTAAGAATTTCAAGTTACAATATCTAGATGCGGTAGAAAATGAGGGAGATTAGAAATTTCTGTAGCCCTCGTAGACAGATGCCAGAGTAAAGCCGCGCCGAGCGAGATTAGAGATTACTAATACGACTAGAATTGACTGTAGATACACATTATGTACATACAGTAATCGCTCACATTGTCGAACCACTTTAAATATGTGTTTTTCTTGTTTTCTCTCTGGTGCAATATTCATCATTACTGCTGCAGGTTTCATAACAGAAATGCAATGCTTGCAGTGCTTCATAGTTGATTGCTGTTCTCCTCTTCTTTTATTTTTATTTATGCACCCACACTCTAGTTTCCACTTGTTTTGCTTTTAAAATTTCAAAAGGTGTTCCCTCTTTAATTTTTCTTTGTTCATTTCTTGCAGCCAATAGAGAAGGTGACCGAAGAAGTAAAGCCTGTGGAACCTGAAATTGTTTCTGTAGCCAAGAAAACTGAAGAAGAAGAAGAAGAAGAAGAAGAAGAAGAAGAAGAAGAAGCAGACCTCAAACCTAATGAATTAGCAAGTCAATCAACCCCGTTAGCTAAATCAGAAGGAGAAGTCGAAGACAAGGAGGCAGAGCCTCCAACAGTTGAGGTTAAGATGATTGATGATGCTCCAGTCGATGATGAAAAAGAGGTGGTAAAAGATCCCATTCCTGACCCACATATATCCAGTGTTCTAGCTCCGGTGACCAGTGTTGTTAATGGTAAATCAGTTGCACCAGCTATAGAGTTTGTTCCCAAAGAAGCAGAAGAGCAACCATCGTCGTCATCCTTGGAGGAATTGCCCCATGAAGAACTGAATACAGTTGATGTTCCCGTATCATTAGAAGAAGTCGTTGAGAAGCCACGTGAGCCACCAGAAGTTCTTATTATTAAAGAATCTGAACCAATTGTGGCAAAAGACACCGAAGATTCAGGGGTATTAAAGGAAGTCGACAAACCGGAATTAGTAATTGCGGAAGATGAAGTGAAACTACAGGAGCAATCGGAAACTGGTAAACAAGTTGAAAAGCCAAAAACAGTAGAAGTGATTGAGAAATCAGAGGAGCCTATGGAAGTTCTTCCAATCAAATCAGAAGCATTGGTGGTAAGAGATGCGGAAGACTCAGAACCAGTGTTCAAAGAAGATGATAAACCAGAATTAGTAATTACTGAAATGGAGGTGAAATTGGAGGACCAATCCGAAGTCATTAAAAAGGTTGAAACAGAAGAGAAATCAGTTGAAGTAATCGCCAAAACACTGGAGCTAGTAGAAGTACTTCCTACCAAAGAATCAGAAGAAGTTCTTGTAAAAGATATTGATGGCTCACAAGAATTGTCTAAAGCAGCTGATAAAGTAGAAGCAGTAGCTCCTGAAACCAGGGAAGTGAAACTGGAGTCTGAAGTCACTGAACAAGTTGAAAAAATAGAGGAACAATCTGTCGAAGCTACTGAGAAAACACAGGATTCAATGGAATTTCATCCTGTTAAAGAATCAGAAGTTGCAGTAAAAGATATCGATGACTCAGTAGCAGTGCCTGAAGTTGATAAACCAGAACCAATAATTCCTGAAGTTGAGGTGAAACAAGAAGAGCAATCTGAAGTAATTGAACAGGTTGAAAAAACAGAACCAGCGGTTCCTCAGGTTGAGGTGAAATTGGTGGAACAACCTGAAGTAACTGAACAAGTTGAAAAACCAGAATCATCGGGTCCTGAGGTTGAGGTGAAACCAGAAGAACAGACGAAACATGAAGTGGAGTTGAAAACTGAGGCACAGGTTGAGATTAAGCCAACTAATGAAAAGCCAGAGGAAGTAGCTGTAATTACTCAGGAGGCTGAAGTTGATGTAAAAGAGCATATAGGAAAACCTTCTCTTCCTGAAGTTGGAGGAAAGGTTGCTCCAGAAAATGAAAAAAAAGAGGCTGAAGGAATTGATTTGGTTGAAGTGCTAGTAAAGGAGGTTATGGTAGAGGCGGAAAAGGGTGGAGAAGAGAAAGAAGCTCAGACAACCAAAGATGAGGGCGAGAATATAGGAAGTGAAACACTAAAAGAAGAACTAGTTCAGCCCATCAAAGTGGAAGATGTCAGCGATGCTGCTTCAAGTGCCGAAGTTATTGAAAAATCATTTGAGGGAGAGAAGACAGTTAAAAATGTTGAACCTGCTGTAGAAGACAAGAAAGAGGAGATAGCAGCAGGAGAGGGGACCGAAAAAGATCAGAGCATAGAGGGAAAGCTGGTTGTTGCCACCAAAATTGGCAGTGATACAGTCAAAGAATCGCAGGGTTCTGGGTTAGAAGCAAACGAAGAAGAAAGTGCAAAAACCAACAAAGAAAACTCCGAGCAGGGAAAGGTCGATGAGATAGCGAAATCTGATACGCAGAATTTAGAGCCTCCCACCACCAAGGATGCTGAAGACACACAAGTATCACTGGATTTGCCAAGAAAAGTTCCAGCCAAGCCTTCTCAAAAGCATTCAAACAACATTTTAACAAAGGTAAAGCAATCACTTGTGAAGGCAAAGAAAGCTATTATCGGGAAATCACCAACTCCAAAAACTGTCTCCTCTGATACCAAAGGGGATGTTGGAGTCAATAATTAAATGAAAATTTCTGCATATACTCTTATACAGATTTGGAATATTTCACTGCGAAGTATATAGGTGTGCATCAAGGCGTTTTCTTCTTTATGCCCTCTGATCACACGGTTGTATGTATTGATAGTGTGCTGGCGGGTGGTGTTGTTGGGTTTGATTTGATCAGTAGCAGAAAAAGTTATGTACTCGTTATTATACATCGTTAATGCTGGTTTGTGTATGTGATTGGATTCTTTTGTTTTCTTTATATCTGACAACTAGTTGCACAGTAACAGTTTATGAAGGGTGAGGGAACCTCCAGCTAGCTGAATACCAATTATTGTGTGTCCATTCAAATGATAGGCTCTTCAGGATTCTGAGTAGAGAAGATAGAATTGGTTGAACCTCATGGATGGAAGAGCTAAAGAGACTTCACTCTTTCCATGTATGGTGGCACATGCCTCACTTGGTAATGAAGCAGACATCGACACAACAGTCGAAACGAATAACAAAGATATTGGGTCCACTATGATGTATAGATTCTGGAAAAATGGCAGATGGTTAACATGCCTGAGAAGTTGTATAACTAGGGTATTGGAAAATAATTGTTTTTTTTTCCATTGATTCAAAGAATTTGCATTGAGAGACCTACTAAAACACTCGAATACATATATCTGGTAGGTTCACTCCTAGACAGTGCATTATTTTCTCAGGTTGTGCAAGTGACTGTACAGATGCAAGAAAAAACCTTCTTGAGTCTCCTTTAACGTACAAAAGAATCTGTGCAATTTGTAATTCTACTTCCTTGAAATTAGAGGTCAGACGTTATCGTAAGAACTTGACTTATTAACCTCTGGATCTGCATATTCATGTACCCAAAATCCCACAGATTTACTGCATACAGGGTAAGTTTAGTAGATGTTGACATGGAGCAAAAGTAATTCACCTCTCCCATGGCAAAGCATCAGAACTACCATTCAGTCGCAACCTGCAGCGCGTTGAAATGGATAAAGAAACTCTTACCTCTACAGACCATATATTTCAAGTAGATTTAACATCAACGTTTGGCACAGCCTAAAGTTACTGAAAATGCTCGCCAGCCTCTCTACTCGGTACATTGTCACTTCCACCAACCGAATTCAATGCTCCATTGTGTCAGTATCTACTGAGTCTTGAGCATGATTTTGCACCAAAGCAGGTTGTTCAAAGCATTCGCTTGTTGCCTGGCACTGGCATCATGAACGATATATAGCCAATTTTAGATTCAGGAATGACACAAGGTAACTCAGTTGAAGTAGAGAACATAGTTTCCGGTGATGTTACCCCAACTATCCAAGTTCACATTATACTTTTTTAAGGCTTCTTGGCTACTAAGAGGTTAAGAAAATGCCACGATCTTTGAACAGGAATTAGATAACCAACACTGCAGTTTGATAAATTATAAGAAAATGTTTTCCATGGAAAAATCCTTCATGAGGAAAACACAAATGACACATATTTAGTTTTCACTTTTACAGGATGACGGAGGGTAGAGTGGCAACTTTAAAGACGAAATTGACCTTGTAGATCAAAATTTAATCGTTTTGTTCTTATATGAAGGTCATACTTGCAATTTTACATCATGCAGCATTGAGATGGAATTAGGGTGCACCTAGAGCCACTAAATTCCGTCTGTTGGGAGTGGAGAGGAGCCGTGAAGATGGTGATTACCAAAGAAAATGAAAACCCATTTAGCCGCATTCAATTTTGAGCTTTTCATTCTCATAGAAAAAGAGACCTAGTTAAGAATCAACAAACCTGACTAGAGGTCTGATTCATTGAGCTATTGACAGCATTACTCTGCATCACTTGCGGGTTGATATTCGGAGTGGAGGTGTGATCCATTTCTCCGGCCACAGCTGAATCCAAATTATCCATAGCACCTACCACCCCACAGGCATCTGGTTCCGTGTTTGTTTTGAGAGGAGGCCCTCCAGACATTGGCACTAAGGGTGCGCGAGGAAATGAGAAAGGAAATCCTTGAGCTGGAAAGCCAAACATCGGAAGACTCGATCCTTCCATCCCATGCAAAGCACTTGGCCCTGACATCGGCTGGGCAGAGAAATGCGCTCCATGCATAGGAGGCGCTTGATACACAGGGCAACCAGGAGATCCACCATTCATGTCAGGCATACTCATCCCAAAACCCATTCCCATCCCCATACGCATTCCCATTCCCACACCCATGGGTAAGAACTGCCCCATTTGAGCTGCATGCATGTGAGGCATTCCAGGGGCTAGCATCATTGATGGCATATACATTCCAGCTCCCATTGACATAATCTGCATAAAGGTAGTGAATGATCCCACCAAGCTGTCTGATTACTCAACTCATCCAGTGTTCTAAATGCACTTCGAGTGCAATGGACAGAATTTACCTGCACTTGAAGCTGAAGCGTCTTTAAATACTCAATGGCCTCATCAAGCATTGAAGCTTTATCCACCTTATAATGCAAAAAAGTCAGTCAGTGAAAGCAACGATGCACATGGAATCAGCTACATTAAATTACTTGGCTTCTCTCAAATTCCTTCAAATTTCCTGGATATCAGCAATAACTTTAACCAAAGAAAACTGAGGGATGATTTGATTAACATAAAAGTCAACATCTTGGAAGATTTAAACTTGAATAAATTCATATAATTGATTCGACTTCAACAGGTTTGATACTCCCATTGGTTTAAATTCTTGAATTTTATAGAAAACCTCATTTTCATAAGGAGAAAATTCACAAACATAAATACAGATGTTCAACCTTATTGCAGTTTGGTATGAGTTCTTGTAGGGCCCGCATCTTTTCGTTGATCCTATCCCTTCGCCTCTGTTTGTTTAAGTCCAGATAAGAACTGATCAAGATACTATAATTCATAACTACCAAAGACAGCATCAAACGAACAAGCACGTATCTTCAGATGAGATATTGGAATGTTGTTGCTCACCCTTTCAGATAAATTATGAACTTCTGCTGCTCGGCTTCTCTTGGAGCCATTACCTGCTCGAGCAGGAGCTGTTTTTTTTGCACCTACGGATTCTTCTTCTACATCCTGCGCATGGCTTATTTCCTTAGTACATGGAAGAAAGAGAGATAGTGTAGGAACAACAATAAACATTGAAAAAACAATGTGAAACCTATGAATGAAACTCACTTCACTAGGACCTTCTGACTCCTCAGTATCTCGATGTTTTCTCTTCAGATTCTCAGCTGGTTCATCCGACAGTCTCTCCAAACTATTGCCCGAGCCAACAGAAGAAGAAGCAACCACAGGCTCTGTAGTTTTCTCAACATCTGCTACTACTTTAATTGCAATTTTACAAGCGTTTTGACGACAGTTTCTATCGTTCTTAGAGTCACCTTCTGGGATTGTATTCTCAGGCAGCTCAGAAGGAACAAGTCCTTCTGCAGGCTTAGCCTCTGATGGTTTAGCCTCAACCTTGGATGGCATCAGAGCAAGAAGACAATGGGAGCTCGTTTCCTTAAGCAGAACACTACATGAATTAATGGGAGTACATTCAGCCGGATTGCTACTACTGGCAATTGAGCCCTTATCTTCATTTTGCGTTCTTTCCAGGTTTGAAATTCCTGCACTTGCTCTCATGCCAAAGTTCTGAAGATTAGCTTTCACAAGAGCAGCAGGTCTTGCAAAATGAGAAAAATTCATCAAACCGGATTTCGTTGTGGATTTTGCTGGGACTTGCTTCTGCATTTTTATGCTGGGAAAACAACCTGATGATGTAGGAGATCGACTAGAATCCACTGAAACGACATGGTTGGCAGCATTGCTTGAACTATCACCATTTTTAGCTGAAACTCTGGATCTAAAATATGGAAATGATGTTTGGCACTGCTCAGAAGATGATGGATATAACTGGCTAGCACTAGTTCTAGGCCTATTAGCTTCAATATCCCCTGCTGAAGAATTCCTTGCCACATCTCCTTGCTCTAAACTCAAACCATTATGTACAGAAACAGTACAGGAGTCCCTAACTGAATGGCTTAAACCTTTTTTACCAAACGACGGGAAATTACTCTGGGAGGAGTGTTCATTTACAGTAACACCAGATAACTCGGGAAAAAACTCAGAACAATAATCATGATGAGGAGATTCATCCAATGGATAATTCAACCAAGGCACCATGTCATCATCTTGATTCACCCCCATTTCAACAGCGGGAACTGACATCGGGAGTTCATTCAGTGTAGATTCCATCATCCCAAACTTTCCTGTTCTAATATTGGTGCCATTTCCTATGTCTTTATATCGAATATTGGGGTTTTGACATGGTAAGCTGCAACAAGGTTGAATCTTTCTAGCTCTACTGGATTGAATCTGACCATTTTCCCATATTAGCTCACCAAAGTCATTCTCAGGTCTGCTTTTTAGGACACCAACAGACACAATAAAAGAAAGGAAACCAGAAAGAAACAAATCAATATGGAGAAATGATTCACTAATCCAAGATAAAAAGAAGCTCAATGAAAAAAAAAGGAAATTAAATTGAAACTTACACGAATGACAGATCAGCTGAACAACCAGGATCCTTCTCTTGAGAAGAATCGATCTTTCCTTTAGCCATTTGATATAATAGCTCAGACAAAGGCATGGTGAAGGTGAAGGTGTAGGTAAGCAACACTTCCTCCCGGTAAGAAATCCTCTCTAGTTCAATTGCTTGATCATTATTGTCACCTTTTGTAAGCCACTCTTGAACTCTAGCACAAGTTCAAAGAGCCCAAAACATGTGTATATGGAGCCAGCAAAGTTTCAAGACATGAAAAGCTTGACAATAACCCCACAAGTACAAGACCATCCCAGTTTGTATCTAACTCACAAAAGAAATAAAAGAAAGAGCGCTGCTTCTTTTACAGGACAGAATATTTTCTCTCTTTAATTTATACTGAAGTCCTTATCACCAGGAAGTGAGATATATAAATAAATTATAAATCATCACATAGTCTTACTTAAAGTAGCAGTCAAAAAAAACATATTCTTTATTGGCTCTCTCAAAGATTCAAAAACCCTCCAAATTAAGTTACTTTAAGCATATATTTTTTTAAAGAAATGATCTTTTCCACTTCTTTAATCATTAAACTTGAAACAAGCAGAAACCCAGATCAGGTTTTGGAAACTAATTAACTTTATCAGTACAAATCAAAACGAAAAACCCAAAGGGAGTGATATGATAGAAACTTGAAGAAGAGCTCAAAATACCTCTTGCCTCGCAATCAACCAATAAACTGATAAAAGAAAGAGAATTTCGAGAAAATCCGAGCTCCTCGAACTAGTCAAAAGTTACACTGATCCAAATGCATTAAAAACGAGAGAACTTAGTTGAGAAAATCATACTCTTAAGCTTAATAGAAATTACCAAAAGTTTGTGTCTTTAAAAGTTTGAGCACCAAGAAAGAGAACTCAAAATCTCAAGAGACAGAGGCCAAGTGGACGCAGAAGACGGCGAAAGGCTTGCAGAGATAGCAGGGGACCAAGACACAGATAAAAACATTTAACTTTACGTTTCTTTTAACTTTAACCCCTCCATTTTTTGGATCTTCTTCTCCTTTTAACTAGTGTTAGAATGCAATATGGTCTTTTCCTTGTTATCTTCTTCTTTGTTTTTCCTTGTTCTTCGTTTGGTGATGTGGGGCCTTTTTCTTCAATGAGTGATGTAGGGTCCCACAGAGGCAATTTAACTCTGCTATAACACTCCCATTTCTTCATACATGAATCTTGAATCCATCATAACATGGAGGTTTGTTTGCATATTATGGAAAGTATAGAGAATGGAATGCTCCAGGGTTTCAAGTTCAGAGCGTGTGCATAAAAAATGATCGAAAACTCTATTCGTTACTCATATTTTCATTAATTTCTAAGTTCGGGAGTGAGTGGTTCATTACAGGCTAAATAATAATAGGAAAGGTAACACTAGTCACGTTACACAGAAATCACTCAGAAATATTATTTAGAATCTATTTTTTTTTTACATTTTAAAAGTATTTTTGAAATATTTTTGATAAATTATTTTTTTTTCTTTATTTTGAATGAAGTGTTTTCAGTGTTTCTCACAGGACTCGTGTCACAAAGTTTATTTTGAAAAATAATCAGTGCTATAATATGATCATAACAATAAATTAGAGTATGGCAGGGGGGGGGCTTTTAATTTCTGCTTTCAGGGTTTGAGAAATATGCATCTGAGCAACTTTTTGTGTGCCAGTGGAGGATGTGAAGGTGGCACTGCAATCATGTGATGTGAAACAATGGCATTTGGTTCCAATTTCTTGAAAAGAATTTGGGATGGCAAGCCACTATTATTGAATGAGGCGAGGCCACCAAAAAAAAAAGAAAGAAAAAAAGAGTCTAAAGCTGAACATCTCAATCGTGATGTCTAGTGATTTCATGATTAGTTCTCAGTGAACAAAATCTATGCATTTTTGTTTTGTTTTATTTTTTGCTGTGATTATCATTTTAGCCCTTTCCACTACAGGTCATGTCTTGGGTGTAAAAATCGTGATTTGACCAGTTAATTTAATTTACATCATGCTGTATGATAATCTTAGGGGACACCAGAATCACTAGCTTCATATATTAAATGGGATTGACCCCTTAAACTAAAATATAAAATGCTGGAGTGGTATAACTTGGCAAGCAAAGAAGACTAATTTATTAGCATTGTTATATTTGTTTAATAAAACCAGGTGTTGTAGTATCTAAATGATTTCAAGTTTGCACTTTTCACTACGTATTTTTTATTTATATATAACCTCAACTTTTGGATTTAAATTCCAAAGTTAGGGACAAATAAATTGTTCTCGAACACTAACTTTAAGATTTAAATATTGAAAGTCAAGGAAAACACAAACAAACTTGCTGCTGAATCGAGGCTTATGCACTTTATAGTCTTGCATGGATTCATCAACTGAAGAGATTTTCTTCAGGTTTTAGATTCGTTTTTCAGGGTACAGAAAACTCCAAAACTTGGAGTAAAATCATTCAGTGGATTGATTCGATTAGATCGCAGGGAGGGTCAGTCGAGGACAAGGTATTGGAGGTAGATTTGCTTGGTTAGATTAGATCTTTAGCAGGGGGATACTGGAGGTAGATTTGCTTGGTTAGATTAGATCTTTAGCAAGGGGATGGTCGTGCGTCTTTAATGGCGAGGACAAAAGGATTTGGTTCCGTCCATCACAATCCATTGATCAAAGTTAATGGGGTGTGATAGCTACAGAGATGCATGAAAAAGATGGACAGGACTCATTTTTCCAAACAAGTGAGGTGGACCCCGCTATTTGTCCACTTGGACACTCGCAGAGCCGGTAAGTGACATGGCAGTGGACCCCCAGTTCGTGGCTAGCGGCCAGGGCATCTTCTTCTTGTATCCCCTGTTAGTGCACTGTACTGTGCAAATAATGATGGATGGAGAAATTCCGAGGAGGATGTGACTTGATTTTACACGCATTTGGATATTGTTCGCTGGAATTGATCCAAGGGCTCAGCAGGGTGGTGGTGTGAATTTCACGTGTTTGTATTCATTTCACGTGACCCAGTCTTTGGTTTTTGCGTGTCCAATGGCCAGTGACGCGTTGCTTTCCTCGTATCTTCACCGCCACCTGTCTCTCTCTCTCTCTTTTCCAATGAACATTTCAGCCCTTCCCTTGATTTCATTACCAGGAGCTGTGCAGAATTTGGATGGACAATATGGCCCTTTGCTGAGATGGGATGGTACGGGCCAATACTCTAGGAGGCAAAATCCTCAGAGTTTATAAATCATCTGAGCTTGTTGTGATTAAGGAGCGAGAGTTGTGGTTTCTGTCAGCTCTATTGATCAGCAATGTCGAGATTTGCTTCTGCATAATTGCGATACCTAGTCTAGCCAGGCAGAATACACAGCCCGTGTCCTTCGAAATGCTATTTTCTAGACACCTGCTGCCATCACCTTGCAGCCGTCACTTCACATTTCTGATCCCCTGCACAGTGCCGACTGCAGAAATCCACGTTCTGAATGAATCGTGTAGCTCAGCTGCGATGACTCCCATATATTAACATTCCAAATTCTGATGTCATGGTATACGATGAAACCTAAGCAAATGATATATATATCGGAATCATTTTCTTAAGAAAATATAAAAAACAAAACAGCTTAAACAAGTATTCGTGTGAAGGAAGGACATCCCCAAGATAATGGGCACTCAAAAATTATATAATAGAGGAAATGCCGTACCTGTTACTGTTGCAGAAATGGGAGAGCAGTAAGAGATAATATTAAAGAAAATACAAGTGACCCTTTGTAGAGTTCTGAGGCAAAGAGTGGAGTGGCCCAACGCAAATTCAATAGTTATCTCGGTTCTGGAGCCCTAATAAATTGGAGCTTCATTTCTCAATGCCCCCTTATAGCTCCCCCCTGGCAGGACGCGCTTCCCTGCAAATTCACATGACCCCTCTCCTCCCTCATCTAACTTGCACGTTGCATATGTATTCTTATACCTATAAACTATTATTTTACGGTGTGCATGTGAATATATATATATATATATATATATATATATATATATATATATATATATATATATAAATCCAGCTGCTTAATTGGGTTTCCAGACGTCTGGGATTAGCTCGAATTAATGCCTGGAATTCTAACCCAAACGGTTGGAATTCTCAGCCTCGCATCGAAACCAATCCCTTCTGTCCACTCCAATCCCTTCACATGCATCTTTTTTTCTACTTCCTGGTACTCGTTTACACATTCCATGCACATAATTCTTTCTATGCACGCCTAACATATATCTTTAATTCATTGTTCATTGTCAATATTCCACCAATAGCGTGCATTCCATATATAATAATTACTTGTAAGCACTAGTCAATAATATATAGCACACTCATTTCTCCACCAATGATAGATCTCATGTTTTATTAAATAATTTCAAGTTCAGATGTATAAATACACGAAGGCACTGATTTATTCGACAAGGCTTCACTTAGACATTGAAAGCTGCACTTGACAATATATATATTCACAGTACTCTAGTTATAAAAGTCAAAGTTTTTTCCCTTCATTGTTTCATTGTGCTTAAGCGTCCATTATTTATGTATACATATAAAAAACTGTATATGCACAGTGATTATACGTACACTATTATTAACACCTACCAAGCATATATATCTGTACTTGATAAAGCATGTTATGGGAGAGGAGCCATGATTAACACAACTGTTGCAGGAAAAGCTGAATGGATGAGACAAGTTTGATGAAGTAGACGATGATGAGAAATGGTTAAGGATATGTTCGTGCAGCTGCTCTCTCTTTCTCTCTCTCCGTGCATGTGCGCGTGTGTGTGCCCACTGATGCGCTAGCTCTTGAATCCTTGCCTGTCTCAGTCCACCCATGAATCTCAACGATACATGGTCCCCTAACAGCATGGTCCTGTTTGGACAGCGAATTTATTGTAGAAGATTTAGTGCAGGTTTACAAAATTATGGATGAGGTTGATTTTAAAAGTTTTTTTTTTTTTTTTTTATATGTCTTACCACAGTGCATAATACAATGCATTGAAAAGGTTCAATTTAGAAAGTTCGGTTAAAGTGTATAAAAATAATATTTTTTTATTCTATAAAAATATTTTGAACAACATTACATATGAAAATGATATAAAATATTAAAATTTTAATTTAAAATAAAAACTAAAAAAATTTCAAACGAAACAAACCGGTCTTATGATTGCTGAAGAATAATATTAAAAATAATCTAAGATGGTTGTATCGAATCAGAACTCATCATCATCTTCAGATCCTAGTCCTGTCAGCTCCTGTCTCTACCGTAACTTTGCAAATCAATGGTTGTAAATGTCATCCCCGTACTCCCCAACAGTCCCACATTGGGACTCTGTGAATCCGGGTTTTGAGGCCTTCAACTTGCAACTCTCTAATTTGTAGGATAATGGGCTGAATCAACATACATGAAATATTAATAAGCCCAAACATGTCACAAGAATAAGCCCATGGAGCGACCGACAGTATCCACGTGGGAAAGGAACTGCCGAAGCATTCCAAGTTCATTGACTAAGAGGTTGAAAAGAACGGCCAAGATAAGTTTCCCAAAAGAGATGCCCTTGATCTGGCGGTGAACAACTAAAGTAGCTAGGGTTGGAAGTTGGCAACACCATATAAAGCGATGGAAGGCCAGGATGAGCAGACATAACTCCTTCGGTAGCCGCTCGGAAGTCAACATCCACGGGAGGAAATGGAGAGGGAGTAGGATTTTCGGAAGGTTATCGGGTGGGTGGGTAGGGAAGATAATTGATTTTTTTTGTTATTTTCCCTACTCCACCCATTCCATAGGTTTCCGATCATTCCTCCCTCTCCTCATCACCTCTGCTTCTCATGGCCTGTTTATCTGGTTTGCGTACTGTCCCTGCTTATAATTTCTCTCTGTGTATCTATAAATATATAGATGGATCCTGCGTGCAGGATTCTGGATGTAGTTTATCTCATCTGCAACTAAATACTTCAGAGTCTTCTATAAGTTCTCGTCTACGATCTGTATGCAACTCTTTATATATATCTGAGTGTTGCTCTTTATACAGTTTCTTTGCAAGTGAATCTCTCTATGCATAACTAACAAGTGTTAATAATAGAAGCAAGTATAGTAAACTAAGCTATAAATAAAAACAAATACCCTGAAAGTGCTTCCTGTTCATGCGATAATCCCAGTGAGAGCTACGAAATCAATCTTGATTCTTTTTTATAACCGGGTGTCAGGCCAGCTATCGCTCATCACAATTAATACTGGATCCAGTGAGCAGCCTGAAAACCAGTGAGCAGGTAAGGTAAGGTAAGGTACTGCGGGAATCGCGGTGATTACAAGAATGCATAGTGGGGCTTGAACCAGAGTAGGGAACCATCTTGATTGTTGAACTCCCAGTTGAGCAGACCCCGGGCATGGAAGGTCCTCACTTACAAGCTGTGACTCCGATATTAAGAATTCGTTGACTGACACTGCACGCCATCCTTTATGGCAGCATCAAAATAAAGGCAGCCCTGGTTTTCAATTTCCCAACTTAAATCAAGAATAACTCATCCCAAAATGCTGAAATCAAAGTCCAAGCTTCCTTAGCTCCATACTAGGATTACCACCCACAGAGCTTGAAAATGGCCATTGTAACAAAAAAAAGCATTAAATTTTAATCCATGCTTATTTGCTTCGCTTTCCCGTGACCTCTCAAAAGTTTCGAACACCATATGGAGACAGGTGGCATCTCGGTCACGGGAAAGCAAAGCAAATAAGCATATACTGTCAGAAAGAGAGGCCTGCAAACAGAGTGTTGTGCCGACATGTTTTAACTCGGATTAAACTTCTCCATGTAAAGATAAGTATTGGGCAGCTGTATTATTGATATATTTCCAGAACTAGATTAATATTTCCTTATGAGACTGAGTTTCCAAAATATTGTAAAACAATCTGTCACCAATATTCTTTGCGGGACCACAGACCATTATTGAACTCGTGAAACCGGTTGAAATCTTCCACAATAATCCGTCAAAAATATCTGAAGCCAACTCATAACAGTATGGCAATCTCCACTAGTTCTCGGATTCTTCTTACTACGAATTGATGCCATGCCCCAGCAGGAGAGGTAGAAGCAAGCTAAAATACAAGGGCTAGTTTCTCCCTGCGACACCACTAGCAGATGCTGCCTGCTTTGATTAAAGCAAAAAATGCTGCCTGCTTTGATTAAAGAAACGGGCCAGCAGAGCCGCTGCTGCACAGTGTTGAAAATGCTCGATGGGTCCTTTGGATTTGAAAATCTTATCGGCAATATCAAAGATCCTATCCTTCTGGATCTTTATATTACTTTAATTATCTGCTTTGAACATGGATCCTCCCACGGTCCCCTCGATAAAAATGGTTCCATCACATGCACCAAAACCTCAGTTGTATTTTTGTCAGATTGCTCGTACTCAATTAATTTATATACATCTAGATTAATTTTATTAATCTTGAAATTAATAATTAATTGACCCTGACTAATATGGAACTTGAATTAGTGATTTCTGGAAAGCGGTCTTGCCAGCCACACCTCTCAGGTTGATTTACCCTTAGCTGTGTGAGGGAGTTAAAACAACTGGCTCGTTTATAATATTTATATTGTATGATTTGATTTAATAAGTCAAAGGTGGATGATATTGATACTATATACTATAATATGTTAAAAAATTAATAAATAGACATCATGAGTTATATTTGTATTGATATTTTTAAAATCCACTCAACTCGACATCACTAATCTAATTCAATATAAATAGTCTTAGTCTTGGTATAATTAATATTTTCCGTTTAATCACTCTGTTTGTTTGTCCTCTCTATTTCACCTTAACAATTGCCATTCTCTTAATCTCTCTTTTATACATTCTCTGTTTTTCTAGGAATTACAGGTGTTTATTTTCAAGTATGATCTAATGAAGGGAGTCTATTTTCAATTTCAATCGTACAAGAAAATGAAAATTTCAAGATCTAAACTTTTATTTCTCTTGTCAAATCACACTCTAAAAACTTTTTGTTGCTAGTTTGTCTTTATATTATACTGCAACTTATTATTTGATAAAACGCATGACCATGATTTTTGTTTTATGTGAGAATTACAATAGTTTTTATGTCTAATAAATGCATTTCAAGGGGTTTTATCTAGTTTTTAACAGAATGATGTGATATAAGATGTACAGTTAACTAAAACAGAAAAATCACGAAAAATAAATTAAAACAGTAAAGGGAAAAGGAAATGAATTTAGCTGGGATTTTTGAAATGAAATCATTTATTTCTTATGAATCATTAATTTCTGATGTTGATGGTTTGTTTTTTATTAAGTAAAAAATTAATTTAATTTGAACATGTAAATAAAAAAACAAGTATAGAACATTATCAACCATGAAGGGAAAAAAGCAACATGTTTGAGAAGGACGGTCGCTCCGCATCGATGATAACAGTATTTATATCAATCAATTTTTAAATGTAAATATAATAGGAGACGCTTATCTCATGAGAGAGTTCGCGATAGATATGATTTAATTTTCCCTCCTTTTGTATTTATATTTCTCTTATACTGTACATAATCAAATAAAATTTATATTCGACATAGAATGAGAAAAGAAAGAAGGTAATTTTAAAGAGAAAAGCTAAAAGTAAATTGTTTTATTTTGTAGCTTTTGAAATAAATATACAGGAATGGATTTTCATTTTGATAAAAAACATCTCATATAACTAATCCGTTTCAAGACATAAAATCAATAATTAAAAACAATTTTGATATATATATATATATATATATATATTCTAATTTCCACATAGTTATTCCGTTTAACAAGCTTCTAATATCGACGCGGGGGGACTGAGCAGTCATTAACAAGGAAAAAACAAAAAAAACTACCGACACGCCGTGGAGGAGAATTAGAGGTAGGGGCCCGGTCTAGCCAGCCAGCTAGCGGCAGAAGAGAGCAAAAATATCATGGCAAAGCAACGTGGATGTGACACGTAAGAATATCATGAGACCGGGTATCATAAAATATGAATGTGATTCTGGCAACCCAAAAGCGTGGCATCTATCCCTGCCCCTTTCCCTTGTCGTCTAATTCATTTATCAAACACCATGTCGGTCATGACCCTCCAAAATAATTTAATTTCCAGCTGCGCACGTAGGACATACGTGTGGGAAATGTGTACACGTGGAGGCTAAGTTGGTGGGCAGCGGGGCGGCTCTGGGGCTATAGATAGCAGGCAGCCAGCCTCGATGAGCAGCATAATCTATCTCGCAAGGAGAGCGTACTTTCCAGAAGAATCAAGAAGATGGCAGGTGCAGCTAGTTGCATAGACATCTTGATAGCCATCATCTTGCCTCCTCTCGGTGTCTTCCTCAGGTTTGGCTGCGGGGTACGTGCGTCGTTCATCTACACAGATGTGTGTGTGTGTGTATATACATGCGTAGTTAATCTCACTAGCTAAACACTGATGACTGATCATATATATATATATTTGTATGGTGCAGGTGGAGTTTTGGATCTGCTTGATTCTCACCATTTTAGGCTACCTCCCTGGAATTATATATGCCGTCTACGCCATCACCAAGTGAAGATCCTTGTCACGGTTTTAAACTCTCTTTTGTAGCCCCAAAGCATGCACTTCACTTCTTTCTCTCTGGCTCTGTAATTTTAAAGTCTCTGCGAAAATAAATTAAGGATATGTATCACAGTATTCTTTTTTCTGAATTTATTTTCCTTGGGAAAAATATGTACGGCTACACATGATTTATTTAGCCAACGGTGGTGCTTACCTTCTTCGACTCGATCGTGGGGTATTGTTGATCGACTGAAAATGATGCTTTACCATGCACTGTGCTCTTGCTTGTTATATACATATATATAAAAAGAATGGCAAAAGCGTATTCAAGCATAGGGTCTCCGGTGATAGGAGTGCCTGCCTGGCTTTAAACATGTATTGATTAATTTAATATATACATGCGCGGGTCCCCAGTCCTTGATTAGATTTAAATTTAATTCTAACTCATTTGATTACCATTATAATAATGATGGTGTCTTGATGAAAAAGTATTGAAAAATAGTTTATGGCTCCATCATATGCATGAAGGGAGTTGCACATGCAGCCAGCCCATTTGTGTGGGGAGAAATAACTTTCGAAGCACCGATTCGGCTTCAAGCCCATGTGTATATGACTTTGTCTCCTACTGTTTGTATCATAATTAAGAATATATTAAAATATTCTTTCGACATGAAATATTAAACTATGAAAAAAAAACAGGTAAATTTAGATTACTATACTAAGAAGTAAAAAAGATTAGTTTGCTTGGGGACAAAAGGGAGAAGAAAACTATAAGAAGGGCCTTAAAGCGTGAGTACATGCTAGACCAAAATAGTGGATGGTCATGTATCTTAATGATGAGGTTGAATAGAGGTCAATTGATTTATGATTATTTCAAAAATAAAGAAGAAGATGTATGATGATGATACCTTTTTTTTAAAAAAAATATTCGTTCTGACAGATTTAATCCTCTTCACTCGAATTTTAAGTTAAATTATTCATTTTTTAAATAATAAAAAAAAAGTGTTATTTAATTGAACTGGTAAATTTACTAAAAACAGTAAAAGTAAAAATGAAGGTAGTTGAAATGAGATAAAGATACGAAAAGTTGAGAGCAAGCTTATCTTCCAAGGTAGAAGCGAGATTGACGGTGTTGGCTTCCATCATTCAAGTTAATTATGTCAGTCCACGTGTGGGGCTGCAATGACCATGTGGGGTTATATAATACGTGTTGTTTTGTAATTCACCGCAGTATGTTTTTACAGGAATACCCTCAAATAATATATTTTCTTAAAATTCTAGTATTAAAATTATTAAATAACATAATACAGATTAATTTTCTAAGAATCATCTGATTCTGATGTTAATAATGATTTTATTAAATAAAAAATTATCAGCCTTGAAAAATAAAAATCAGTAGAGAATACTACCAGCCTTGAAAAATAAAAATAAGAAAACATGCTGGAGAAGGATGGTCGATGATGACAATATCTGTATCGATGTCTGTCGCCATGCACCTCCATCGCCGCCGTTGTTCCTCCTCTACGCGGCAACCTAAGAACCCTCTGATTTTTTTTTCCTGTATTGACTGGTGGAGGGAATTGTTACCATAAAGTCAATGGCTTTCACGTGGTCAAACAATGGCCGGTGCCTTGACAAACCAGACTTCTTCAATCCAGCGCTGTTCCTTACCTCAAATATTTAATTTGTCTGATCATTTTAAATTAAAATCATGGTATCTTACCTCAAATATTACGAAACCATATCTATTACGAAACAGTGTTATCGAGGCTACTATAATCAATCTTAATTTATCTGGTTAAACTTTGGTTCGACAATACATTTTCGGACTAGCTTGGTTGTAATATTATATATTTTGAGAAATCTCATAATCCTTTATTGAATCTAGCTATCTGTAAAATTGAACTTAAATAGCTATATAATGTAACATTAATCATCATCCATTAACTAACCTCTTGGGTTGGTTGAACACAAAAAAAAAAATTATAATATATAGCATAGAATAAATTAATTCCATAGATAAATATATAGTATAAGATACGTATCTCACACTTGCAGCCAGTGATGTGCAGTGAAGATTATATCACCTGTCATGAATACTTCTACTAATACGACGATACTAAGTACCATAAATAAACTAAAAAAAAAAAAAATCAACGTGTGGTAGAGGAGGAATTAAGCGTGCTTGATATTTTAGTAATTTTTTTGGTTATAATTTTTTTTTAAAAGTATATTTTTAAAAGTTACAAATTAAGGTTTTTTCAATCGATTTTATTTTATAAAAAGTCAGACAAATTTTAATTAGATATTTTTGAGTTTATATTTAAAAGGAAAAACCGACTGTATTAAAAAAAATAACATGCTTGTGGCCCGATACAGCTAATGGTAGAAGAAAGCAAAATCACATGGCAAGGCAAAGCGGCATGCATGTGAGGAGACTTCGCTGTCTACCTGTGCACAATTAAATATCAAAATTGAATACGATTCTTACAGCCCGAAAGCGTGTCGTCTACCCTTTCCCTTGTCGTCTAATTACTCTTTCTCACAAAAAAAAAGAAGAAGAGCGCATATGATTTTCCTTTTAGACGAAGTATATATTACCATTCCACGTGCGTAGTACACACGTGTGAACATTGAAGGTCGACGTGTTAGTGGGTGGTTCTGGGGCTATATAAACCAGCCTCGATCTTCAACTCTACCACGCAGAATCAGCACCACAAAACAGTTTCTCAAAAGCAATATTTTCCCGGAGAATTTCAGAAGCGAATTAAGAAGATGGCAGACGAGGGAACAGCTAATTGCATAGACATCTTGCTAGCCATCATCCTGCCTCCTCTTGGTGTCTTCCTCAAGTTTGGTTGCGGGGTACGTACGTCATTAATTTATACAGAGATATATTCATTTCAGTAGTGCTGAACATTGATCATACATGTCTGGTCCAGGTGGAGTTTTGGATCTGCTTGCTTCTCACCATTTTCGGCTACCTCCCTGGAATTATTTATGCCATCTACGCCATCACCAAGTGATGATCCTCCTGATCCTCATCTCTGCTGTAAGCACTTAATTCGATCCACCCCCCCAGCAATTTCCTTCTCTTTGTTCAAGTAAATTTAAAGGGCCATGAAGTTTTTTATCCCTTCATTTTTGTTGATAAATGGCGAGTTGAGAAGAGGGATTTACGTGTTAATTAGAGCTACAAGATATGGTTTAATTATTCATGTGATGGTTACATTTGCATCGGAAATTAATTGTGGTGAAAATACAGTTAATATTAGCCAGCGGTTATTATTGGTGGGCGGAGAACGATGAGTCACCAGACATGCACCATGCTCTTTACTTTTTTGTTATTAAAAGCATATACAGGGTCTCTAGTGTGATACGACCCGACGTCTTTAAACAATAATTAAGATGTACATGGCTCCCTAATCAAGCCCTTGATTAGATTTATTAACGTTGCTTTTAGCCTGCATGCGCTATTTAAACAATTTATAAATAGAAATTGCGGCCTCTAATTAAACAAATGATCACAAATAAACACCATGTTTGTTTGTTTTTTTTTTACAGGCGGAGAGAGAACCGTCTGTGATTGAATGAGAAGTTCCTTATTGGTGTACATCAGTTGGATTTATTCTTCTTTCTTCTTAATTGTGTGTCTTTCTCTAATTAAGTAAAACTTGATTTGTGATGAATTAGCCATTGTTGTTGAGTGGCATTTGTGATTTAATTCTTGTTAATTAGTCTCTTTCCCTCCCAACTCCTCTCTCTTTGTGCACTCCAAATTTGCCTACCCTGCTGTTTCAGGCGGTAGTTGTTCTCCTTTTTCTTGAATGACTGTTGGTTATCTATGTATTTATTTATCTCTCTAAATAAATAAATAATAAACCCTAAAAAACACACCGTGTATCATCTTTCAATTCAAGAGTGAAAAGACAGCTTTATTTGCCAACTCAAAAGCAGAGCAAAACAAGAAGGGAAGATGCGTTTGCATCTTACCCTAGAGAAGCTTTTAAAAGTACCAGCGGGACTCTCTTACACATCATTGACGATGACAAATCTCTCTTATCCAGCCAGCTCAGATTGCCCCACCACAATAATGCACCGCAGAACTGTTTCTCATCAACAAGGCGCCGGAGACCGGCACCGTTCGTTCAGCCCGACTATTTAAATATCAAACTAATTTGGTGGCACTAAAAAAAACAAAACAACAAAATGGATTACATAAAGCTACAAGCTGATCATTCCTTGCATGATTGGCAATAAAAAATAAATAAAAGACTTCATGTTAACCCTATTCATAACATTTCATTCTTGATTTTTTCTACAAAAATAAGGATATAAGTAATACAAGAAAGATAGCAAGTCCAAATAGCATAAAATTATCAAAATGGAATTGCTATACAAAAATCATAATTCAAAATTATATTACTCAACTAGTTTGCTTCATTACAAGCTATATACTCTTATTTATACAAGTTCTAGGTCTACTTTTAAGAGGAAAAAACCCTAATAAATAACTACAAAGTTATTATAGGAATTCCCAAACTATATAGAAAAAATTAAATAAAAACACCATAGCAAAACCTAAACTAAATACGGATAAAATCAATCAAGGAAACAAATATTTTTTCTTCTAAAAACCCTCATCTTTTTAGGTTTGAGAGAACTCGTTCTTGAGTTCAAATTGATCTTGCCATAATGACATGCAGTCAAAAGATGTAAATCCTTTATATGCTCACTATTTTTGATAAAAACAATGTGTTTTATAGAACATGCGCACCAACTCTTGCAACAACATTTTTAAACTCTAACTCAACTAGAGACTTAACTCTATAAAGACCACGCAATCTCCCTGTTATATCTTTTATATATCCACTAACAAAATATATGTTGGTTTTTCTTTTAGTAGAACTTTTATGCATCTGCTTATTAGTTATATCTAAAGTCAAAGAACATTAACTTTGACCGTATAAACTCTAGAATTCTACTAAGCACATGTAATGATTGTTTGTAGTGTGGTTGTGGTTGTTTTTAAAGTGTTTTTGTTCAAAAAAACATCAAAATTATGTTTACGCACCGTAAAAAATAAAATAAAAATAATTATTTAAAACGAGGCAATTGTCCCCCCCCCCAACAACCTCCTGGTTCTACCACTTGTTACCGACTATATTTTCTAATTTAATTATTTTCCTTGCCAAAAAGTTAAAACAAAATTCTCTGTCTACTCTTTTATACAAGCAAGCTTTTCTTAGGGCCATTTTTGTTTAGAAACTTCGGGCCATTACTAGCTGTAACGATAAGTAGTATCACAGCAAATGTTTTAGACCCTCTCAGGCAACATATAGAGCATCACACTAAACATTGTATATTTTAAATTAATCTCCAATTATTCTATTAGATTTTGCGTATCTCCAAAGGGAGTAGGATCAGTACTGGGGGTACGAGTCAGTCGGCAAGCAATGTTGGCCAGCACGCACAGAGTCATCACAGAAATTAAGCAGACGTTAATGTGGATTCCATATATAATTCAGAGCCAACAATGGTTCATGGACGTGGTGACCCCTCAAGAGACTGCAATGGGGTTTGGCCGGCCGGGATGACATGATGCTGCCTTTTGGGGATACCGACCATCATTCTCTCTTCTCTAATCCCTTTTTTCCCTTGAATTAATCATGAAATGTCTTTTAACTTCATGAATTCATCCGTTGGACACAGACACAGTGCGTCATCAGAGCCTTCATCCTACCACATCTGTTTCTTCTTTTTTTTCCACGATCAATGGATCCTATATATCTACCACCTAATTTCTACCAATGTCTTATAATCTCCCTATCGGCTATTCTTCACTTGATCCTTTTCCAATGGAAGCGCCGCTTCCTACACTCCTGTCTCTGCCAGTAACGTTCAGCCGCCCTCTCCTCTTTGTTCTCTGTTGCTACTACGGTTTCTGTACCTTTTCTTTTCACATCTGCGTCTTCTACGTTTCTGGTTGCGAGCCCATTGGCAGCTATCATTCCTCTCTCCATTACACAGAAAACTAAATTTTTGAAAAGAAAACATAAAATATAATTTAGTGTTTATTTGCCTGGTTCAAAGAGATTGTCCATTTAACAAATTAAATTTACTTAGATTCCATTATGCAAGGAAGATATAAAAACATTAAATTAATTAGAAAAGTCCCTAATTAATTCCTTAACTTCAATTGAGTTAAAGATTGAAAAACAATTTTATACTCTATGATCAAAGCTTCAAGAGCGAGAAATGATCAAGTATTTCAAGCTATTGTTACAAAACTTAAAGATTTTTACTTGTATTATTTCTATCAAACCTTCTCATGCTTGATTTGGATGTTTATAACCCGACATTTAATTTCTTAAAGTTGTCAACCCGATCAACTTTTTCTTGAACACTCAGTGGAGGCTCATCAAAACAAGATGCAGAGACAATAAATGATAAATACGAGATATAATCACTTGATTTCAAGATCATGGGGTCAAAGAAGGAATGTTGTCAATTTCAACCTTAGAGGTGGTCGGAAATACCGCATTCGACCTCCTGAAGGTGCTTCATTGATCAACCAAAATCAGGAAAGAAAGTGCACAGCACTCATGAAACAATATCATCTTGTTCAAAACTTAAAATTACGGTTTTTTAGTTTGATAATTTTTTATTGCACCCTTGTGCTTTTTATTTGTTCAATTACATGTTTAATTTTGTAATTTCACCCTCGCTGAAAAATCCTATTTCAACCCTATACTTGAGCGCTATTTTTGCTTTAGTCCTCGATTTTCTTATTTGACCAAATTAGTCCTTGTTTGTAAATAAAAATTTGTTTTTCTTCAAGTAAGCCCCTGAAACTGTCGATTTCAGTCATTACAGTAGCACAGAATCTTCAGATTGCTCTGTACTCTTAAATTTGCTTAATTAAATGCTTAATTACTTTTTAGAATTAGAATTTTATATAATTAAGTCCCTAATGTCAACAATTTATACTTTTTAGGTTCAATTTTGGTTTCAGAATCTTAATTTTTTTAATAACACCGAGATTTTGTATAAAACTATCTCCCTTTTGTAATCTAAACCCTAAATTATAGATACCTTTTTTTGTGATAACATTTAGAAATCACACCTCTTTTATTTTTATGTTCTCTTACAAGTAATCATGTCTAGTTTATGAAAAATCATTTTCTTATTAGAATTTCAAGTTTTAAACACCACTATAGTTTTTTATTGCATATTTACAAATATTGTGTCATCTTCCAATAGAAGTGTGTGTGTGTAATATTGCTAGTACGTAGAGAATACAAATTCTTGATGATGATGATGAAGAAGAGCGTATGAGTCGATATCGATACGTTCTCGATTTAATTAATAGATCTATAATTACTTAATTAAGCGACTGATATTATAAAATTAATGAGCCAATAACATAATATTAATATTACACATGGGGCAGTTTCCCTTGAGTGGAAGGACGTGTAGCCCATGATTTGTTACTCCATTAACAACATTTTTTCCTTTCTTCTAACATAGAGAGGATGCCCATCAGATTTCAGAATGGTATTTCGTTAGAGACTTTATGTTTTGATTTTACAATCCTATTCGGCTATATAAGAAACTGAGCACTATTAATTATATCACGAATTTAATTAGCTACATGCAAGCAGGCAATAGTAAATAGTGTTTTTGACAGGATGAACTAAAAAGAAAAAAAAGAAAGTGGGAATTAAAAAGGCAGGCGTGAGAAGATGCCGCCATGGCAGAGTAGTGGAGTCCAATGAAGAATTTGAAAGGGTTATGGAGCAGGTAGCACATGCATGAAAAGGGAAGTACTCGTCACTCATGAGGAAGAATATGAACAAAGAAAAAGCGAACCTTGTACTCATTTAGATGGTTGCCATTCCTTACAGCTATACGTAAAGGCAGGCAAGACCCCAGTGTCCTCGCTTTGCCTCGCACGGCATCAATTCACACTACCACCCTTTCGTGACCAGGGAAGAAGATGGAGTTCTTAATCAGTTCAAAGTGTATATTTATAATTAATAGTGTCTCTTCCGATATTTTTTTATCTCCCCAGTTTTCAACATGGATAGATAGATAGATATTTCCAGCACTACCGCACGCATGGCTTGATCCCATTACAAAAGGCATCTTCGATTTAAACCCTCAATTATGTGTTCCTTAACAAGACATCGAAACAAGTCGCAATTGTTAGAAATTAAATACGACCTGGCTAATTGTGTACCTTACTTTATGTAAAGAGAGGTGGAGATGTACAAACCTGGCATGATTCCTTGTGAAGGAACCCTGGAGTACAGGAGGAGTGGTCTCTTATTAGCTATTCCAATTGAGAATCTCACTTGTCATGTAACTATCAAGAGATGCTCGATGCATTTCCCCTTGAACGAAAGGGTTTCATCACGCACAAGGTTTTCGAACACAACCCTCACCATTCCTTTTCGTTTGACTACTATATATACTCACACACTTATTTGCACTGCATGTGCATTACAAACTTCACCCAAAATGTGCATTAATGCCAAATTAATTAGAGCCAGTTTAGTTTAATTAAGTGTTTTCTTATGACGGTGGGCTTAAGGTTAATTAGCGTTTATATATATATATATATATAAGCATAAGCATAACAATACTTATTAAAGACGAATACAAGTAAAAATCCACAGTAGATCCCAAAAATCACCATAATCGTGATGCTATAAACCCACAAAAACATCTAAGATTAAGCAGATCGCAACATGAGATAATCAAATCCAAACCGCAAAGTCATATATTATTCTCATACCTTCTTCTACAAGTTTTGATTATCAAAATATAGTAAAAAAATAAAAATAAAGAATCCAACTATATGAGGAGAAATGAAATAAAAAGCTATTGATATGTATGTGTTATTGTTGCTCAAAGTTATTAACTAAACGCTATTCATTTGGTTAATTTGTTGGAAATTTCCATTTGTGTCCCTCATGACATAACCATGTTCTTGATCATGCAAACCCATGATCATGAAGATAGGTCATGGGGTTTGATCATGGGATCAATTAATTGATCATGGCTAATTATCTCCTTGATAGAAGGAGAAAATTGGAAAATAAATTAGTGAGTGGGGTCCCTAATCTACCTATAAATAATAGCTTGTGTACTCCATCTACGACTACTGGTAGACATAGATCAGAAGGCTCCTCTCGTAAAATATTTTATTATTTTGTATTGTTGTTGCTGCTTTGGGAAAAGCTTGGTTGTTTCTGCTATTGGGAACTCATTTAATTCGGTACTTGAGCAACAATGGTTAAAGATATTTATAATCTAAATTTCCGCTGCTATATGTATTTAGCATTCGATTATTTAAAGTATGTCTAACATAGTTAAGATAGAAAAAAACTCTTAATTTGCGAGTAAGCGTGTTGGATTTGGTCTGTATGTATTCACCAGTAAGCGTGTTGCTGTGCAAGGAGAAAGAATTAAAGAGTAAAAGTGGGATGAAAAAGAAAACAATAAAGTCCACAAAATCAAGATTGAGAAGAAAGATCTTAAAAAAAGGATTATCATGGTGAATTACCTGGCCTCTCTCACAAGACATGATATTCTGTGTGGTTAGTTGAGTCTAATCAAGTTAGGCAAAGGTTAAACAATGTTGAGCTGAAAAGTTTCGTGGGATCCAGATTGAGTTGTGGACAAGATGATCAGGTCATCTTTGCATGCTTTAGATTTCAACAAGGAATTTCACATTCTTTTTCTTTGTGTAATTATATTGATTTTTAACCCCCTTCGTAGCTTAGCGCAAACTAGCTGTCTAGACTGACTGTGACAATGAAAGAAACCACATCCCCTCCTCCTCTTGGAAATTATATTAGATTCCAGACGTCAAGTAAGCCACTGTACATATTCTTTCCTTCAGCTAGCAGCTTCAATTACCTGTGAATCATCAGGAATCGAAAATGATGCGTATCCTTCTGGACAGAACTAAGACTGTAAAAATCAATTTTAGTAATTAATTGGAGGCTGAGTGATGCCACTGCACTAACTGCAGCTACTTGTAAATTAAGAAAAAGAACAGGTGGTAGGCAGTGCGTGTGTGTAATTTATTTATTTATTTTTATTGCTTGCAACCAAACATGTTTTATCATTTTTATTCTACAACATGAATCGAGTTCAACCTGGAAAGCTAATGGATCCATACACAGTCTAGACCACAACTAAAATGATGAAAGAGATCAGGGAAGAAGTTGAGCTAAGAAGTTGAGCATGATGAAGAAGAAAGAGGGTACATTTAAATAATAAATTTTTATACAATGGACACTTCCATTATTGAGTCGGGAATCATGGGACAAACTGCTTGCTTAACTAAGAACACATATAAGTCGACAATTAAAATATGGACAAATTGATACGGATAGACTCAAAATCAACAAAGCTGCTATCAATTTGGCGCATAGCTTGAATGGTGATCGAGGCTACGACCTTAGGCTGCCTTTCCAGCTGCTTGCTGAAAGATCTGGCTTTCGGATTCTGAAATTCGAGCTGCGTGGAAGTTGGCAATGAAAACTGAAGCTCTGGAGTCAACACGAGGATCAGGCTTCACAGAAACAAGTGGACCCTTGTCATCATCGAAAGGCCGGATTTTTCTTGGACTCATTACATCATCGTGTCCATAGTATGCATCCTCGCCCGCTCGTCGCGGCTTTCTACCTATGAAAAAGCTGAAGAAAGAGGAGGAAGAAGATGATTTCTTTTGCTTGTTGCCGACCATATTTGCTGGCTCGCTACTTTCTTGGTTTTGGTAGCTAGATATTGTGTGGCAATTACACTAAGTTCTTGTCTTGTTGAAAGTGGCTCAAGCTGTAAGTTGGTATTGAAAAGAGAAGTGCAAGATAATTAATTTATAGGGGGAGGGAGGGGAGGGGAGGGGTATCTTTTGATATTTAATTGGGCGGCCGTGATCAAATACTAAAGGCATACTTGAGAAAGAAATCATTGACCCGATACAGTACTTTTTCTATGTCCGAGAATATTGTTTAGGTTGTTTTTAAATGTGTTTTTTTGTTTAAAAATATATTAAAATAATTTATTTTTTATTTTTTTAAAATCATTTTTGATATGAAAATGATTTAAAAATTCTAAGACATTTAATTTGAAATAAAAATAAAATAAATTTAATTTAAAAAAAAAACATTTTTTGATGAAACGAATTGCCGGTAAAACTTAAGAGAAAACATATGGAATGTTGTCCACTACACGGTAAGAACCTGGCCGATATCGACCCGGTGATACAAGCAATCCGCTTGGCCCTCCATTAATTTCTCCTCCCTTGAATATGCATTCCTTTCTCTTACTTTAACTTCGATGGCTGTCCAATATCTAATTGTTTTTGGGGTCCCTCCTACTCGTCTCCTTTGAAGGATTCATTGGTATCCTTTTCTCCGAGAATATTAACATGATATATAAAACAATTTAAAGCTTTTCTCAATCAAAATATTAAAATAACCCATTAAACTCAAAAATTCGATAACATCTTTACTACCACTGCACGTTTATAAACACTAAAATTATATATTTGCTAAATTCTTCTATATATTGTCCCCTAAGGTATTTTGAACTATTCACCGCTAGAAAATTGGCTAATTTATACTGATATACTTATAAAATTTATCAGTATTTATCTGATAATATTACCGACAAAACTTTATCATCGCTATTTTCATCAGTATTTTACAGACACTATTATCGAAAACGTCGGTAAAAAATGGGTGGTAAACACTAGCGGGATTACATAGGGATTCAAAAATTTTGGTTTTTCCATCGATATATTTAGAGTTGGTATTTTCAAAATAAAATTTAACATTTTGGTGGTGTATATTTAGCATTCTTCTATCATACAAAATCACTCATCCATAGTGCAATCAATAATAGAATTTTGATCAAAACAACACTCCTAGTGCAGCTTAAGTATAATCCTTCTTGTTCTATAGGTTCCACAGAATAAGATTTATTTTAGAGCTTACATACACACACCGTAGATTTATTTTCAAAGGAGGGTCCATTGTTTACGCACCGTCGAAAATAGAAAATAATTATTTTAAATGAGGCAATTGTCCCCTCCAACAACCTCTTGGTTCTACCACTTGTTGCCAATTATATTTTCTAATTTAATTATTTTCCTTGCCAAAAAGTTAAAACAAAATTCTCTGTCTACTCTTTTATATAAGCAAACTTTTCTTCGGGCCATTATTAGCTGTAAAGATAAGTACTATCACAGCAAATGGTGTAGACCCTCTCAGGCAACATATAATATGACACTAAACATTGTATATTTGAAATTAATGTCCAATTATTCTATTAGATTTTGCGTATCTCTTACGAAGTGTATGCATCACATCTTCCTAATTAATTACATCTTATAGTACACGTTTTTGTGATAGCTAGTTCAGAGAGATTGAAAAATCTTCAAAGCAATGGAGCCAACGACTAGAATAACTTATACCATGTTGGTATTCTAGAAAATGGATGAGCTAGCGTACCCATTAGAACGTGCATATACAATTCACTGGATACTCCCTATGAGCGTGACATTAAAATGAAGACCAACTATGACACGTTTTATACTCTTAATCAATCAATTATAGTTAAACCAGCAATTGCCATATTATATTTCTAAGCTCTTAATTACACTCATCTAATAAATTATAGAAATACCTTGTTTTTTTATGAAAAGAAATGGAAAGTGTATGCAAAAGAGGTCAAAAAGATAGATACTTGAAGATATTTTTCTCTGAACCATATGGTTCGTGCATTCTTTGTACGTTTGCTATTATTTTGTTTAAACAAAAAACGGACCCCTTTACTTTATTCTCCATGCAAACGCACATCATCTCTTTAACTTGATAAAAACTATAGCCTGATAATACAAAAGCCAAGTCCTGTCTACTATTGCAACAATAACAGCAGCAGAAGGATCGGGTAATGATAAAGAAGGATATAGAAATCTTTTCCTTTGTGTTTAAAATAGAGATGCAAGCTGTCTAACTTTCAGGTATCTGCAGCTTATTACAATTAACTAATCTATGCATTGCCTACTGCTACTCAAAGTTCATGGAACTGGTTTTATTCTCTCTCTCTCTCTCTCTCTCTCTCTCTCTCTCTGGCCTTTTAATTTCCTTTTTTTGACGGGGACAGGGTTTTTTCTTTAATTAAATTAATGTGCATAGATAACGCAACCTTGCTGTAAGCAATAATCTCATTAATAATTGTATAAAATCGTGCTTATTCGAAGAGGAATCCCTTTTGACATAGCTACGATCTTTGATGGATTTAATCGCTCATGATTATCTGCGAAGGACTAAACAATTTGGTCTAGCTAGGAAATTAATCTTCCCTACATCGACCACGTCAATTAGCAAGGAGTGTTTATGAAGGAACTCGTTTCTAGGTTGCTTAATTATATGTAGCAATTTGATTTTAATTTACTTTGATTAGAGCCTCGAGCAACTCACCTTTCTGCATGCATGATCCTGTCGACTTTAATTCCTTGGGACAAAATCAACAATTTCATATATATATCCATGATCGATCCATGAAGTAGAATTTCATCTATCAATTCAACACACAAAGATGGGTATGGTTGGCTATTTAATTAGTCATGAACTTTTCATGGAAACTATAACATTAGCTGTGAGCATTTGTCCTTAGAGATGGATAGAATGTAATTTCCTTCAGCAGAAATATAAAATAAAATAATTGGGTCCCTTCTTCTTCTTTTCAATATGAACTTTAGATGTGGGAGAAACTGCCCTAAGAGTATTTTGTTTTCTTCTTCGTCTTTTACAATTTGACAACGTGACGAGGAAGAAACTGTTCTCCCAGACTGCTTCCTGTTGATTATGACAAAATCTTCTTTCCAAACAAAATTTCCAGCCTCCTTTTTTTTTTTGGTATAAACCACGCGGTGTCCTGGACGCTGGCCCAGACTAATCCACGCTCGCACCGGGTCGGCCCATACAGGGGTAAAGTGCTCCCCAAGAGAGTGTCTCCATACACAAGATGCAGGATCGAACCCTGCTCTTGCTTAAGGGATGAGGGCGCCGAACCACCCACACCGTGCCCTCTTGGGTAATTTCCAGCCTCCTTGAGATAGGGTGTCTCTCTCTCTCTTTTTTGGGCCTACAATCTACGTTGGGCCGAGAAAGCTCAAATCTATTTGGTAATCCAAACACAATTCATCAATCTTAGTTCAAACTAGACTGGTCTAAGCTCTCTAAAATAATTAGCCCATATTATTGTTTCTATTATTCTACGAGACCCTTTGGCATTTGAGTTTTGTCTTGAAACAAACATAAAGGCAAAAACCACGGAGACAAAAGCAGAGATCAAAAGTCAAAGACTTTGTTTGTGCTTGGTTTCTCTGCTTCTAATCCTTTGATTAATAATCAGGTAAATATAATCTTCTTTTAATCAAATTCAATGATTTTTCCCGATATTATTGAACAAAGTTTTTTCTCTCAAGGTATTCATGGTCTTTTCTTTTAGCAGACTTGCATAAGATTTGGAGATGCTAATTATTGTTCCTATAAGATTTGGATAGTGGTTTTAGATTTGATTATAGGAGATCAATTTGATTTGTTAGTGCATGATAGGGGCTTGGTTTTTTTGAGTGTCCGTTGCTTTGTATTTTACACAAGAAACTCCTTTTCCTAAGTTGTGATTGAAATTATACGAGAAACCCGTTCGAGGAATCAGTTTAAAACATTATGGAAACAGTAAAAGAAGCTAACTTTTTAGGGTTTTTTCATTGTGGAGGGGACTCTTTGTATGTTTGCATCGCTTTTATGGTGTATCTGGTTGCTTAGAGTTTAGGATTTCAAAAGGGGATGGCAATGATTGAATTTTAGACTGAATTTTATTTTTTCCCTGCATTATGTAAACTAAAACAGCTTCGAGCATAAACATGTGATTTCAATTTTGTGCTCGTTGTTTCTGGCAACTAAAATCCTCATTTATTTATATTATGCATCTTGATATCCTTATTCTTGATTGATCTGCTAATTGCTGGCATTTGCAGCCTTGGATATTTTTCATGAAGTGTGTCTATTCTGACTATATTTATACTCTATTGGAATCTTAACTGGCATGTTCTTTTTTCCCAATTTCTTCTCCTCTGAAACGAACTGTTTTATTACTTTAATTCTTGGTTTTTGCTTAGGTGGTTGAAGATGGATCAGAGATGGTACAGTGATAAACAAGAAATAAGCCCCCACAATAAACAGCAACTTATTAGAGAGCAGGTAGTTTCAAGCTTATAAAATTATTTCACCTTTCTTTGTGCTTTTTGCATATTTGATGCAAGGAGATATTTGTGAATTTCCAATTGGGTTATAAGTGACTTGTATACTTCTACAATTAAGGAATAACCTAATTTGCACGGTTTCTTTCACATGGACATTATATTTTCATATTTTAATGAATCTCCTTTATTATGAGTTTGTGTATTCATTACAAGTTTTGTGAATAGCTGAGGATCATGCAATCTCATGTACATGGTTGTGTGACATTGCATTTTTTGTATGTGCTTGGTAGGACTCTCTTATTGAGGATTTCACAGAGGATTTTCGGTTGCCAAAAAATCACAGACCTACAGAAAATGTTGATCTAGACAATGTTGAACAAGCTTCATTGGACACAAAGTTGACAGAGTCAAATATTGGTTTTAGGCTTCTTCAGAAAATGGGATGGAAAGGAAAGGGTCTTGGAAAGGACGAGCAAGGTATGTATTTGGCTGAGCCTCATTCATGGGAGGAGTTGCTTGAGGATGGTTTCCTATCCTTCTTTGTTTTTTTAAGAGATTGCTCGGCTTGAATCTACTATTATGTTTTCACTGCTGTACCATCAATAGTTAAGAAATTTTGGAATGTCTTTTATTTACTCCAATTGATCTTGAACTTAATGAAGTTGATCATGCTGCTTTGTGTTTGTTACTTGAAGCCACTATTTTCTATGGAACAAAACAATCACCACAAAAACCTTTCCTCGGCTACGGTGATCAATGAACCCATATGTCCTGGCCCTGAGAGCTCCTAAACCTCCAATTTCCAATATAGTTTGGATTATCAGACCACAAGCTTTTCTCAGATATATAATGTCATAGGTTGCAAACTGCTAAACATGCAGATATATCTACTCATTATTGGCATTGTATGCTAACTGTTCCTTTTGTACAATTAGTTGTGGTCTTCTATCATGCTAAAGTAGAGTGAAGTGGTTAGCATTCATTTGCCTTTAGTCTGAATGATATAAGAAACACCAATAGGATTGATTCCTGTGGAATGTTTTGTTTATGATGTTATAATTTTAACAGTAACTTTTGGCTTACATGTTCAGGAATCATTGAACCTATAAAATCTGGAATTCGAGATCCAAAGTTAGGGATTGGAAAACAAGAAGAAGATGATTTTTTCACTTCAGAAGAAAATATTCAACGAAGAAAACTTGACATTGAGGTTGAAGAAACAGAGGAATACACAAAAAAGCGTGAGGTATGCCTATAAATTTGTAGATCATTATCAATATTTAACTGGTAGATAATATTTTGAGGTTGATGCTTTTCTTTCTCTGAAACCCACATCTAATAACAGAAGGCAGCATATAGATATATGTGTGTCTTTTGACGGGAATGGTATTATCATAGGGGAACATCAACTTTCGAAGCTCTTGAGAATTTTGCTGCAGTTTTTATTACCTGGTGGCTTCTACTGCCTGCTTCGTGCACATTATGAAAATTCAGGTGTTAGCTGAACGGGAGCAGAAAATTCAAATTGAGGTGAAAGAGATAAGGAGGGTGTTCTTTTGTGATCTTTGCAACAAGCAATACAAATTGGCCATGGAATTTGAAGCTCATCTAAGTTCATACGATCATAATCATAGAAAGGTGTGCTTTCTTGGCATTTTTCAACTCCTAGTGCTATCACTTTCGGTTTCTGTCCTGAATCTGTAATGCTCTTGGATGATGGTTTCAGAGATTTAAGGAAATGAGAGAGATGCATGGTACTAGCAGTCGTGATGATCGGCAAAAGCGTGAAATGCAACGACAGGAGAGGGAGATGGCTAAGTTTGCACAGATGTAAGCATTCTTGTTTTCTTTCACAAACTAGTTCAAGCTTCTTCCTTGTATTTTATTGTCTTCAAAATCTTTTCTTAACATATTTGTTTTTATATTCTTCTATGCAATACAGGGCAGATGCTCGTAAACAGGAGCAGCAGCAAGAAGAAGAATCTGCGTCTGCTCAGGTTTCTACTTCGCTTAGAAGTGGAACTGCACTTGTGGATCAGGATCAGCGGAGGGTATTAAAATTTGGGTTTTCCTCTAAAGGTGGCATTTCAAAGGTATGCAACTGAAGAATTAGAAATAGTATCATTGCAGGCGCTTAGAAGCTTTTCAGTATGATGAGTAAAGATGTTTTTGTGGCTTCATTGTGCTGTCACAAGGTAGGTTGTTGTGGTATGATAACAACATGGTAGTTTATTCTAGGGTCCTTGTTTCCCCTATAACTTGAGTAAGCTCAGGTCCGTACACATTGCACTGAGGATAGATGAATAGTTATCGCCAATGCTTACAAAAATTCTCTCTCTAGCTAGTATTTTGCAACTTGTAGACGACTCCCCAATGATTAATTGCACTCATAAAATGCATTGCCCTTCTGAGTAAATGTAGCTTTTGTCAAGTAACTGTAAAATACATCCTTTCTGTATGGCATCATTTGTACTCTCATTGATATAAGTAACAAGAATAACAAGTGTGCTCTTTTATTTTGTTTGTCGTTCTGAAAAGTAATGTTGAATGGTACCTCAAGATCGCATTCGTTTTTTTTCTGGCATACAACGTAAATTATTCTTTTCAACTTATGAGAGTTACATGGCCCTTTCTTGCCTTGTAATTGGTACTCTTTGAATTTTTCACCTGTAATCTGCAAGCAATATCAGAATGTTGTACCAACGTGAGTGAAAGAAACCAATATTTCATGACTGAATAATTCATCTGTTCTTCATTTAACTAGTGGCTCTTTTGCATTCACTACACAGAACTCCTCAGCCAAAGCTGCAAAGAAGCCAAAAGCAGCTGTAGCCTCTGTTTTCAGCAATGATAGTGATGAAGAACAGTGAAGTTCAGTGGTGCATCTGTACGTCATACTATGCCTTGTAATACTCTAGTTCTCTTAGTTGATTTTATGCATTTCAAGTGGCATACTCGTGTAGTTCTAAGCACTTCCGTACTGTGTAGCAAGGACAGGGAGGCGGGTTAAAAAATCTGCCATGTGCAAAGCTAGTTTTTCCCATATTCGACCTGGGAAACCCAAGACTGGGTCTAGCTCAGCGAGCTAAATTTCAAGTGACCTGTATCTCAAGTCACGGGTCAAAATCCAGTGACTTGTGATATGGTTAATTTGTTCAAATCAGGTATAAAGAAAATCAGTCAGTATATTATTATTCTTTTAATATTGATGTTTATAAAGAATAGTACTTGTTATATTTTTTTTTCTTGATGTTTGGTAGGACTGAAAAGTGAATATTAGATGAAAGGAATTATATCTGCAAGGCTCTGAGCATTTTTCATAAAATGTGCACATGCTTTCTGATAGCAAAATAGTTCCTTGGCAATATCTATAGCTTTTAATAATCTAACTGAGATTTCTCAAAATTAAAACATCCTGTACCTTGATGCCTAGTTTTTAGCAGATGATGGATACAAATAGATTAGCAATGCATAGTCCTGGCGTGCCTAAAACAGCACACACATTTACATTACAGAGTGATCTGATTGTCATAGGAAAATCCGATCACAGCATTACAACCTAGCACAAGGATCATTAAGCAGCCTCTGCAAAACCTACTTCAAGGTTTCCATAGTCGAAGACAGTATGATACACACCCATGAATACATCGCCAAGAATCCTGAAAGCATGCATTTTCAGCTTAAACTCAAACAAAAACTGCGGAAAGAAGCTATATTTATCCACAAGAGCTATAACGATGGCTAAGATGGCATACCACAGAGGACCACGTGGAGGCGGCACATCCAAAGCCACGAACCCACTGATGCAAACTTGAGCAATGCCTTCTCCGGTTTTCAGAACATACTGAAAGCAAATGAGTGGTTTGTAAAATACAAAGATAAAGATTTCTGATGATATATTTCAACTTCCACCGCAGAAAGATTATGGAAATCGAACCTGCTCTGGAGTGAGGGTGAAAGGTTTATCTCCGATGGTAAATGAGAAGTTTGGCAAGGTTGAAATGCTATTGCAATCAATCACCGACTCTCCCATTGGACTTGGCAGGCTTTCGCAAAGCTTTAAGGGATAAAAAACTAAAACTCAGCATGCAGATTTGAGCTTCTGAAAAAGAGGCAGGGTTATAATGTAAACCAACCTTATCTAGATAGTTGATTGCTGCCTCCTTTGTTTCCTTTTCTCTTAGTTGATTCTGGACCCAAATAACAAACATCTCACAAGCAGTGCATAGAAGATCATCACCAGCAGATGATCCCTCCTTGTTTTCCTTCTCAACCACTGATTCAATACCAGTGCTACACAAGAAATCAGGTATTAGTGTCAGCCAAAGATGCTGTTGAGTTCCTTAAGCACCTTGTAAGGCCCTTGAAACTCTTTTGCGACAGAGAGAACAGTGGTCAGCAGATTCACTTAAATTTCTTGCATTCTGGTAATCATGCACTTTAACTAGTCCCGATATCCAAAAATATGCACTTTCAAATTTCAATGCCACACATTGCTATCAAATACTCGAAGTCTTTGAAGGAAATACTGTCACGGGATGTATGTGATGAAAACGGTCAGGCTAAGTCATCTTGTGCAGAGTTCTGTGCCAAACATGTGGATTATGGACCAGAACACAACGTGAATCTCCTTACCTCGCATACTTAGCCCCATTGAAAATGCATAAACCAAGTTGCGCACATACTTTGCTGGGTTCTACCTGAAGTCCACAGCATAGAATTAGGGCATCAGCATAAGTGGAAATGTAATTGAAAACAAAAAAAACTAATTAGAGACAAACGCACCCCTGATATTAAGAGTTCCCATATCAAGTCTCCATACTGAGAAACCACTTCCTTACACTCAGCGCTCACAACCCCTTCTGCTCCGATGGCATGATTGATTTCGGTAATGATGGGCTGAAAATGATGGCTAGTCAGTACAAGTAAACCATAAATAAGATAGGAAATTTGAACCGCCATGCAAGGAGGTCTGTTTTGGGAAGAAGCCAATCATCAGGAAGGTGAAAGAAACGTACTGTTGGACCAGCAAGCAATGAGGTTCCAGAGTCCACAATTGCAGCGCAGCCCTCCTTGCAAAGACCTGAGGAATTAATCAATGTATTAGAAGGCTTTTTTTGTAAGAGCTTGAAGGCTGCCTGGCTTTACAGACATGGAATTCCATTAGACTTCATATAAAAAATTTGGCATCATGCTGGATCACGAGCTTGGAAATGCACGAGGCGGACCATGTAGAGAAACAAGATATTAGGATGCAGCAATTTCTAAGAGAAGCGAGTCATCATTTCGGTATAGGATTCAAGGTGTTCGGCAGTTCTCATGTTTGGGATTATTTACTGCCGTTTTTAATCTATGGTAATATAGAATGATACAGAGAAAAGGGGGGCATGAACAACATAGAACTAAAAATGCTCAAGTTGACTTAAGATCACCTGTTGAATGGTTGCCAATTAGAAAATCTCCCATGTTGATCTAAAATGGGAAACAACGGTAAGAATTCCCTCTTCGAAAATAGCATATAAGAACAAGGTTAGAAATTGGTCCAGGGATAAATGCTTTTACCTGCCAGTACCCTTTTTTGGTAACTGGAACATAGGTATGCTTTCCCTTGAAGTGTTTCGGATCAACCCCTCCAAAAACAAGCTCGCCACCCTCTTTCACCTCAGGATTTCTATTCAGCCAGAACGAGAAGACCTCATCGTCTACAAGATCTTGCCGCACCATATTGTACCTGGGATCTTTCCATGAATTAGTCTATCCAAGGTACAAGAGAAAGGAATCGTAGAGATGATGAATCTCAGTGATTATTTTCAAGAGGAATGATATTACAGAACAAGAACTACGGTCCTGACATAAACATACCACACAGGGACAACATTCCCAACTGAAATTTCCTGAAACCCAAGCCCTAGTATTCCATCAAACTTCCCCAGTACGAATGAAAGACTTCCTTCTTTTGTAACCTCAATAAGAACCTGGATTGCCAAAGTCGGGCGCGCGCATTAATGCCAGAAGAAGATAGATGGCTCTCCAAATATATGTAAAATGGAACAAATAACTCACTTGATCTTTGACAACAAGGTCCCCAACTTGAACATTGTCCTGACTTAAGAAACCAGAAATTGATCCTGATCCATAATGTATTTCACACGAGTTCCCTGAATAAGAATTTGAAAACAAAAATTTGAGTTTTAACCTTGCAACATAGTATCTAAGTTTTTCCTTAACATGTACTCTCGTAATTTAACTTCAAATGTAGTGACAATAGAGACCAAATAATTACCATTCTTGATATATGTACTCGACAAACTTGACTTGTACTTGGAATGGAAATAGCAGGCAATCTGCAGGTGATTGCAAGTCAGCAGCTGATGTCATCTTTGGGACTGTATATTAAAAACCAATAAAGATCAGTTGAACTCACAGAAAAGTAGCATTTTGAGGATGGAACCCAGAGATTGGAGCTTCCAGTGTCAAATATGACTGTGAAGTTTTGTGGGGGCGAGCCAATACCAATTTCTCCCATGTATTGAGCATCCAAATAGTTTTTAAGGGGTATTATATCTGCATCTGAACTTCCTAGATCTTGGACCATACTGTTTGCACCTGCTCCTGATTTTCCCTCTTGTCTAGCAATTCTGGCAGACTTAATAGTATCCAAATCTAGACGGCGCTTCTTCAAACCTATTCTCACCAGGCCATTAGAGTTAGCAGGAAGAAGCAAGCATGTCAGAGCCCATAAACAGAAAGCCCCGAGAAGAATTTTATTCCCCATATGAGGATACAATATCCCTGCAAGATAGAATGAAAAAAAGAGTCAGCTGGACGCTCAAATGATTGCCTGGACAGAGCATTTGCATGTCCAAATATACTCATTTCCATACAAAAAAAAAAATCAATTGTGTATACCAGTAGCTTTCCAAAAGGAACTAGATTACTATATAATCTCAGCAGCTTCTTACAAGCAAACTTGATGGTGTCAGATGAAGAAGAATTTGTTAGACCAGAAGAAATATTTTGAATCAGAAACTTTTGGATTGGTGATAATTGGAATCAAGTCTTCACCAGTCCAAATCCAAACACATGCCTATTTAGCTACTCAAAACTAGATCAAATGATTAACTTCTGTATGATGTTAGCTATATCAACAAGAACTATGATGATCAGTATTTATAACTTGCTTCCAAAGCAAGAAAAGAGACAACCGAGATATCAAGATCAATATGTTCACACATGCAGTGATGATGATCTTGTGTGAGAGAGATAGAGAGGACAAGAAGTGAAACCTGAGCTGAGCTTGAAGCAAAGTGAGGAGACTTTTTACTGTTGAGCTTGAAGAGCAGATAGCTAATCGAAAAGAAAATGTGATTTTTTATTGAAAACAATGCCTTCAAGGCTCTTCCAGCTCTAATGTAGGGGTGGCAAGCAATGGTTGTCGTGTCCTGATCCGCTCCTCATAAATTTCTACCTGACAAAACGAAAAGAAAAATGTGATTTTGATTGCAAACGACCCTTTTAGCAAGGACTTTCTCTTGTCGATTCCTCTTCCTTCATTCGAACTTGCTTCTCTCTCAAGGTCCACAAGAACATCTAAATATTTTGTCTTCTTGGTCATGACTAAGGATACTGCTTTTAATTGCTTCGTCTTCTATGATCCCTCCCAACTGGAGTACTACCGTGTGTGTGTTCATAAACTGGACAGTTATCCGTTGGCGATCGTGATGTTTTTGGTTTGAGAACGTGTATTGCGAATGCATCATATGAGTTCCCAAACGATAATCTTATGTGATCAAAACTGTGTCAAGCCTGAGAGAAATTAACAAATCCAAGTCCCAACTAAAATGAGCATTTATTAATATCGGATTTTTGTTAGCCATGATCCAAAACACTAGAGATTTTCGGATCCATTTATGAATTTGTTAAAAATAAATCTACTTGCCAAATAACTTGTGGAACTCACAGTTTTTCATGAGAGAAATACACACACACACACACATATATATACATATATCAATATTTAATTGAGAAAACATGAATAAAAATATAAAATAAATATGTTTTGTTTACATTTTAATAAATAAAAAATGAGAAACACATTTAATGTGTTTGTTCCGGGGGGATAAAATCTGGCTCTAAATCACTGTAAGAAAGCCCAGGAGAATCAATGTAGTGACATTTAAACCCTCCAAGCCCAATAGGCGGAAAAACACGAACAAATCAGCTCGACCCATTTCGTAATTCTGCAAACATCTCTGGCACTGGAAGAAGAATTCCAAACTTGTAAAATACAATTTACCCCTTTCATATTTCAATCCAATCAAACTCCCTGCTCAGTTCCCAGGTAGTAAAGATCACATCTTTACAATTATTTAAACATTATATTGATGCGTTTCCATGTGTTAGAGTATTGATTTACATGCTTTCCATCTGTTCTACGAAATGACACACTGAGTCCTTCTGTTTTTAATTTTATAAGTGTTTTAAGCCAGTTGCTTTTAACTTTTGATTCAGATAAATGAGTTAGAGCAAGCTATATAGCTGCAACATGTACTCTTTTCTTTCTTGTTCTTTTCTTCATCTCTTTTCCCTCAGCAGAACAAGTAACAGCAGGAGTTCATCTCTCACATCAAAAAGTTTTCTTTTTTTTGAGAAAGAATATTGTATGCCACTAAATAATTTCTAGTGAGGATTTTTAATAAGGAACATAATGAACCAATTGCTTTTGTGTCTGGGATTTTCTTCTCTTTTTTTTCAATGGGCTGGAGAGATAATATGTTTGAAGCGTGATAAAAGCTTGAACCTTTTGGTATATTGCAGGTTTTGAGTGGCATTGAATTGGATTGGCTGTTTGTGCAGATGGCATTAAGGCGCTTATGTGGGTTCTCAGATGGGGAGTTGATGAGGTCAGATTGTAAGCCTTGCTCTAGATTGATGAGGCAAACAGCTGGGATTTTTAGTGTTGGAGGAGCGTTTGGTTTCTGGATTCTCTGTAGGTTGCATTATGGTATGTTGTACTCTTCCTATTACCTTGTTTTTGACATTTGCTCTGTTTCACTAAAATGCTTTTGAGGTTGTTAAAGAACCGAACTACCTTAGCTTCTACCACTGTGTATGCTACATCTTCCTTTTGAAAATGTTTGTTATGTTACTAATTGTAAAAAGTCTTAGACGAACAAGTCTTGAAAATGAGGTTGCACAAAGTCTGTCCATTGTAGGGATGGAGAAGGCCTGGAAAGTCGGGGTCTTGCATAAAAAGTTGAGAGCTTTGTTTCCAAACAAGCATATAAATTGACATCCTAACATGAAAGATAGGTCATAATTTGCCTACAAATTGAATGCCACAATGTATTCAATTTTGATCACGATGATAGTGTTTATGGGCTATGGTCGGTTGTCAGAACCTTCAAATATTAATTCTGGCTTTACTAGCACAAAAAAATATATTTCATAGTATGATGATGAAGACCAAGTCGAACCCAAGGGAATTTTTTATCTAATTTTCCTACAAGATATTGACTCAAAAAGGTTAGGTTTTTTTTTAATCAAAATTGAAGAAACAAATTTTCAAAAATAAAAATGATAAATCGATATGTCATTAACTCCGTTCAAAGGTCTAGACATCCATTTTTATAAATACATTGATCATCGAAGTAAAATAAAAAAACCTTTTAATTCAAGCAAATAAATTTGATGTTCCTTAAAAATGAGAGAAATCAAGGAGAATATGAGTAAATTAATTAGATAAAACTTCTTAATCAGTTTCTTACCATCAAGAAAATTAAATATTGAAAAGCAATTCTACTTCACCTAGCAGTAGCTTTAAGAGCAAGTCTATACTTATTCTAAGCAACCATTCGAAAGCTTGAGCAATTTAACCTAGCTTATTCTTCCCTAATAAATTAAAGCGATAGTTGCAGCAATCAAATCAATCTTATTTTTGCTTCTTATTCTAGTCTCTAGCAACAATTATGGATTCAAAGAAACTAAAAAGCATATATATACCATCTCAAAACAATTCAATAAGTATGAATAGAAATCAATAATATAATTCTAAAATAGGAATAAATAAGTACTTTAATATGAAAGAATTACAATGATAATGTTACTTCTCACAACTTAGTAATGAAGATGATGTTTATTCCCCTTGAACTGAAGGTCAAAGTCTAGTTCATAGTTGCTGGAAAATTAACACATAAAAGAGAGAAGAAGCTCCCTTTAATGTTACTTAGATCCTAGGATTCTACTATTGTATTTCATCATGATTCTACTCTTTATTAGGATTCGTTATTGTTACTTAAATTTTTCTTTATCTGGTCATTAAGGTTGACAAAATCCCTCAGAATTTGTGCTGAAAACTAACTCTGCTGCCATCACCAATCTGTTGTAATCTAGGCTTTGTTGTAACTTGGACTTCGTTTCTTGCAATATTCGGTCACTCCATCTATATCCTTTCATTCATGAATGTTATAGGATTGGCTTGCACTTTTTTTTGGATTCTAAAGTCTATCTTTTCTATGTCAGACTCTCATCTCCAGTGAAACTCAAAATTGTTAGTTTCCTCATCAGATAAGAGGATCAATCTCATCCTCCAGATTGCATTCTAATTTTCGCCTTCAAAAATATTTTATCCAGCCAAGAGTCCTGCATAAGAGTTGTAGTCCTTGATGTGTAGATGAGTCTGGACTTTTGAATCATCTAATTCCGATACCTTAGGCTTAAGATATGCTCATTCAAATATATAGTGATAGCTGAAAATCCTGCTGTAAGGAGGATTTTGGCCTAAATTTGCAGGTCTAATTAGAATTTCAAATGAACTCCAATTTCTTTCAATAATATCAACCTGGAAAGCTCGACATGTGTGCTTTAACTTTGATTCAACCGCATTCACATTATAAAACTATAACTTGGTGAAAAACTTGTTACAAAAAAAAAAAAAAGCAAGGTTCGAAATATAAAATGTAGAAAATCTTTTATTTAAGCAATTAATTCACAAAGTCTATTAGTCATACCAAACTCAGAAATAACTTCCAATAAGCTCCAAACACATTAAAGATCAGTGCAAAAGGAATAAAAACATATGTATATTTTTCATTTATTAGGCTGTTTCTTGTTGTTGGATGAAGCCGTTGCAGATATTAAGCAGTTATTTAAATGGAAAGGGTTTGATCTAATTGGTGTTACGACTTTAAGAAACCAATGGGGTCATTTGAGGGGGGGTTTCTCCTGTGTGTGCTGTGGAGTTGAACCAAATGGTATTCTCATTTTATTAGCGTAATCTTGTTTGACTAATGTAATCTATTAAGTGGCCATAATTCTGTAAAGCATCCTGGAATTTCAGATGATGTGCCTGATATGACGTGCTCAAAAGGTAGTATAGATAACCATCTCAGTTGGAATCGAGATTTAAAAACCTATTAAAAATGTGAAAAGATCAAAGGAGGGGGTCAAAAGTCTATGTCAAACAAAGGCAATATCCTGGAAATCAAACATTTAGGCCCTTAAAGAAATCATGAGTTGATTGTGAGTTGAACCATTTGAAGTTTGAGTTGTGGTATAATCTTGAGTTAATAACACGGTGCTGTTAAAAACAGTTTTAATGTCCAAGTTGAAGGTGCAAATTATTAGAGCTGTGGTAAACAAGTAGAATAAAATAGAACAGTAAGGGAGCATCCGATATATCTAAGCAATGGGAACTGCACAATGGGAGGTATTGCAGTTACACTATGTTTTTCCGAAGCATTTTGGATTTGGTGCTTACAAGTTAATTTTTTAGCCTACCATTGATCGTAAGACAAAAAATAAAAGATCTTTTTATGTCTCCATTTTTGTTGGTTTTCAGTTGTGTAGTTTGTTTTTCAATTTTGCACACAATTAGCTATATAGTTTTAGCTTTTCATAATCTGTATTCATCCAAACCTGCAATGCTCATCGGTCTGTTGTTCATGCAGGTCCAAGAATTACAAATCCTAGGAGTCTTCGGTGGGCTGCTTGTGGAGCTATTGCTTGGAGTTCAACTTCTGCTCTACTGGTCCGCCTTTTTAGCCCTGAATGTGAACCTCAGAATATAGCTGCTTATGACAAAGTAAAATAGCAATAGGTTACGCAGGAAGGTTGGAATTATGTTGTGGCAAATTAGCTATCCGCCTTTTCTTTATTCTTTGGGGGGAATTGAACCAATTCCATAGGTTCTCTCTTCCCTTTTTTTATTTGTAATAAAGGCAAATTAGCTGCTTTTATTAGTGCTCTAGGAATTGGGTCCTTTAATTTGGTCGAGGCTGCCCAAAAAGATTTTATTTTTATCCCTTTTTGGTATTGGGATTTTGAGATTTCAAAGCTGGTGTTGATTAGCAGATTGTTTTCACTGCACCAAACCATTGTTGTTTGATTTAGTAGTTAGCTGATGGCGATTCATGAGAGTATCGTTTTTATCCCTTGCCAATTACAGCTTAGCAAAAAGTTTAGTTAGGCAGAATTGAGTGAAATTTTGTTGTTTTGCATGAACTTGATGTGGCTGGGAACCTGGACATGAAATCTTGAATCTATTTTATCTACATTGTTGCAGCAAACAAACACACAGCCTTCTTCCATCTGGCTGGTAAGGTAGCTGAAAGATGGATTTTTATTATTTTTTTCGAAAATCCACTCCGTGTCAACTCTTTACATGCTCGCAGGTATTAAAAGATTGCAGAGCTTGCTTTGGTGCTTGTGTTTTTTTTCCATTTTGGGTTTTGATTTCTTACTCTCATTTTTTGGGTTTAGGCAGGTATGTCAGTTGGGTGGTGAATTTGAGATAAACAGGGAAGCGGATGTAATTAACTTATATTTTTGTTAAAATATATGTATGGTCATTGAGTTTATAAATGTCAACATGAATATATGTATATACACGCGCGCGCGCGAGAGAGAGAGAGAGAGAGAGATGTTTTTTAGAAACAGGGGAAAGCTTAACAATGTTTCAATTTTAGAACAGGGGAAAAGCAGAGCTTTTGCGTTTCCACTTAGAAAGGAAGCTGTGCTGCAAGGAAGAGAAACAATGAGGGAGGCTCTCAATGTTCTGACTCATTCGAACGTTGGGAGTATAGATGCGTTTTTTGTTCGTGGAGTCTTGGGACATGGGAGACATTATCCCCATCACCATGATCATGATCACGAGAAAAATAATCTCCTTTGACGACAACATTAGATGTTAAAACAACGACGACAAAAATCACACTTTGATTTCTTAAATTGAATAAGAAGAGATAAAAACACCATCAAAAATAATTTTCCAAACTAAACAAATAAAAACAATTAAGAAAACAGAAAATTGTCCTGCATCAACTGAGACAAGTCAATGAAGGGATCCGTCATCCATTATAGAATCATGCCTCAAGTATCACGAGGAACTCATGAGCGCGCAGCTAAAGTAGAAGATAGAGTTGAGAGCTGTAAAGCAATTCAGGAAGAAAAAAAATCTCAGTTATGGCCTCCCGCATGCGTCTGGTTAATACAAAAAAATAAATCTACCCAATATAATTCACTGACAGCTACAGCCATTTAATTTGCAATTTGCAATTTGCAATTATTCAGATGAAACGACGACGAGCTAACGGTGACAGAGGATTTCGAGATAATATTAACCACTTCATTTCATTTGAAGGTGACACTTTGTAGCAGCCACCAACCCTATAAACTGAAAGATTTTTGGATAATACTTTGTTAGCCACTGAATGCCTGTGGTTAGGGGCACATGAGCATCCACACCGATTCTGCATGCATTATTGATTCTCTCTTCTCTAATCCTCCCACTTGCCGTCTGAGTTTCCCGGCCTTTCAGAGATGAGACATCTGAAAAGGGAATTTTATATATTTATAAAATTTTAATCATAATTTTTTTATAAAATTTAATTTTTCTGTACAAAGTGAAGACTCATCATCCTTTACCATCTTTAGTATCATCCTTATCATCTTTAGTTCCTAATATGTGAAATTGAAAATCAACCAAAATGATCGGTGAATTATTTTTTATATATTTTAGTCCAAATTTGACAGATAATCTTAAACTAGTTACGATATTCTTTTTGCATTTTAAAATATGAAAAGATATGCATTTTTTTGTAAAAATATTTAAAAAAAAAATATAGAATTCCACCGTATGCACGAAAATAAAATACTTTTTATGTTTTAGAAATGAGTTCTTTCTTTTGTTTTTATGAAATTTGCAGAGAAAATCAGATATTTTGTTTTTAGTTCGTATATTATAATGTAAGTCTATAAACCGATATTAAACAAAATTAGTGAAAAACAAATTTATGATGAAATCAAAAATTCTTGAAATAATCTTTTATTTTTGTTGGATTTTCTTGTTGAAGTTTTGGGGACAACCAGATATTTTTAATATCAAGTTTGTAATTTATATTGTAAGTACACGACCCGATATTATAAAAAAAAATATTGGAAAAATATGCGAGAAAATGCATTTTTTTAAAATATTCATTTGAATTTTTTTTGTTGAGCCGGGTCCAGCCTAACCCAAGCCCACATGGTTACTATCCCAACCTAACATAACATGTCAACTAATTATTTAGTCATTGCATGCAATTGCAATTGTGAGGGTGGTCAAAACTGTTTTTAGATTTGCAGAGAAAGATTTTGATGGTTGATAGAGGTAAAGGCATCGCCGATGGCGAAAGAAAATAAAGGTTGAAGTGGTGGCTTGAAATGGATAGAAGTTTTTGGGTAACAAATGATTCTTTTCCCTCAAATTTGGCTTCTTGCTCTTTTGAGCATCAGATCGACTCTTATTTATAGATGTGGAAGAGGATAATCTTTTTATATATTGTGGCAAAATATTCACACTTGATTCAACTCGTAAGAAAATAACCCGGGGGCTATCAGATTTGACAACTTAAGGTGGTTGTTACTGTTGTAACCTAAAACTTCAAATTGGGGCGAGACTTGAATCAATGCTTGATTTTTTATGAACTTTAATGTATCTTAAAAACATGTTATTCTAGTGCTTTTTAAAGTGAAATGATGTGAAAAAAATAAAAAATAAATCTCAAAATTGACTATATATATGAGCCATCTAGATTTGGTCAAAGTCAATTAATTCGTGTTATTATATGATTAGATCTCTCGAGTTTTTTATTTTTAAAAAAAATCCTATTTAAATGCAATTAGGATGGGAGAAGTCTAGATGTCAAACTAAATTAACAACAATAAAAAGATCCAGGTTAATAATGAAGAAACCTAAAGTAGCTCTGGAATAAATGGGCACACAAGATAAATGAGTCTTGGACTTGGGTGACCTGGAGTGAGAGAGAGAGATACATGTTAGCTTATTCTCAAAGCCCTTTCTTTCCTTGCAAGAGGCACGCTGCGTTAATTGCTTTTCGAAGATGACGAGCACTTTGCGTAGCCCTAATTAAGCTACATATCCGAGGAGGGGTGATGTTCTTTCAAATCACAATTTGTTAGGGTTTCCTTTTCAACACCTTCCTTTCCCTTTCATCTTACTTGATGAGCAAACCGTGAAACACCATCATTAATTTTCCCTTTTCTCGCTCAGCAGCCCATGAAGTCAAGCATCACCTGTGCTGGTACTGTTCTTTGCAGAGACGAAGGGATTCCATGATTAGTTCTTGCATGCACTATCTCTTAATTCTGTGCTCAGTTATGAGAAGAAAAACACAACCTTGCGTGAGTTTGAAAAGAGAAAAAAGATCATACATCTGGATCCCCATCATTGATATAAATTAATGGGAAATTCAAAGACTTGAGGCTTGAGCTTAATCAATTACTGCTCAAAATATCGATCATCACTCGCATGCAAGAGCTGCAATATACTAGCTAGAGCTCCCGTTGATGAACAGATCCCTGCCTCTTTTGCGTATCATCAAAATCATTTTTGTCAACCTCTGATGTTTTGCTTTCACTTTAGTGTTAATATACATTGCAAAGAACTTCGATGTAGTTTTCCAAACTCAGGAAATTAAGGATGTGTTGTCATTTTTCAAGGCTTATATATTGAGAGTTATTAAATTCAACATTACCCATGATATTATTTTATATTTATAAATAAAGTCAAACTAGAATTTGATTAATTGAGTTATAAATTAGCTCATATCATCTACGGATCATTGGCATATCTTCCAAGATATTGAGTTTCCTTGTATGCCAGAGAAGTAATTTGACAGCAATTGATACAAAATTTCCTTCATTGGATCTTTTTATTGGATCAGAATCCAAGATTAGACAGAGGGAGCGAATCCACTGTTCAGATCCACAGCTATGTTCCAGCAACTCCATGAGTTGACAATGCCATTTCTATGAACGTGGAAGCATATATATAGTCTAAGGCTGCAAGACTTTAAAGAATGACCACAATTAATCCACAGAATGAGTCGCTAGCTAGCTAGCTGAAGATCACAAGCAAACACACCGTGCCAACTTGCCATGCAAACAGCTAGCCCTGCATCGATCGTTTTTATAATTAATTTCTTGCTAGGCCATATGCATGTCCCATGATCACAGGGGCATGTTGTCGATCTCCTCCGAGGGAAGGAGAGAAGTCCACCTTTTATTTACATATTTTTATGATGAAGATTTCTAGGCCATGTCTTCACATATGCCTGTCCCGTGAGCACAGGGGCATGTTGTCTCCTCCAAGGGAAGGAACACCCCGGAGACGTACAGCTTCTATTTATTTATTTATTTATTTATGTAATCATGATGATTACTTGTCTAAGATTACTTGTTTATGTGGCGCGGTATGATTTGGTTTGCATTTTACTCTGACCGACTATATATAAATACTTGATTCATTACTATTACCCCATTATGTTTTTGCAAGAATTCGATCTATTTACAACTTCTTTTAAAATTTTAATTTAAAAAAGCTATAATTCATTATTTTTTTAAAGTCCAGTGCTGGCAAGCACAGAACAAAGCAACATGTTGAAGAGAAAATCAACCGTTACTACAGTAGCACTAGAAATGAAACATCATGCGACCTTCATCAATGGTCTGGTAATCATTCAATAATTTTGTTTAGAATTTAATTTTTTTCCTCCTGATGCTACCACCACCATGCACGCCACTAAACAAGGAGGCTCATTGGACGGACCTCTTTCCAGCTTTAATAAAATCAAACCCTCCCTCCCTTGATGTCTAAGACGGTACTTCACGGAGGTGATTTTCTTTGTCAATTTCAGTTAATAACTGGGTCTTGAAAAATTATAATTTAAATTACAGTGATCATACCAGTGTACATCTGGGTCTGTGAGCATATAGGCCACCAAACACCACGTGTAATCAATCCTTCAGAACCCTATCCATATTCATCATTTCATTTCATTTCATTTCTTGTGGCGACACTGCTAGCCTGTCTCCAACTAAAATAAAAACATCACATCATTATATTATATTTTTTACCATGATTTCCTTTTTCCTTTTCAATTCTCTCACTGCACACAAACAGAAAAATCCCATCAAGAACAGAGCAAGAGTTATTCCATCAACAAATCTTATCAGGAATATATTTATGAGATTTTAACTGCAGGTATTTCTACTTGTTTCCGTGCGCGAGGCCAGTCATTAAAGAAGTGAAGGCATCAGAAGCTGACATGGAAAGATTTGAAGTTTTCAGACGTTGATTGGATTTTACATGACTGGCATGTAAATGGACAGATTTAACGTTTGAGAAAGGTATGAAAGAAGAAGATGAGATTTCTCCCGTGTGCTTACCCCGACAAGGAAATTTACATTTGCCCATGGACCAACCCAGCTAGCTGGATCTTCTCTGGCTAGTACGCACCTGGATGTAGTGGAGCCATTGTACTTGCAGAGGTGCTTACTACCTCAACAAGGAAATTTACAGTTGCCTATGGAATCAAGGATGGACCTAACCCAGCTAGCTGGATTTTTTTGGCTACTACCCCGTCAGTGGAGCCATTGTACTTGAAGTTAGTTTAATTGCATCGCCACTTGCAATTCAAAGATGAACTGCTTTCCACTTTCTTGTCTGCAACTCCTTTTTTCCTCCTTGAAAAGTCTTGTCATGAACATGGTGTTGATGCGAGTTTTGAAAGAGAACGGGCTCATTGTGATATAAATTTATCCGAGCTTCGAATATATTTTTAGGTGTGAAATAGATGTAACAAATAACAATGATTCATGAAATAATAATATATGTATTTTTGGTTTTGTTTTGGATAATAATAATAATAATAATAATAATAATAATAATAATAATAATAATAATAATAATGTGAGATAGGATGTCATTAACACGAGAAAGAAAAATAGCCACCCCCAACTAATCATCAAGACATGACTTGAATTCGCAGCCTCTTTCGTGAACATGTCAGGGCCCTTCTCCCCAATAACTACGATTGGTTTTTACTGTTTTGAAATTAATTTTATTAAATTGGTTTAATGGGCTAATATGTATATGTGTTAAAAATAAAATAAAAATGTTATTTTAATATATTTAAAAAGAAAACATTTCGAGAAACGACAACAGTAAGTACAGTAACTTATCGTGTACTTGAGGTTTTTTTATGCAATCCAGAAGGGATAGGCGAAACTATTCACTGATTGAAACAGGCTATCTGTCACTGTTTCATACAGGGTTGTTGGTTCCGTTCCGTTCCGGCCGGAACGGCCGGAACGCCCCGTTCCAGAAGCAAATCCGGAACAAAACGGCGACGTTTTTGTTCCGGTAAAAATTCCGGTCAGTACCGGTAAATCCGGCCAAATTCCGGCCGGAACGCCCCGGTTCCGTACCGGGCGTTCCGTTCCGGTTCATCCAAAACCCAAAACGACGTCGTTTTCCTCAATTTGTAAAACGGCAGCAACTTCGGTTTCGGCTTCCTCTTCCGATGGATGATTTGTAAGGATTAGTAGAAGCACAGAGAAGAGGAAGAGGAGATGAAGATGGTTATCATCATCAACTGCTGAATTAACTGCAAAATCCGGTAGTGATCTTCCGGCAACATTATCCTCAACCCCCATCACAAACTGCCCGGCTGAGAGGTTTGCCAAGGCCCATGCTGCAGCCGGATAATCACATTTCCACAATCCAGAGGCTGATATTTCCCCTATGATCTTACATTGACCATTTGGAATGGGCTCCACAATAGCTATGGCACTGGGATCTTCGGGCAGCTTTCTTGTTGCTTCAATGGCTGGGAGAGAGGCTTCTACTGAGTTGTGATTTGAGTTAATGGCTCCAAGGGAAGATATAGAGGAAAGAGGGAGCGGAGCTAGAGCACCGAGGCATGGTGATGGTGGGGTCAAAGAAATGGCGTGGGAATTTTGGAGAAGGAGCAGAGGGGTTGAAGCATGAAGGAATAAAAAAGATTGGGTTTTTAGTGAGGGAGGGTGGCGGCTTGAAGAGAAAAAGATAGGGTTTGCTTGAAATGAAAGTGAAGGCCTGAAGGGGACAAAAACGGGGTGGGTGGGTTTTTACTTTTTATAGTAAGTATTATTATATTATAATAATTATTATTATATAATAATAGTTATTAATTATAATAATAATATGTAGAAGATGTTTGATGTATTTTTCTTTTATTTTAGAACATTTTACTTTCATAATATTTTGGAATTTTAAAGATGTTTCTAATTTTGAGATTATGTTTGTATTGTATAATTTAAATTTCATTTATCTTGAATTTAAATTATACTTGTTAAATTAATATTTTATTTTTTTCATATATAATTAAATAAATATGAACAGTAACCGGTACCCGGAACGGTACCGAAACCGGAACGTTCCGTTCCAAACAAAAAACCGGAACGGTACCCGGAACGGATTTTACAACCCTGGTTTCATATAGTTTCAAAACATGGATCAGAGTAATATTCTATTTAATAGCCACAAACAGCACCGATAAACCTGTTTACAGAGAAGGAAGGGGTGCCTGAAACTCACAGTCAACGTGTTTATTCAACAAGTTTGCCGCCCTCTCTCCTCCACGAAGCTACTTCCTATGCTGACACTTAGTTTTTGACCTTAATTACCACTGGACCCATTAATGGCAAGGTAAACTAACATTCCTGACAGGTTTTTCAATAATTCATGGCTTGGAGAGTTTGGCGTGGTAGATGGTAAATCACATAATGCAATTTGTGTCGCTTGAACTCTCAATCGCACCGGCAGTAGCCTCTAACCATCTAGTAGCTCGTTTAACGATAAAACTTTGTTTTATTTATGATAATATAATAATTATTAGAAATTTATATTGTTTTTAACTTTAGACTTTTAAAATTAGTCACCAACGCTAATAAAATAACCAGTATCCTATGTTTCTTGGTATTCCATTCAGCGTTCCAAGCTGCAATGAGAATAAAAGGCATAAAATGATTCTATTTTTATTCAGACCACACTTCTAACCATTATATTACAGCATATAGATATAGACAAACGAGATCCAAGGAACACACATCATGTTATACCAGGCAAGTCATTGCCTTTTCACCATCGTAATCATCTGTCAGCCACTACTTGTCCATCTTAATTGAGATGTTTGACCAGCTAATTAACAGTAGCATACAGCTTTAACACCTACAAAACCTCCTCAACAAGCATAACCAAAACCCCTTTCTTATTATTACTGCTACTGTCAATGAGTAAGTAACTGACAGAGGAATAATCAATGAGCCATGTTGATGACAGCATGAAATGAATCCAATGAAACATCATCATCACCCTTTTTCCTAGGTGAGGAACTCGGAAGAAAGAAGGTTACACATTTCATCCATGACTTCTCTTTTACTGTACTGCTACCACTACTGTATTTTGTTGGCGTAATGTCCGTCGAATGTAGTAATGCAAAGTCATCTAATGTCTAAACTAGAAACTCATCACCTACCACTGATAACTCCTTCCCTTCTCTCCCTCTCCCTCTCTCTCCACAACCAGTATACCTTCACACATAAAAAAACCATAGATTCCCATGTTCATCATCTTCTACTCTTTACCTCAACCAACTACAAAGCCCTTTTCTTCTTCTTGTCATTTTTGGCTTTGGGGGGCACACAGAAAGCTCCACCTCAGCTTAGATTCACTCTCAAGTTTACCTTTTTGGTAAGGAAATCTACTCTTTTAGCTATTTAATTAAACCTTCTGACAATCGGGTGTATTCTAAATGTGTTGCTTTTGACATTGGTTCTTGGATTTTGTTTAGTCTTGAGATCTGGTGTTTTGAGGAGATGGTTTGGTGAGGGGGTTTCAAAGATCTATACTTTGAAGGTTTCTCCTGTGAAATTCATTATAGAGAGGTAAGAAGATTCAAGCTCTTGCTTCGCTTTTCGCTTCGTTTCCTTTTCTGTCAATTAATCCTTGCTCATTTTTATGGAAAAGATTGTGTTCTAGTTGAAATGTTTGCTGATGTCTATTAAAGGATATTGTGATTAAATTGGCGAATTCTCTGTCTCTCTCTCTCTCTCGGGATACTCCTATTCTACTGTGTTATTTGATCTCACTGAAATGCTTGTGTTAATACTCATTTTCTTTATTTATTCGGTTCATGTAGCTGTGGTCCTGAATTTGGTTTCTTCTTTTCCTTTTGTGGAAAAGGGTTATGTAATGTCTATGTTGGAGTGGTAGTTATGCTATTCTTACGGTAAGATTCTGCAATGGTGGCTGCGGTTTTTATACGTTTTGTGTTAATTATGCAGGGTTTGGGTATCTGAAAAGACAAGATGGCCAGTGATCTAAATGCGGGACTATCCAAGAAAACTGCCATTTTGGGTCTCAAGGTCTGGGAAGTGATTGGAATTTGTGTTGCCTTGTTTATCATTATCATCCTCTCTGTACTGTCCTTCTGTTTAACTTCACGGAAGAAATCTAGAAGAGATAGAAACCATCTTCCCCCAAGTCAAATCCCAACTGTTTCGAAGGAAATTAAGGAAGTTCGGGTGGATCAAGTATCGACAAATGAGTTTGTATCTCGTGATGGGATTCTTCTGAAAATTCATGACAATTCCAGTGAGAAAGAATCGGATAAGGTCTTGGTTCAATTGGGTATGGGGAAAGTGAAGAATGGAGACAATATGAGTCGGTCAGGTTCTTTCCATCATTTAGAGAAAGACTGTGGATCACAATCAGGTGAAGAAGGGAGTTCTGGAAAAGTAACTTTATATAAACCTTCTTCTTCATACCCTATCACTTCTCCTTCTCCATTGAGTGGCCTGCCTGAGTTTTCTCACTTGGGTTGGGGTCACTGGTTTACACTGAGGGATCTAGAGCTTGCAACAAACCGGTTTTCCAAAGAGAATGTCCTTGGTGAGGGTGGTTATGGAGTTGTTTATCAGGGACATTTGATCAATGGCACTCCAGTGGCAGTAAAAAAGATCCTAAATAACTTGTGGGTTTGAAATAAGCTTTATGGTTTTTCCAACTGATCTTTTCTCGTCACTCACGAGTTTTCTTTACTCACAACCTTTTGATTCTTCTCTAGGGGCCAAGCGGAAAAGGAGTTTAGGGTGGAGGTTGACGCCATTGGCCATGTCCGACACAAGAATTTGGTTCGTCTTCTGGGATATTGCATAGAAGGGACACACAGGTAACCTTTTTCTTTACCGTATAGGATGCCATATAGTTTAGACTTGATGACGGTTGCTCACATGATTCACTTTGGGCCTTACGCTCCAGTCATCGACTCAGAATCAATAGAATGGTTCTCTTTTGTAGCTTTAGAATCTCAGTGCTAGCTCGCTTTCCAGTTATTATAAACTGTTAAAGCTCTTATCATTATGATGATCTACTGCATATATTCGTTGCAGGATATTGGTGTATGAGTATGTCAACAACGGAAACTTGGAACAGTGGCTGCATGGAGCCATGCGTCAGCATGGGTATCTTACTTGGGAGGCCCGCATGAAGGTTCTACTTGGCACGGCTAAGGCGTAAGTCAACTCTCTTTGAACCCTCTCTGGCCTTCAGGTTCCCAAATGACATGGTATGTTTCTTGCAGTCTTGCCTATTTGCACGAGGCCATTGAGCCAAAAGTGGTGCATCGAGACATCAAGTCGAGTAACATATTAATTGATGATGACTTTAATGCCAAGGTTTCTGATTTTGGTTTGGCCAAGTTGCTTGGAGCTGGAAAAAGCCATGTGACGACTCGAGTTATGGGAACCTTTGGGTAAGTATTTTCTGACAGTATACTTTTACTGGATCATTCATTATGTTTCTTGTTCATTAATGGAAGAGGATCATCACCTCTGCAACCAATCCCTTCTTTCCTTCACAAAACAAATTCTTTCAGATATGTGGCTCCTGAATATGCAAACACTGGACTTCTGAATGAAAAGAGTGATGTTTATAGCTTTGGGGTTGTGCTCTTGGAAGCGATTACCGGTAGAGATCCTGTAGACTATGGCCGCCCTACTCATGAGGTATGCTACTTTATATTTTCTAAGCTTCCTCTAGTCCTTGCCTATCATCTAGAAACTAGTGCATTCCAATTTTTCTATGACGGTTACTAGATGGCCACTCAGTTTTGGGGTTCTAACCTGGCCTAAAATTAACCTCACTTTTGTCCGTTGCCTTAGCTTTTTGTTAAGGTATGCTTGGTGAGTGGACTAGCTGGTTGTGTTCAATAGATAGGCTCAGTGACAGAGTGAGAGATCTTGGAAGAAGCTCTTTTATTCCTGTATTCTGCTTTGCTTAAAGAAATGCATTCGAACTTAAATCCTTAATTGGTATTTGGACAAACGAAAGACAGTGTTTGACCCGACATAACCAAGCCTAACACCTCATTATTGATTAACTAAAAATGTTAGATATTATGCATTTTGAGGGCAAACTATGTGGTTCTTGAATTATTACATTCTACAACAGAATCACTTGGGAAACTTGACACCCATTTAAAGAGCTGGACAAGATGAAATGATTCAAAGTTTGTTTCTTGATATACGTGCTTGGAGCAATACTTGATGGTGAATTAAACTATAAGCCAGAGAACATTTATGTTGCTTTTGCATCAACTATCCCTTGGCCCTGCGAAAAAGTTGAAGAAAAAAGGGTGATGATATTTGTTAGCATGATCTTTACTTGTACTACTCATGATGGTTTGATTCCATTTCCATTTCCAAACTTGGACATCAACGACTAGAAGGAGAGATGGGGAATTGTGAGGTTTTGTTATTATTATTGATCAGGGGTAACAGTATAATAAATAGCATTCATAGAATCTTACGAGTAAAAAAGTTTAACTAATTAAATTTCTCTAGATACTGGCAGCCTACTATATCATCAAGTTTCCAATATTAGCCTGCCTAGGTTCATTCAGCTTCAAGCCTGATCATGTCTAGTTGAGTTTATCATAGACTCTCATGGAATTTTTGATCGGCACCCTTACTTTCATTGTAATTGTTGAGGCCATATGTTCAGTAGCTGATAGTTTATTCATCTTTTAACAGCTTTTGAAATTGTGTTGATCATTAAATCATCCTGGCAGGTAAATCTTGTAGATTGGTTGAAAATGATGGTTGGAAACAGACGGTCTGAAGAAGTAGTAGATCCAAACATAGAGGCGAAGCCATCAACAAGAGCTCTAAAACGTGCCCTCTTGACCGCTTTGAGGTGTGTCGATCCAGATTCTGAAAAAAGACCGAAGATGAGCCAAGTTGTTCGTATGCTCGAGTCTGAGGAATATCCTATTCCAAGAGAGGTTGGTTTTTTGTTTTTCTTCTAAAGTCCGAAACATAACCTGATCGAATGCAACCAAAATCATACTTGAATATGAAGATAAAAAATTAGGAACATGTGTAATTTCTGGCAGCCTATGTTATTTGCTTCACAAAATGGCGCTATATTCCAGCAAAAAAAATAAAATTACTTGTCATGCTATCTCCATCCCCATGCTAGTCTTGTCTGTTTATATGCTTGAGCTTGAGCAATCGATTGATTACATTCTCTGATTTTTGCTGCATTGCATGCAATGGTGTGCCGTGCGAGCCAAAATATAATTACTGATGGTGTTACCTCCATCTTCTCAAGTCTTCGCTGCTTTTGTGCTTTGAGCATGAATTCCGAACAGCTCAAAACTCCATGCTATGAAATTTATTGTTTGTAATTTTTTCAGGATCGGAGGCATCGAAGAACTCAGGGAGGCATGGATATTGAATCTCAAAAGGAGAATTCTGACACAGATCGCAGCGACTATCCAGCTTCAAGATCTGGAAGCCGGCCAACTTGACAAACGGGAGAGATTCCATTTAGGGAATCCAATACTGTTGATATCTAGGACACTGAACAGTGGGACAAGTGATTTTTCCTTGTATTCTCTCTCCTTTTTTTTTCCCTTTTCGTTTTAGATGGAGAGATGATTTGCTTCTGTATTTTTAATGGACTTGGTATTGTGAAGAAGCTACGTTACTGGGGCTTAGGGCGGTGTGTACAGAACTGGGTAAAGCCATTCAAATATTGTTTGATGAAAACCCTCCTTTTCTACTGCCTCCCCTCTCCTTGCGGGTCCGAAATTTGAACCATGGAACCTCTCCGTCAAACCAGCTACTTTTGTCCTGGGTGCATTCGACGAGACCCATAAAATACAAGCCCGCTTGATTTTTGAATTCGTGGAGTTTGCTTTTATGCAAATGAACCCTCGACGGATCAAATACAGGAAACAGAAAGAGAATGCTGCAAGTCTTTTTAAGGGATGGGAGGTATGGATGCTATGATCATTTGGGATGATCGTCAATTTGGTTCTCTTTCAGTGAGCCTGTACGTACGTACCTCACTGATGCCTCTTCAACATCTTCACCTTGAATGAGCTATTCTGGGAGGGTTAGCCCTTCACTGAGATGAATGACCGATTCAGAATGAGCTGTTCTGGGAGGGTTAGCTGAGCTCTTCACTGAGATGAATGAGATGCCACCCTAATTAGGGTTTAAGGAACAGAGAAGCTGCTTTAATTACTCGGCGAACCAAGAGATTAACAAGCCGCATTCAGTGATTGTTTCCTGTTAAACACATCCATACATGCAGAGTCTCAACGCTCATACGTGGCAGATCTCAAGAGTTTCCTGCTCAGCACACACACAAGTCTACTTCATAGTTCATTTGCTGCTACTCTAAAGGCACGACGCAGATCATACCTAAATATACATCATGTCGTGTAACAGTAGAATTATCCACGCTTCACTGTGGATTGATTTTTTTTTTCATTCAATGTAAGAAAAACATATTCAGATTTCATAGTAGAGAGAAATATAAACTTGATGAGAATTCGCCTGATATGACTGGATTAAATTGACATATTAAAGAAAAATCTAATTGACAAAAAAATCATTTAACTAAAATCAAATTGAGATAATATTTTAAAAAACAAATACTAAAATAATAATACTTTATTTAGATAGAATAAATAATGACTTGAATTAGCCTACTAGATCCGCTACCTAGATTTAATGTTAAAAGATGAAATTAAAAAACATCAATTCACAAAAAAATCACCTAAACCAACCATCCAAACTCATGACCAAGGTCACGAGATCAAGATAACCTCATGGAACATATACAAAATAAATTATGTTTCTTAACCAACCCAATATTAAAGCATAAAAACAAAATCAAGTTAGTCTGGGTCAACCTGCCAAATCCAGGCCAGGATAGCTCTACAAAAAAATATAAAAAATTGTAAAGTTCAATTCTCAACTAATCCAATGTTGAAAGATAATATAAAATAAAAATATATCCTATTAAAAAAGAAGAAGCAAAAAGCCAGAGTTCATCCAGTTAACCTGCAAAACTCACGACTTGAGTCATGATACTGTGATAATTTCATAGAAAACAAATAAAAAAACAATTATGAAGCTCATTTTTTAATTAACTCCATGTTCAAGGATAAAGATGAAAAAAAGTTAATTGAAAAAACGACTTGGGTCAATATGACGAACCCCAAAACTCATTACTGAAATAACTCTATAAAAAGCAAATTGAAACAACTTATGAAATCTAATACATAATAATCCCAAACTCAATATTAGAGGATAAAATTGAAAAAAATATGAAGTGAAAGAAGTTAATTTTTTTTTGCATTAAAGTGAAAAAAGCCTTAGCATTTCATTCTTCATGGCTAGAGTGAAAGTGAAATGCCAAGGCTGTGTTAATAACACCGAAACACAAGAGATGAAGGTTTTTGACGTAGCTTAGTTGAAGAAGCAAACATCATCCATGCCCTAGGAATTCAAGAACCTGCAATCATCCAGAACACAAGCAAAGATTCAGCAGCCTAATGGTATGCATGGCCAAAAAGAATGGGATCAACCATACTGATCAAGTTTAGTAAACTACCTCATTCGGTTTGAAACATAAAACAAGCCTCCATTCCTCAGGCTGCATATAGGGAAAGACATATGACAAATAAGTAAACAATAATTGGAATAACAAAAGCATAACATGACTTAGATATGAAAGGTAAATTAAGATTACCTGAAAGAAAAATGCATCTGAAAAAAGTAACAAAAACAAACACAACTGCCAAAAGCACCAGACCAATGACACGGTACACGTATAGTCTTCCAAGGTCTGAAGTGAGGTCAGTAGAGGATTTCATACTACTGGCAAGACTGTCAAGACGATAAATAAGGATGTTGTTTGTGCAGTCATTCTTGTAATCGTTGCTTTTCATTAGCAATTCCCTCTGTTGTCTTCTAAGGTTAACGAACTGAGGCTTTAGTTCTTGCACCATCTGCAATGCTGCTGCAAAGGGGTCCCAGAGTATAAGTCTGACAACTGGAATCACTGTAATTAGTCCTCGGAAGGTGCCTGAATTAATGTTTTGGGCAGCTAATGACAAAATTGTGCAGAAATGAATGATGATATTACCAAGATCCGAACCAAGCATCAAAGAGAACATAATGTACCTCTGTTGAGAGAGCCAGCAATATCACAACAGTGATGCACCTAACAACATGAGCCATGAAAACAAAATTAGTTAGTCAAACATGCAACAGAAAGAAACAAGTATACACAGGCAAATGAATATATAAGTTGTTCAATAAAAATTAAGCAATCACCTTCCTCTCAACCACCAACACATCTTAATAACGGCATGATAATGAAGAGAAAGTGGCAATGCACGGCAATTACAAAATAAAATGACCATAAAGCCTAAAAAGCATTTTAAAAATGGAAAAAAGACTTGCATAGAGAGGCGTAGGAGAGGAGAAAAGGAGCAATGAGGATAGGAAGAAAGTGGTAGTAAGAATTGAAGAAACCAAAACAATCAAATGACTAAAAAACAACCAACGAGAAAATGGGACCTTCAAAACCCCCTTCAAAGCCATAAGAACATTACTTAGGTAATTAAAAGAAAACACAAGTTAAAACTCCCAAAATAGCACAAAAATTCAAATGAATTAGAAAAAGAAATCAGATAAAGAATCTTCAAATGAGGTATCCAAATGGCCTTAAGAGTTTGGCTGAGTAAAGAATCATCAAATCACGCATACAACAGGCCTCGGAAGCCAGAAATGACACTATTATTTATTGTTACAGCAAAGTCCCAGAAAAAAAAAAAGCATGGTTTAATCAAGCAATAATACTTGGGCAAACCAGAGAAACACACTTCTTTTCATTCAAAGCAAAAGAAAAAACCTATCGAGAGAAGGCGTTGTCACCTGGCCTGGATGACCCATCATCTCTCCAGTTTTCAGTCACCTTAAGTTTCAAGCCACCTGAAAACTTCAAAACAGCCCATATTGATTAATCTATATATCACACACAAATATTGCCCTTGTCATGTGTTGCTAGCCAACAGTCAGAAACAAGGTTGCATTACAGTTAATATGAGGATAAAAAATGTAAATGCAAATTGATTTCAAGTTGTTGTTCAGAACATAAGGTGCCATTTATGTGTTAACTTCGTTGATTAAGGCAGAATCCTTACAAATTTTCGCTTGGTTAATGTACCACAGTTTTTCAAGGGTTTTTTTTTAATTATTACATAGTGATTTTAAGCAAGTGTGGGTGTCAGATCCAGCCAAGAAATAGTAAAGGTGATGTTCATGAGGATGAAAGAGTGTAGAAAATGCCACAAGTTTCCTACCAGGAAACAATACTACTAATTTCCCAATTTATAAAATTTGCTTCAAAAAGTCTACGTGCTATCTAGTTACCAATGAAAAGTAAAAAAATTGATGTAAAGAAGAAGATGATGATGAGCAGAAAGGTCCACATTTGAGATTGATAGAATCGGCAGTCCAGGCTGTGTGATCTAAATGAAGATGTTTTGCATGCAGAAATTGAATAATATGGAATTAGAAAATACTACAACCAAATAAAGAATATCATATCTGAGAAAGACAATAAGAATCGCATCACAAAGACAGAAAATTACCTTTGCAGGTTGACCATTTGGACTCATCAATATATAAAAAATTGAGATATTCTATCTTTCCAAAACTCAGAAAGCAGATTCATGTTTCCCCCAATCCCTCAGCTAGTATGTCACCAACACCATCTTTGGTGCTAAGATCAACATATGCCAACATCCCCTCACCCTTTTCCTCAATATCAGGCGAGCCAATCAACAACCCATGGGTCATAGAATCTGGGACCCAACCTTTCTCCAACATCAAGTCTAACAGTCGATGAGCCTCATTTATATTGCCCTCTTTCCACAGGCCATTAATAAGTATGTTATACATGGCTGAATCTAGAACTTCACAATCAGAAGCAAGTTTATCAAGTGAAACTGAAATCAAGTATAACTGAGAATGCTTGGCCAAACATGAAAGTAGATTATATAATGTGTCTGAATCAGGCACTAAACCCTCATTAACCATCACATTGAGAAATGTAGTGCAATCCTTTATTTGGTTTTGTGCAATCATGCTCTGTATCAAAATGCAATATGCTTCCGTAAAAAGATTGCAACCCTGAACCAAAATTCGTGAGAAAAAGGCTAGAACATGTCTTCCCTGGTCTGATTTAGACAATCCGAGCAATACATAATTATGTGTAGCATGGACACAAGAAGTACCAGAGTTATAAGCCAATAATTGTAGCCTGACAGCTTCACCAATCATTCCCATGTCACAAATACCCTTGATAAGCATAATAAATGGAAAAGACTGGAGAGAACATCCATTCTCAGACATGTAGCAAAATACTCTAACAGCCTCTAGATACTTTTCTCCCCTGCATAGTCCTTCAATTAGTTCAGAGTAAGAGGCAGGATCTAAAATCCAGCACTTGGCATGAAGCTGAAGAAATAGCTGCAGAGCATCTTCATACTTGCCTAACCTACAGTTGCCAGCAACAAGAGCAGAATATGTGGCATAGTCAGGAATCAGAGAGGATATAATCATTCTGCCTAGAAGTTCATATGCTTTCACCACTCCCTCCCTCTCACAAAGCCATCTGATAAGAATGTTCCAAGAATCGCAATCATCAATATTTCTCTCAGACATCTTCTCAAGGAGACCCTTAGCCAGGGGAAATTTATCAGCATCACAACAACATCTGAGCAATGCATTATGCGGAGAAGTTTCAAGCACATGTTTATCTTCCAAGAGCTTAACAGCCTCGTTAATCTTCCCTAATTTACAAAACCCAAGTACAACATCCACAAAAACATTATCATCACCTTCCAACTGACTTTCCATCATCTCTTCTAGAAGGTTTACCGCCTCATCCAATCTAAGTTGCTTGCACAAACACTGTATCAAAGCTCCATAAATAAAAGTATCCGGGGTAAAATTAGATTCTTTCATCTTCCTAAACAGCATAATCCCCTCTTCCAGTCTATCCTCTCTACAAAACAAAGGTATTGTATTTCTATAAAAACTTAGTTCATGCAGGCATCCAAGTTCCAACATCTCATGCAAAATGGCAACTGAATCATCAACTCTATTATTGTCGATGAGTCCTTTTATTACTATCTCAAAAGTCTTACAGTCAGGACTGCACCCTTTCTTGTTTATTCTCCTGTATTGATCCAGAGCAGAATCAACCCTGTCTGTCTCAAACAAAACCTCCATCAAATAATTCAAAGTATCAATACTAGGTGCCACTCCTGCTTTCACCATCTCCTTATAAACAAAAACCACATCTTGAAACCCTCTCTTCTCTTCAACAAGAGCACCCAAAACAAAATTAAACACATCAATTGAAGGCTTAATTCCAGCCAAATTCATATTAAAAAGAACACGCATTGCTTCATTAAGCCTGAAATTTCTAACAAAAGCATCAACCAATGAAACAAGAACATCTTCTTCACCTGTGCACCTCTCTTTCACCATATTTTGACAAAACCCCTCCATCTCCTCAACATTGCCAGCGATACCCAGCTTGAAAATTATCCAATAGTATGTATCAGCAGTGTGGTTAAACTTTCCTTGAAGGGAAGCCCATTTGAATATCTTAACAGCAGAGTTAACATCACTGGTGCTTTTCAAAACCTTAATCAAGTTATCAGGGTACAATTTATTCCTCAGAGATTGAATCTTTGCATCAAAATCAGGAATATTTGGCGAGTTTTTATTGGTTTCTGGATTAATATGGATGGTATTAGTGCAAGATACTGAAGAAATGAATGCTTTTAGATTGACCCATTTGGGAATTCTCTTAAAAAATGTTGAAGGAGAGAGCATTGTAGTCAAGTCACAACTATTAGTTTGTTTGTTTTTTAGGTTGAACAAGGCAAAAATCATGCGAAAGCATGTTACTTTTTACTAAACACCGAGGAAGGGAGACTGATGCGCGACTGACCTGACGAGGGAAGCACGTGAAAGCGATCGGTTGTGCTTGTTTCAGTTGAGGATGCCCTTCCTTGGTTCAACTCGGAACTAGGGACTTTGTTTATGACAAGTGATTTATAGGGGTTTTGTTCCTCTCCATTTGGCTGAGAGTTCGTTCCACTTGGGCAACAATTTTAACTATTTATTACTTTACTACTCAAACTTATTATTTATCAATTAGGTCCACAATCCCCAGACAGTACCCTATTTCTATGAAACCCGAAATCCAAATCACGGTATGCTTAGGATTGAGTTGTGCCCTATATATAGAAAACCAGATATTTCTTTGCCTTCTACTCATTAAAATTTTCATCTTTTCTTGAAAAAGTTCATTACTTTATTACGGTATAGGTTCAGGATTTAAAGCTCAAAAGCCCGTCAGGCTAATTTTATTTTTCTTTATTCTGATAGTTCCTACTTGCACTCAGGGGAAAGCCTAGCAAAAAATTTAAATTAAAATATGTAAGATATCTAAAATTTGCCTTAAAATTAATTAAAAAATATTGTTGAAGTGAGATGTTCTGAGCAACCTTCTATTTTTAGGATCCACAAAGAACGACGGCGTTTTACCACCTTCCCTATCAAAAAAACTACACGTCGTCCTAAGCAACTCCCGCCTAGGCATCAACTCCAGCATTTGAAAACACTCTCTCCCTCGATTATTGTCAGAGCCCGTTGGCACTTAGTACTAATGATGGGTTCCAAAACAGGTGCCTGAAAAATCTTCAATTTCTGACAATAAACTGTGTATGTAATTTAGAGGCGGCAGCAGTAGTGACATTTTTGTTGTTGTTTAAGGTGGAGGAAGTAGAGTTGATTTATGGTCAGAAATCATTGCTGAAGAAGGAGTAGGAGGAAGACAATCACTTCAACAGCAGCAGCAGCAACCCATTTACCAAAGGAGGAGGAGACAAACACCGCCCCAAAATCAAAGCACCTCACAAGATGCCAACTTGTAATGTTAAATGATAACTGTTCTTGTTTGTGTTCGTGCAAAGATTTGAACTTTCTGTGTTTTTGTTTCTGGTTTTTGCAGGAAACAGTTGGAACTCAAGGACAACGAGATTAGAGTGAGTTTTGGTGGCGGTGGCGGTGATCGTGCCACTAAACGTGTCAGTTGGAATCGTTCACTTTCTACCAGGTTAATTCAGTTCAATTCAATTCCCTGTTTTTAATGAACTCTAGATTGTGGGTTTTGCTTGTTTATTGTGGTTCGGTTGGGTCTTTAAGTTGGTGGGTTATGTTTTTTTTTCATTTGATTAGTTGGTGATTGTACTGAAAGCTTTCAACTTTTGGGTGCATCTCACTTTCACCAAGTTAATTAATTCGCTTCAATGGAATTCAAGTTCCGGGTTCTGCTTGTTAATTGTGTTTCTGTTTGGTTTCTTATTGGTGGGTTTGTTTTTGTTTGTTTCAGTTTTATAAGCTGGTGATTGTGGTGGAAGCTTTGAACTTTTGGATTTTTCTAATTTGTGTGTGGTGCACTTTTCAGTGTTTAAGGGGGCTGATTAATAGTGATAATAATAATAATTATACAAAAACAAAGAAATTCAAAAAGAAGAATTATATGGATTTTCGTAGAATATAGAAATGATAAACACAAGAAAAAATTCAAGCCATTTGATGGCTTGATTTGAGATCACCTAATGCTAGGGAAATTCATGGCCAGTGCATTTTCAGCTTTTGAGAATGGAGATGCACTCCTATAAGCTATATGTTTTTTTCTTAAACTCAATGAGGATGCCCCTTTTCTTTTCTTTCTTTCTTTCCTTTTCCTTCCTTTTTTTTTTTTTTTTATTTTGATGCTGCTTTTCCTATGGGATTATTTTGTGCTTGACTCAGAGGGAGGATAAGTATAGCTGTTGCTGCTTGTGTGGACAATCAGCCTCAACAAAAGCAGGCTAGAAGAAAGGGGAAACCACCTGTTCCAAAAGTATATCATTGTTACTTTTTCCTGCTTCTTCTCATGTGTTGTTATTACGATAATAATTTCTTCTAGACTTGCACTTGCTCTTTCAAGTTTCTAGCACAAAGTGCTCTTTTTTTCCCTCTGTTCTGGTTCCTTGTAATGTTCGTGCTTTAATTTCTGGTGTTTGAAGGGAAAACCAGTGCAGCCTCCCAATTTTGAGAAAGAAAAGCAATACTTTGAAGAGGTCGATGGCTTCGAGTTGCTGGAGGAGAGCCCATCTCCCAAAAGCTCTAGTACATGGGCCACTAGCAATGAAACTAATGCAGTTGTTATACCACATTTGTCATCAAGATTAGAAAAATGGCTAATTGCTAAGAAGTTAAATTACAGTTGTGAGCCTTCTAGTACACTGTCGAAGATATTAGAAACTCCAACCATGCCTCCCTTGAGCACTATGAGTGGCGATGATTTCAACATTGTCGATTTGATAACTCCAGAAAAAGCTGCGTTGAAAACTAATTCGAAACTGCATTCTGTCCATAGCAGAATCAGATCATATTTACCTAGTAAAGGTGTCCTTGAAAGGAACTCTCTTGCACAAAAGAGCAGTTCTATGCTGGTGGGTCATGAGGGTTGTGAAGATATTGAAGGTGCAGTTAAGAAACTGTCTTTAGCTTCAACATCTTCTTTATCAGATCATGACTACGTGGATCCAGTTACTGCGCTATTGGCAGTCTGTGGACAGTCAGTTCCATCAACATTGCTGGAAGTATTCTCCAAATACTGGTCTGTTCTTTTCCCATCATGCTGCTGCTCTTTACGCCTACAGCAAGCTCTTAGATTTACATGTTTTTTTGACTCACAATATTTTTTTAAGAAATAAAAAAGGCATTTTTTTTCTAACCTTGTTCAGTTTTGTGTACTTGTATGTTTTCCCAACCAAATTTCCTTTTTCAAAGAGGCAAATATTTTATCTGGATGATGTTTGTAGCTGTTTCTGATCCAAGGTTGACTTTCATAACATTTTTTCTTACTTCGCGATGGCATGTTTATATAAAAAGATCATGATTGATTAGTTCATAAATTTATTTAAATTGTATCTTAGTTCGTTCTATAATTAGTTTTCATCTGTTGAAAAAAGAAATAGAAGCTTTCTTCAACTTTTTCCTGGAATCAATAACTTGCGGTGTGTTCTGTAGGAAGTTGTATTGTTGCTATTATGCATTCTCTGAACCACAAATACTGTATTGTTGATGTTCAACTTAATGATTTAGTTTATGGATACAATTTAAAATCAGGCATCTGCCCTTTAAGAACTTTTAAAGATTTGTTGGTTGTGGCTTTTGAAAGATGAAAGAATGACTTTTGAGAATAGAAGTGTCACATATTGCTATTAGATCTGTCTCATTTAGTGTTTCAGGTTCAGGGAATCTTCTTGGTCATGGCATACTCTTATTGATTGGAGGTGGTTCATATCATTTATGTGATTGATCGATGTGTTATAACTGCATCCCTGAAGTCAGTAATTTACGCTTAAGAGCCTGCCAGACTTTCGGTCATAAAACTTATCGTTGCAGTTGTCACACCTGTTGTTTAAATTCATGCTTTTTTTTCTTATTCTTTTCAACTCTTTGCTGATTGATTTAACTTGAGCTCTTTCATCCTTAAAACTGATTAGAAATAAAACTTTATTTATCCAGTGAACCAGAGAATATTGTCAAAGTTGGTGAAGGCACTTATGGAGAAGCATTTAAAGCTGGAAATACTGTCTGTAAAATAGTTCCTATTGATGGGGACTTACTGGTAAATGGAGAAGTGCAGAAGGTATGAAACAGTAAAATCTCCAGTTCTAACTTTTTCTGTGAAATTTCTCATAATCATTGTGATAGGCAGAGTTGTATTCATGGTTATCATATTGACACTTTCTTCATGGACTATTATTACTGAAACGTTTGATATGCCGAGCTCCAGAGATCAGAAGAATTGATCGAGGAGGTTATCCTTTCTCGAACTCTCAACAATCTAAGATCCCATGATGCTGATTCTGACAATTCTTGCACAACCTTCATTGAAACTCTAGAGTATGTTCAAAGAACTATTACATTTTTTTCTGCCACTTGCTATCTTCGCAAAACAATAATCTGCAATAGGTTGCTTTCATTTGAGTATGTTCAGTAGGCTTACATTTTGGTTGAAAAAAATGTTCAATGTGTCATGGTTGTCGGGCTTTGCATTGCAAATTGAGTTGAGCAATAGCATTTGGCTATAAACTAGTAGACTGATGTGCTGAGGTTTGACTCAACTTATGAATAAATGAAATTCATTCTCACATTAAATTAAATGTCTTCTGTAGTCTTTACTTTATAGGTTTTCTGCAGGTCATATCTAATGATCTCTTGTATTTGCAGCTTAAGAGTTTGCCAAGGTTCTTATGACCCTGCCTTGGTTAGAGCATGGGAATATTGGGATGAAAAACATGGTTCTGAAAACGATCATCCTAAGGAGTTTCCAGAGAAACAGGTTTAGCATTGGGCCTTTATAGACATAACTGACTGTTGCTTTCAAAGAATCATCCACTTCCAGCACCCACAATATGCATGCATGTTTTATATGTAAATATGTTTAAATTGAATTGGCTGAAGTTGCAAATCTCCAAATGACATTGATGCTGCAAGTTTCCAGAGTAATGTTTATAGGTTTGCTTACCATGTCTAGTTAATTTGTGCAGTGCTATGTGGTGTTTGTGCTACAACATGGCGGGAAAGACCTTGAAAGCTTTGTGCTCTTAAACTTTGATGAAGTGCAGAGTTTATTGGTTCAGGTAATGGGGCACGTTTTATTTTAGCATTTTAAGTCAATTCTCACTGAGCTGCTGCCACCTTCAATATTTAATTTTAATGTCTATCATGCTTTTGCAGGTTACTGCTGGCTTAGCTGTTGCAGAAGCTGCATATGAATTTGAGCACCGTGACCTGCACTGGTTTGTTCACTCTGCAATCAATTAATATCGTGTTTATTCTCGAGAGATGATTTAGGACCTGTTTTGTTGCAGGGGAAACATTCTTTTGCGTCGAAATGAATCTGCTACTGTGCAGTTTATCTTGGAGGGGAAGAAAATGATTTTCAGAACTTCAGGATTATTGATATCAATAATTGATTTTACCCTGTCCAGAATTAACACAGGTGAGAGTTCTTTAAAAAAAAATTATGCTATCCACATAAATGTTTAGATTTATACTTGATTCATGATAAACTAACAAACCTTTATTTACACAGGTCAAGATGTACTCTTCCTGGACCTAACCTCTGACCCTTATCTCTTTAAGGGTCCGAAAGGAGATAGACAGGCAAGAACCACAGTAAAAGTTGTGGGCTGTGTTTATATCATAATATTGGCTGATTGAATTCTAACATCATATACAGGCAGATACATATAGGAAGATGAAAGAAGTAGCTGAAGACTTCTGGGAGGGAAGGTAGTATTGCTGATATATCTTTTCTTTCTTAAACACATAATAGTAACATGCTGGTGTTGTTACTGTACTTCAATTACATCGGAAGGAGTTAGATTTGGAACAGTTAAAATCAATGCCATTTCTGCTGAACATAACCACAGCCTATTCATGTAAAATGCAATCAACCACAACACTGATTATTTCCAGATATGTGGCATGTGTGGTTACATCTATCATTTGACACCCTTTGGAGATATGCATTCAAGTCATTTTTACCACTATATTTGTTTGTCCATACGTTTCAAACACTGGGAAAGACAACTTCTTGTTTCTTTTGTTTTCTCGACATGTTCAGGGGGCTTTTCTTCTAGCTTCTTCTCTCCCTTTTTTTATATATATATAAAAAAAAAAAAAAAAAAAAAAAAAAAAAAAAAAAAACTTTTCTTAGTTTCAAAACTTCATCTTTGGTTATGACTGTTCTTTCTCATTTCTACAGCTTCCCCAAGACAAATGTATTGTGGTTGCTATACTTGGTGGACATAGTGCTCCTGAAGAAATCTTTTGTAAGCGTCTCTGGATACTAGAAAATGAATTCTCATATATTGTTGATATATCAAATTCTCCACGTTTTGTTCCTTTCTCTGTTGTCCATGATTTTTAATAGAAGCACCTCCTGATAGCGTGTAGTGTAGTAGACACGGCTGCAAAAGAATTTTCATATATGGAAAGCTAACAAGCCCCACGAAAGACGAAACGCAAATTCTGTTGCATTCTAATCTGACTACAACCATTTCAGCTGTCACGGTTAGAGATTGTGATTAAATATCTTGTCTGTTCCACTTACTAATGATTTGAATGCAGGACCGCTCTTCAAAAAACGAGAGAGATTTACGCTCGTTCAAAAAGCGTCTCAGCAAGTATAATTCAGCCAAGGAGGCTATTCTTTCGGATCCTTTCTTCAGCAACTTGCTTGCTGTGTGAAGAAATTGCTTACAAGTGGTTACTTATTTAGGACGACAACTCCTCTCTTATGTTCCTAGGGGGGCTTGGGTTAGATAAATCCTGTAAAAGGAATTGAAAGACGGTGTATCCAATCACATTTTGTTAAAGTAGAACAGAGATGCTAGTTATGACTCACAACTAGCATCTTGTGACGGTGCAGGATAGAGCAGATTTACCATGGTATGTTTGCCGCTAACAATGGTAATGAGAGTTCATGTCATGGATTTGAAGCTCACAAAGTGGATGCCATGTAAGGCTGTCCAGTGTTTATTGAGCCTTTTTTGATCACTTTGCGGTAAAGATCCGCCTCCATGAACTGGTGGGGCTCGCATATGCATCTCTCTAGGGATATTTCAACACATCTTATCTCCTTTTGCTTTCAGTAAATGTGACTCGCACCTTTTTCCCTTGAATCTCTGATTCCATAGCAGTAAATCAATGATAGGCAGATTATTCTGGGTACAGCCCAGGTCTACTGTGCGTTGAAGGAGTTTATCCTCCATTTAAAAAGCAAGTGACAGAGAAGTTTCCCTCACAATAAAAGGTTAAATTACTAGTTTTTATACAAGCATCATGGTTCCAAAGAAGTATAGCTAGGAGGTTATTTTGTTTTTTGTTTTTTTTTAAATCGTGATTCATGCATGGTTTTTATGGAAGGCATTGCAACAAGCCCGGGGCATCATATTAATTTAGAGTAAATCTTTTTATAACCAGCACAGGTTACGCCTCAGCACCGCAAATAGGTACGAGTATGCCTACCCTCTCTCTACTGTTACTGTGCTTGCTTTCGGCTATGAGGTGTGAGCTAGTCAGACAAGGTGCTTCTGAAAGCATCAAAACTTGGAAAGCAAAATACTTTGCTCCACATGGGGGCTGTCCCTACTCGATGAAAGTGGCCCTGTTAATAGTTTTTTTATTATTTTTATTACTATTAAGCGTGTATATTTGACTAATTCCACTTATTCCAAATCACACCCACGGTCCCTCTACTATGTGCGTTTGATCAACTGGGTCCTTCTATCGTTGCTTTCATTAATGGGGTCCACCCATCGTCCATCAAGGATCCTCAATCCATAAGGATGTTTATGATGATTATTCCATTCATTGCATGCCCAAATTAAATTATAACAATAGCTAAAAGAGCTCGGGTTCAGTGCACTGTTACTTTAGACTCAGGCGCACTGTGGACTGGACTTTTGTCCTCCGTGCGTCGCGCGAGTTTGTCTATTCCTTTTTTTTTGTCCGGTTGTGAACAGTGATTTAACGAAAAAGCCCCTGGAAAACGACAAAAAACGCCGCCAGTCTCAGGGGCTCCGCGGTAATTGACCACTGTCGGTTCAGCCCGGTTCGTCTGGCCGGTTTTTTAATTTTTATTCTTTTATTGAACAGTGTATTAACGATATCGTCCCCCGAAAACGACAAAAACACGCCTGTTGGGAGAGGGGCTCCATGGTAATTAGCCAATATTTTATTATTTATTTAGGCAGGTCACTGTTTGCGCGTCGCGAAACGCGTCGTTCGTCTCCGCGCTCACGCGTGTTTCGGACGGCGCGTGCGGCCTTATCTGACGTCGGAAAATGCCCAACCGGCGTCTAGGATGATTTTCAGGCATGTTATCTTCCACATAGGGCGGCGTGTGTGTCACTATGGTGTCCGGAGACGCGTCAATGGTCGTTTGAAATCCCCCCCCCCTAATTTCTCTCTCCTGCCTACCCCAGATAACGTCAGCTCAGCTGTTTTTTGTCAAAATTCATTTCAGTCCTTGTACGTGTAAATTTGTTTTTCTTGCCCTTAATACCATTATAGAGGTTTTGATTTGTTTCAATTTCATCCTTCCATGCAAATTGATTATATATTGAAGTTTCAATGCGGTCCTTCGGCTTTTAATTTTTTGGGTTGGGCTGGAATTCGAAATATTTTTGGTATCAAAGTTTTGATTTCTTTCAATTTCATCCTTCCATGCAAATTGATTATAAATCCTTAATATTTTCGGTCCCAAATTTTGATTTCTTTCAATTTTATCCTTCTATGCAAGTTAATTATGGATTTTACTTTCATTTAGGTCCCATTTCTTTTTATTTCAAGTTATGTGTTCAATTATTTAATTTGAATGTTTGGATTTGCTTCAATTTTGTTCTTAAAATCACATATATTATGTAAAGTATGTCAAATTCATGATATATATTTGAATATTTATGTCAAATTAAAGTATGTTAAGCTAATTATATGTTCTAATATTTATTAAATATTATCGCCTAAGAATGTATATAGAGAGAAAAAAATTATCTAGGATTTTTTTACGAAATAAATTTGATATCAGTATTCTTAAATACATTTAATATAATAATACAAGGAATAAATCTTATAAAAAAAAATTGTCTTCGAATTTTAATTTTGTACTCTATTTTTTAACGTTCATTTCTTAAAAAATATTTATAATATTTTGGTTTTTAATATTTCATATCTAATATTGCTTGGCAAAAAATACAACAAAAAAAAATAACAAATTTACCTAGATGATCTACAATTAAAAAATATTTGAGTCACTTTCCGTTGCGATTACAATTTTTATTTTAGACGGCAAATAAGTAATTATAGCACGCAAAAAATTTAGGTTTATTTCTACAAACAAATTACAATATTTTTATTTATAATGTGTCAGATATAATATTACAAGAGAAAAAATGCAACTCTTTTATTATATTAAATTTCGCATAAATAAATATTATTTTTATTTTTATCCAGCAAATCCTATAAAAATTGTTTACTCAACACGCAACGTAGAACATGTATTTTTAAAAAATTTCAAATGAAATGATTTTTTCAGCTAATTAATGTTTTTTTCTTTGATCATCTATTATATTTTTTTATGTGCTCTTTCTTTTATTTTTTTGATTGGTTTTATTGTTATTATTTTCAAGTTAGATGAATTTTTTTCCCTGATAATTATGATTTATTTTTCTTTTGTTAAAGTTATTATGATTTTTTTTCTTTTATTTATTTCTGCTCTTTATTCATCATTAACATAATAATAATAATAATAATAATAATAATAATAATAATAATAATAATAATAATAATAATAATAATAATAATAATAATAATAATAATAATAATAATAATAATAATAATATATTCTTTTTCTTGCTTACTCTTTTGTTAATGTTTTTGAGTGTTTTTTCTTCCGTAAAAATTTTATAATTTTAATTGTTTTTGCAATAATAGCAATAGTCATTTTGTATCTAATATTACTGGGGATAAAAGAAAACTCAAGAACAAAACATAGACAAATTGACCTAGGTTCTCTACAATTAAAAAACGATACAAGTCACTTTTGTCTCGATTACACTGTTCCTTTTAAACGGCAAACAAGTCATTATTATATGTTTTAATATTTATTGCATATTATCGCCTAAAAATATATAAAGAGATAAAAAAAATGACTTCGGATTTTTTGCAAGAAAAAAATTAATATCAACATTCTTAAATATATTTAATATAATAATATGAAAAATAAATCTTATAAAATTAAAAAAAAAATTGGCTTTGAATTTTAATTTTGTGCTCTTTTGTTCAAGTGTATTTCTTAAAAAAAAAAATTGGATTTTTAATATTTAAGATCTAATACTACCCAGGAAAAATACAACTCAAAAAAACAAAAGGTAAACAAATTTGCCTAGATTATCTACAATTAAAAAATATATGAGGCACTTTCCGTTTCAACTATACTGTTCTTTTTAGACAGCAAATAAGTAATTATAGCACGCAAAAAATATATATTTCTTTTTTGAGAAATATTGCAATGTTTTTATTTATAATGTGTCAGATCTAATATTGAAAAGGCAACTCATTTTTTTAACAAATTTACCTGAGTTATCTACAATTAAAAAATATAAAAATTACTTTCCATTTCGATCACACTATATAATATGTGAGACTAAGTATATATGTTTAGTATTTATTTAATATTATCGCCTAAAAATATATAAAGAGAGAAAAAAAATGACCTACGATTTCTTGAAAAAAAAATTAATATCGACATTCTTAAAGATATTTAATATAATAATATGATGAATAAATCTTTTAAAAAAAACTTTGGCTTTGAATTTAAATTTATATTTTAGACCCTTTGTTTTTGTCTTTTAAGAAACGATGATCTTTTTTTCACATGTATTTTTGATTTTTTACTGTCCAAGTCAGTTGTTCTTTTTAACCGGGTTTCTTTTGTTGTTTTGTTTTTTTAACCAGAGTATCCATGACAACAAATTTCTTATAAATCATTTCACCTTCTTAGCAAATTTTCTAACAAATTTTATCAAAAGTTTTTTAGCAATAACAATATTCAATCACATTTTGGTTGAAAAAAACCATTTTTAACAAATTTTATCAATTACAATTATACTAATTAAATATTAAAATAACAAAATACAACATTTATAAAATCAATTAATTTTCTACATAGATAAAAATACCCAGCGAAGCGGGCTAATCGGCTCGTGATCAAACTATAAGATAATACATTTTATAAGAATTTACTAACATCTTGGTTGAAGATTCAGGCCTAAACCAAAGCTTCTTTTCGGGCTTGAAATTTTCATCACTTTTAAATAAGATCAAATAATTTTTTTTTTTTTGTGAAAGTTGGTGAGCTAACCAGAATTATTGAATTGATATCCTCCTTTTTCACACTGCCCAACCAATTTCAAATCCTCGAGGATATGTTAAGATAGATAGGGTAATGGATGCTGACAGTAGCAATGCACTGCCTTAATCTCAACTCAACTTAGTCATTTTCTTCAACCCCTTTTCTCAACTAAACGTTTGTTGATTGATGATCAGATCTTTGACTCTCGTCACGAGTTGATTGATTCAATCCTGTTAAACTCGGGTCAATTATATTTTATATTTTTTTAAATTAAAAAATAATGTTTAAAAAAATCAACATGAATTTTACCTGGTTGATCCGACTGGAGTTTTTCAAAACTCTATCCAGCCCAAATTTCTGGCTTTATTCAGGAGGGTTTAATAACAGTCTTCTACAATAACCCTTTGAAAACCAAGCTGTCTCTCTACTTCTACAGAAGAACATATCAGAGATGGTAGAGAAAATTTAAGCATGTAAACTGTCAGTAGAAAACAATAGCATAAAACAAGCGAGTGGTGTTGGTCAATGCAAAATTGATGGATTCAAGAAAATTTAGAAACATTTTACAGTGGTCATTCATAAAATAGCAAAGCATGTGTGGGGGCATCATATGAGAGAGCATGTCTTGCCATCCTCGTATTTGGCAAACCCTAATGGGACAAGTAGACAAAGGCATGCCATTTTTGCGTGTATTTATACCGTGTAACATGCATGTGGCCATAGCTCATGGAATTTGTCCTAGGGTGAAGGAAGGTGCTTTATATTTTGAGCCCGTTTGTGTTTTGGGGAAAGATAAAGAGGCTCGAAAAGCAGCGGCTGATTACTCGATTCTCTCTACTGTTGAGGAACGCAGTATTTTCTAGCCCCATCCTCCATGACAGTAACCTTTTTCCTTTGTCATTTTACATGTAAACTTGGTCATCTTCCTTTAGCTTTCTCTCTCTTTTCTCTACTAACCTTTCATCCACAACGCCTTTTGGCTTTTTCCCTTTTATATCTCTTATCTTCACTCTGTTAGCATTGTGTTTTAAGCACTACTAGTGTATGAATCTCACTGAAATCCCCATCGCGCTCTTCTCCTGAAACCCAGAAGACACCTCTGGTTATGATGGCCAAAGTAGCTTCAAGGGGGCTGTTCTTATTCTTCTTGTCTCTTCTCACTGTTAGCTCTTCAGGTAATTATTCACTATTGCTTGTTCACGCTGTTTTTTCTCTTATTTCAGTGCAAAGAAGAGTTTAGCATGCCCCACTTGTTTGAAGATTTATAGTGTTTGTTTGTTTGAAATCATGGGTGAGCTCAAATTCTTTGAAGCTTTTTTGAATTAGATCGGTTCTTGTTTCTATGTTATAGGAACTTTTGTGGGTTTCTCCTACAATGCCAGAGGAAACACTGCAGCTTCTTCACTTGGCAGAATAGTAACATTTCTTGAGCTAAACAAGGTCTCTGCGAGTCATATTCGAGTTTTTGCCGCAGATCACAGGGTTTTGAGTACACTTTCCAACTTTAACGTGTCTGCTGATCTTTATTTAGATGACAGCTTGGTTGAGAATTTGACACAGTCTAAACCATCTGCCATTTCTTGGCTTAAGGCCCAGATAGTGACATTTCTGCCCCATGTGAACATTAGAAGCATCATTGTAAGTGGCAACAATGGCCTATCAAAGCTTTTATCCACCTTGAAATCAATCCATTCTGCCCTAAGTAGTTTTCATGTTGACAATGAAGTTAAGGTCTCAGTAGCATTTTCTCTGACGTTCTTAGAAAAATTGAATAGAACACAAGAAAAAGATTTCCGTAGGATTTTGGGATTTATCAAGAGAACTACGTCTTTTGTCATTATAGAAACCAGTATTGATATGGATGTAGAACTGGGCATGAAAGATTTGTTCATTCAATCAATGATCCAAAAAGTTGCAGTTGCCACTTCTCTATTTTCTCCAAATGATGCTCCCATAGTTATGATTATCAAGAGCCTTGTTATTCCTAGTGCAAAAGAAGTAGCTGAATTTGGAGATAGGGTTTCAAAATCTTTAGGAAACACTAAGATCGGAGGTCAGGTAGCTGGGTTGTATGCAGAAGTATCTTCTGTAGAAGATTTCGCGGGAAAAAAGCTTAATAGTGAACATGAACAAATTTTTCCTTCATCTCGAAGAGAAATCTTGAGAAACTTCAAAACTACTTTACATGATGATATAATTAATCCACCTACAGTTTTTCCAACAAATCCTGGATCAACTCCAGCTGTCGTCACTCTCCTGCCAGATACTCCAACACCAACAATAATCACTGTCCCTGCTACCATTCCTGCCGATCCAGTCGCTGTAACACCTACCAATCCTGTATCCACTCCATTACCTTTCCCCAACACCACACCTGTCAATGTCACCCCTACAAACCCTTCTGTCAATCCACCACCACCAACTACCAATCCAGTCACAACACCAGCACCTATTACAGTTCCAGGTGCACAACCTGTAACTAATCCTGTGACAACATATCCAGCCCCAGCAGGCAATACTCCAATCACAGCACCAGTGACAAATCCTGCGGCACCTCCTGCTACGACAAATGCTCCAGCAATTCCAGGACAGAGCTGGTGTGTTGCAAGGTCCGGAGTGATGGAGACAGCACTTCAGCCAGCGTTAGATTATGCATGTGGAATGGGAGGTGCTGATTGCTCACAGATCCAGCAAGGCGGGAATTGTTACAGCCCAAACACTCTTCAAAACCATGCCTCGTATGCATTCAACAGCTATTATCAGAAGAATCCTGTGGCATCTAGCTGTGATTTCGGAGGGACAGCCACTATAGTTAATGTGAATCCAAGTAAGAGTCTAATGGACCCGCACATGTGGAAGTGTGCTTAAAATTAATGCTCTGAAATTCAAAACTATTTCTCAGACTCACATAACATTGAAACAGGTACTGGTTCCTGCATTTATCCGTCATCATCATCACCTACTCCGTCATTGCCAGTGCCCACAACTTCACCTGCAAATCCAGTGACAACATCACCAGCAAATCCAGTGACAACTTCACCTGCAAATCCAGTGACAACATCACCAGCAAATCCAGTGACAACTTCACCTGCAAATCCAGTGACGACATCACCTGCAAATCCAGCAACATCCCCACCGGGCACGGGTGTGACAGGGTAATTTCTTCAGTCTTCCATGACTTTGTAACTCTTCAGTACAAGTTCAATAACTCAAAAACTAACACTGATTTCTGCAGCACTCCACCATCAGTTTTGAACTCATCAACCAACCCTGCCTCAGGTTTCGGTTTCAATACTCCTCCTGTTTTCAACCCTCCAGCATCCAAGTCAACTACTTTGAAGCCATTTATTGGTCTTGCCATTTTGGTAGCATCATTTGTTGCCAGAACAATCATTCTAGACAAGTAGAATAAAGATTTTCTTTATGCTCACCAGTGGATTGAAAGCTCATGCTTCCGAACCCCAGCAGTTTCAAAGTTCTGTACAGAAGAACCATCTTTGATAGTAAGGAAACTGGAGGCAGGTTCCACAAGAATGAATTACAACACCAAGATCCTGAAACATTTTCTGGCCAGCCGGAAGGTGCGCAGAATGTAAAGACTTTTACTGCTGAAGGTACAGATCAATTTCTACATGAAACATAATTACATGTTTAATATTAGGCTGCTAGAAGTGAAGGGTAATGAGGTTGGATAGTGGTTGTTCTATACCAATTTTGTTCCTGTATATTTTCACAACGTTGCAGAGTTTGTAGTTAGAGATTCTGATTAATCTAGCTAAATAATTCACATAGAGGATTACTTATTTTAGCGAACTCTTTATCTGATGGTTGCGAGTGCATGATAAGAGTAATACAGGACGTTTGTCAAGTGGATGATTTATGAACATGTAGCTGAAGTTTAGTTCTTGCCTTCACATGTGACCGACGCAAAATTTTCTTGGATGTCAAAATCACTGACTTCATTGACAAACACCAAATTTACACATGTGAACATATTTGTTTAGATGCTCTAATCATTTGATTTCCATACCAGAGAAAAAATGATGTCCATGTTTCCTGGACAAAACTACAAAGGTGAACCCCTACTTGAGCCTGTATCATGCTAGATGGATGGAGATTTTGTAATAGCATCTCCAAGCAGAAGATATGATAAGTGAAAACCATACGATGAAACCTGTTGCATTGGATGCCAATTTTATTAGCAAGTCATCGAGTTTAAATATGTAATGTGGCACCAAACATTTGACTTCCGTATGGTCACAGCGTCTGCAAGGTGGTGGTAGCATAATCTCTCCTGTCCCCACCATATCAACAATGTCACAGTTGGCTACAACCACGATAACCCTAGTAATGCCAGGAAAAATGATAGCAGAGCTTCCACAAATCAACAACATAGAAGACTTCATCTTTTTTTTGAGTGATAGGTTCAGATATGGAAGCCAAATGGCTGTACATAGATTTAAAACGTACAAGATTACTAGAGAAATATTGTTCAAGCGAGAGCAGAAAAGTACCTTGGACTAGAGACTACACAAGATAAAGGTGCTCTACCCTAGGTTATTTCTACAATCTAAATGGCTTCTAAAGCTCCCCAGAACTTGTGATAACAAGACATGCACACAACCAACCCTCTTATTTCATCGCTTGGAGAAAACAACCAAGATCAACATTGACATAGAAACTACTATCTTGAAGCTAGATGTCTCCCATAAATTTTGCTTATCATTATTTGCTTCAGATATAGCCTGCTTCTTTGATGCTAACTGGTCTCGGAGTTCTTTAATAGATTTATCCCTTCGCTCTCCCATCTGTTATAATGAATAGAAACAATCAATTAATAGGGTTTTGAAATTGCAATCTGGCAGCGGAAAGAACTTCAGCTTGTTGAAAGAGCATGGCCACCAAAAAACAACAGAAGAAAAGGGCCACATCTAACATCAACACAAATTCTGTGCTAGAATTGAAGAGCTCAACAATAACCACCCAGAATTATAATCCTGTGGATCATTCAATTGATTAGAACCTAGATCACTCAACATACAAAAATTCAGCTAATTGCACATGAGGGACTGGTGTGATCCAACGTTCACCTAGTTTATGAAAAAGCAAGATTTTGCAGAGAGGCATCTGAAAGATTTTCAAGCATGGCCCATCTGCTATGCAAAATGTTAAGGCTAAGCTGACAGTGCACAGGAGGAGGTCAATGCAACCGTGATATTGTTTAGCAAAAAGAATAGATGACAAAACATTACCCTCTGGAGCTTCCGTGTCTGAGCACGAGCTTCCTGGAGACAGAATTCCAACTTCAACACCCTCTTCTTCAATTCCTGATCAGCTCGTCGCTGTTTCTCTAACTGCCAACAAACAGGCTAGATCTCATAAATCACAAAGTCCATGGACCTTGAATGAAAATAGACTTATAAAGGTAATAGAGAGGGCTAAAGATGGATGCACCTGTGATTCTAATTCCTTTGTTTTAAGCTTCCAGTGAGCAGACATAACTCTTATTTCATCTTTCAGTTTGGTTATTTCTTCATCCTTGACAACCAGAAGTTTATTCATCTTCTCAAAGTTTTTCGGAGAAACTTCATCTAATAATTTCCTCAGTTCACAATCTTTACTGTCTCCTGCCTGGGAAATGGCTTTCATAATATCATGCTCAATTCTCATAACTTCATCTTTCAGTTGCTTTTGGGAAGATTCCCTAGCTTGAAGATCCTTCTGCAAGTTATCTAGTTGCTCTCCTAGCCTAGTTACACGCTCTTCATGCTCCTTTAACGAGCTATTCTTTGCATCCAATTCTTTTATCAGTGCTAAACATTGAAGCTGTGCTGACTGAGCTGAGGCAGCACTTGCCTCCGCAGTTGCTTGAGTGGCTGCAAGTTGTGATCTGAGACCATCCAACTCCATGAGGTACTGTGACCAATTCAAAAATTGAAAGTCAGAATAACTGAGGTTGCAATGATGCAAATGATAAAATTTAAACTGGGAAATGTTCATAATCAAGAGATTGTTATGTTGCAACTCATACAGTTACATGACTTCCATTAAGAAATCTCCCCGGTAAAAGTTCTTTAAAACTCATCCAAATATCAAGGAGACATGGATGCTAGTTCTAAGATACATGAAATTTCTAACGTGATACCATGTGAAATTTAAAAGAAGGTTGTCTTTAGCAAGAAGCACATAGTTTTTTTTTTAATGTACTCCAGTGATCCATCCATTCAGAAACAAATTGATTGCTGTGAGTGTGTGTTCTGAAAAGTGACATACTGTGTTGTTCACATAGTGAACACCATTACATAAATGCATGCAAGATAACCACATATAAGAAATTAATAATGGTTGCTTAAATATTGACTTATTACAAGATGGGTGCTTAGAAATGTTATCAGATCTAGAAACTTCTACTGTCTACTGTAAGTATTCAATAAAAGTGGAAGGTTCTAATGAATGGTATGCTTCTAGATGACACCTTAAATACCCACCAAAGATTATCTCATCCTCCTTTTCCCCAGTGGTGGCGGGGTTGAGGGACAAAAAGAAGACAAAACACTAGTTCATACTGAGATATTACCACTCGTCTCTCAGAGTTTCACTGCAATGGTGTTGATGTGCAGCGGATCCCAAATCTGAATATTACCTGACATGATGTCGTCAACATTTTGCATAGTCATTCAATTGGGATTTATTTGGAATAAATCACCAAAATAATTGTGGCAGTGATAATTATGAGAGGTCATAACCTCGATCTAGGGATACCTTAATGATAACAAGAGTGACCATCACCCTAATATTTGCTGGTGAGATATTTCAATTATTGTTCAACTATACTCCAGGAATTAAATATAATAACAAGAGTGCTTGGTTTTGTTGTCTAACACTAACCAAACTGAGCACTTTGTCTTTAGATTATCATAAAGAAATTGCAGGAACTGTCTGGACCACCTTTCTAATACAATCCATAATTGTGCAAAGTAAAAACCTAAGACGTCGAGTAGGCGGCAACAACAAACGAGAAGGATTAAGGCATCCAAGCTAATAAGTAACAATGGGGGACAACAATATAAAATCAGAACACCCTGGACCTTTCCTTCTACAGGCTCCACCCAAAAAACAAATAGGAAAGGCCAAAAGGTAAAGAGGCATCCAAAAGGATGAAGATCTGATAGGTGGATTATGTGTTAAGATGCACAGGAAAAAAACACAAATCATAGCCCCGAATAAACTTAGTCCGTATAACAAATAACTCGAACATGATTAGCAATCATGTTTGAATTTCAAATCATCAAACAAAAAGCAGAACTGCACAAAAAATCAAAGGCTAGTAAAGGGCAAAGTCAAAAGGTGGGGACATTGATTGGGACCTTATCAGCAGTAGAAGCTGAAACCTGAAGCTGGCCATTTCTCTCTTCCAATCTCTCCTGCAATCTGCTAACTTCCTCTTCCATGATTCTTGCCTTATTTTCTGCATCCTGTAAAAAATCAAGACACAAAGCACTGCCTCCTGTTAAAAAACCAAAAACACAGAGTAATTAACTGCAAGAATAAATGAAACCCTCATGACCCCACAGCCAAAAAGAAAGAAAACTATGATTAAATCTAAGGAGCACAAAAACCATACAAAAAGAAGCCAAACCTAGAAATCACCTACATGTCTAGTTTCTGTTTCTTTAGCAAATGATTGCTCTTGAGATGCAAGACGGTTGCGTACTTCCTTTAGTTCAGCAGCCAAAGAAACAACATTTTTCCTAAAACTTTGCTTCTTCTCATTCAAATCCTTCAATAACGGATCAGTCTCTCTAACACGAGTTGATGTCGACGATGATCTCTCCACAACTGACATCAGTGCTTAGAATTTGATCAAACAGCAACTACACTGAATCTTTGCTCAAAGATCTATTACATATAACACGTGCATGCACTGGGTCAAAATCTTGCTTTCTAAGGAGGACAAAAAAAAATCAAAACATTATGATTTGTTCTATGCAGTGGCTATGGTCTTTGGTGTCTGCATGTGAAAACATTTATTTTCAAGGGTATCTCATAAGTCCAGATTCATAAATACTGCCCAAATCTAGTCCAAGAAAAATAAATAATAAATAAAAATTATTTTATTTTAATTTATTTTCCATGGCTCAAAATAATGCATCAGACAAACTTATCATGAAAAGAGAGAGGCACAGGGAGAGAAACACGTAAAGGGGGGTCACTTTCAACTAATAAATAAATATAGAGAGAGAAACAAGGACTAATCAAAGGAGGGCACGGTCCAATGCTTAAATCACCAAAAAGATTCAAACTTTGAGCCAGATTCAAGCAACCAAACAAGGGTAAAACAGTAAAACTTTCCCACACCCCAAGAACACAGCAAGGAACCCAGCCGTGAACGCACACACCAAGAACACAGCAAGGAACCCAGCCGTGAACGCACACACCAAGAACACAACAAGGAACCCAACAGTGAAAACTCAGAAAGCTCTCAGCAGAAAAACAAGTTTATTTCAAAAAACTAATCTTTGATCGCAAAAACTTGTTTACTCGGCATGACCAAACAAAAGAAAGGAAACCTAGTGGCAGAAAAAGAAAGGGAGGGAGGATGGAAAGGAAATGGGATGGAAAATGTTTTGGCAAGCTTTAGTATGGATGCATGGATGATCTAACGGTGGAGGTTTGGAGTTGAGTAAGCATGAATTTAGTGTTGTTATTTTTTTTGTCATTCAGTGCAGATTCAGAAATTAAATCCAGTTAGATCAAAGCTGTTTATATATGTGTGTGTGTGTGTGTGTGTGTGTATATAAAAACAAATATAAAAATGTCGGAAACAGAGACAAGGAAGGGAGTGGGCAACAGAGTTTAGGTTCGGAGTGAGTCCGAGCCTTGGGCCTGGTGAAATGACAATATCCGAAGCAAAACTAGTGTTTTTCATTCCCACGTTTGACTTCGAGCGCGGCAAATCCAAATTTTTTGGCTGTGCCGTTGTGATAGCGGCACGTGGGTGTGTTGGATCCGTAGGATTCGATTATGCCCTAATGTTTTATCGATGGGCCTTAGAATCATGGGTCTGAATTGAAACCCACCTGTTGTTGTGGTGTGACTGTAGGATTGTGGCTGTTTGGTATTGTGGTTTGAAATTTTGAATCACGTTTAAAAAAAACTACTGAATTATGGTTTGGTTATCTACAAAAGCAGCAACATGTTTATACGAGTCCACCCCTAAAACCTCTCTCACCACCAGTTCATGAAAAGGAAAAGCAGCTGGGGGGTGGGGCTGCTGGAAAGGGAGGGGAATTGAGAGGGGGGGGTTGGTTATGGAGAGGTATTTTGAGAGAGGGGTGTGCTAGAAAGAGAGGGGTAGCCTCATACAGTATCAACAAGAGCAAAAACAATAAATCCATGTCTTTCTTTATAGGTTGAAGCAATTTATATCCTTTTTAATTATAATAAAAGTATATTCTCTTTCTCCTAATTATTCTATTCTGACAAATTTCAATTTTCAACTGATCTGTGAAATCATTTAATGTTGTTCCAGGAAATTTAAGAGATTTTTGTTCACACCCAGGATTCCAAGAAGGTCGTGTTCTCCCCCTGGAAATCATTTATATAAACAATTATTATTATAGAGACATTTTTCATGTCGAGGGTGTGCTTTTTATTTAATAATGTGTTCAATCTATGCTTTGATAATTTTAATATATACTGATAAAAAATATGAATAATCTATTTTTAATTAAGAAATACCTTCATTTCAAAATAAACTAGACTGAAACACGCAGTAAATAAATTATGAATCAGAGACTAGCTGGTCTTCCTTTACCTGTCTTGATCAAGTAGCTCATATTATATTTATGAGCGCCTCCGAATCATGTTAGAGCAGTTCCGGTCACAGCCGCTATCAGCGAGTTCGCCGTTGACGACGACGACGACGACTACATCAACATGTGTTAGTGATCATGAGAACCCTGATGCCTGCTCCGCCATATAAAGTGTAAAGAAACTAAAATCTTATTTAGACTTTCTTTTGTGGATGATGACACGTATATACGCAGAGGTTTTGACAAGGCCAGCATTAATGTTCATAGAATAGTACTGTGGATGGATTTGGGAAAATTGCTAGTTTTACTGTATAGTTGTGGTTTTTTTTTTGTGATTGATGTTTCCGTTGTCCAAAATTCACAAATAAAAATAAGATAGTGTTTTTTACTGTGATGTTGTAGTTTTTTTAATATTTTTTTCCTTAAAAATATATTAAAATAATATAATTTTAATTTTGTAAGAAAAAACTAAGATCATCACGTTAAAATGATCAATGGTATATATTTGATGTATGTTAGGATCCCGAATAAGACTGCTAAAAAATAATTATCATACATTTGATGTATATTAAGATTTTGGATAAGAAAATCATCACAAATGACTCACATGTATTCAATGAATGTTAGGATCCCAGGAATGAGAACCAACTTGCACAGGCTAGCATACATTTAGTACATGTTAGGATATCATATAAAAGGATCGTGGTGCGTTATCTAACGCACATTATTGTATATTAGGATTTTAGAAATAAAATCACCGTACCTCCACAAATAAACACGAGGAGGTATGTTAAGAACCCGGGAATGAGTCTTTTGATGATGTCTTTTGTAGGGTAGCGAGAATACTAACACTTGAGTATCATTAGTATATAGGTGAGAAAACTAGATTGTGTCTTCAAATAACTATACTTATTGTTATAATCATGTATGGTTGCGTGTGCAGTTGATTAAATAATTTTACTACTATAGCTATTCAGTTTTTATACGGAATTATCTTGTATTCTCTTTCAGATTCATCATCTGCACGTTAGAAGTAGAATATGTTGTTTGTTATAATTTTTAATCTAGATCTAGGAGGTTCATTTTAGTGTTTTATGTCATTTAAGTGCTAGTGAAGTTAATTTGTATGATAGTCACTTTTAAAAAAAAGACTGGAATGTAATAATTTAACCCTGAATTAGTAATATCCTATTAAATATGACCGAATTTATCTTAATTCTTGTTCTAATTAACAATTCTTGTTAAATGTATATTTTATTTATTATTGCTGTGATGATAATAATGATCGTGGAGGTGTGGACCCAGAACAACTGGGCCGGACTGAATTGAGAGTTATTAGATTTTTCTTTGAAGATCATGTTTAAAGACTGAATTGGGTACAGACCTTATAAATTATTATTAATGATAAAAAATATATCATTTTAAGATGTATATTTAATGTTTTTCTCCAGAAAAGGAGATGTTGCATGATAATTTTAGCAACCAAAAGATAAAAATGTCTCCGTTGATAACTTTGGTTACCACAATGACATGGCATGGCCGCAAAGGATTACAAACTTATTTCAATGTAAGCTTTCTCAAGTTTTTTCTTTTTCTCGTTTGTGTTAAGCATTTTATATTTGTACTCAAGCCGAAGACCCCTTAGCTCTAGTAGAGGGCCCCTCGGCGTATCGTCTTCTCCGTCGAAAAATCGTCTTTTTTTTTTTTCACTTATACTTCTCCCCTTTCTCTCTCTTTATTACCTTTTTTTTTGGAGACGTTTCCCCTCGGCATATCGTCTGATTTCGTCGGCGTATTGTCTTCTCCTCTTTTTTCATATACTACGTTATTTTGACTTCTCTCTTTTAATATTCGAGGCCTATTTGAGATTGTGGTTACGGTAGCTTTTTAAAGTGTTTTCGTGCTGAAATATATTAAAATAATATTTTTTTTTAAAAAATTATTTTTAATATCAACACATCAAAATAATTTAAAACAAAAAACAATTCATTTAAAATAATAATATTTTTTTTTTTCAAATTTTGGCCAAACGGCGGTGCAGCCGCTTGGCCAAACAGGCTAGTATGTTCAGTCCGGGATCAAAACTCTTCACCCGGAGTCTTGATTCCCATCTCATGAATCAGGAATTCAGGACTGGCTTGCCCAGCACGTACCTTCACAATTAGCAGTTGCAAATATTAATTTAGTGTTTATATTTATAATGGGTCGATGTAAGAAACATGGAATAAATATTTTAAAATAAATAAAAAACATTAAATAATAAGGGAATAGTAAAGTTTGAATGGAGTTCACGCGTGGAACAAATGAAGTCAAGTACTCGTGTGCCTTTACTTTTAAACTCCCACGGAAGGGAACTGCTCATCTGACTAGGACAACCAATGCAGCGGGGTCAAACTTTTACTTGACTTTCCCTTCGGATGGATGACTTTTTGTAGATTTTTCAGCCTAAAAGAACACAACCCTTCCCAGACCTCACGTTTGCATTCATTCAATTTCTCCCCTCTCCTTGAAGAGATCTCAGAAACACCCGGCAGGCTGACTTGGAGTCCAAGAATTAATTAGGAAACCCTTCGACCGAGTCCCGGTGATCTTTTTAGGGTTTTCAAATTTCTCATTCCTTGTGCTGGAGGGTTTAGTGTGATTTGTGTTCTGAATTTAAAAGTATTTGTTTAATCTGTACATATCATATCTTTTTAGGGGTTAGATTGAAAACTCTTTTCTAAAATATTAATTAGAAATATATAATTTATTGTTTTTATCGAACATACTTTTTAAAACCACTTTTATGAATCCTAATACGAAAGACAAGTATACTTTTAGACCGAATAATTTTTTTTAAGAGAATTATAATTTTTAATATAACGAATAATGATTTATTAACAATTTTTGATATACTAAATAAGATTTCTTAATTAACGAGTACCTCTGAGAGGGCATAACCGTAATCTAAGCTCCCCGAACCCACTACCTCTTAAAGTCACCAAGCCACACGAATCCAATACAGAAAGACGTCGTTTTTTCCCTTCTCTCTCTCTCTCCCCACCAAAGCTAAGCATCGCTTAGCACAGCATAGATACCAAAACCACATCTTCACCACCACCACCCTCTAAATCTCCGCTGCCAAGTCCGCCTTTTTTGCCGGGGATCTTTGTCAGAAATGGGAGGAGGAAGAGGAAGCGGAGGAGGAAGAGCAGAGGCACAGTATATGTCCGCTAAGATTTCAGTTTGGTGGGACATAGAGAACTGTCATGTACCTAGAGACTGTGACCCTCATGCCATAGCACAAAACATAAGCTCGGCACTTGTCAAGATGAATTATTGCGGTCCTGTTTCTATTTCTGCTTATGGTGACACGCATCGTATCAATTCTGCTGTTCAGCAAGCTCTTTCTAGTACTGGGATTGCTCTCAATCATGTCCCTGCAGGTATCTTGATTTTGCTTCTACTTTTTGATGATTTTGCTTCACGGGGTGTTTGATTTTTGGTGTTTTTTTATCGATTAGTCAAGAAAGATCGGATCTTGTTCAATATCTTGGCTTTCTTGGTGTCGGTGCGATTGATTTTGGGCTGGGGTTGATTATATTATCTGTCTAAAAGACTGAGTTGACTGAACAGAAAGGGTTTGCTAGGATTTGCAATGTTGTGAAGGATTGTAAAGAAACAAAAATAAATTTATAATCTCGAGTCGTGGTGATTTCTTTTATTATATCTCAAGTTTTGTTATTGAAATAGGAAAATGCAGGTTGACTATATGTGAGTGTATTAAAACATTTGTAGGGTGTTTTTGTGTTTGAACATTGAATCTTTTGTGTTGTTTATTTGTTATGTTTTAGATGATTTAATTTTTGGATATGGTTTTCATTGAGGTTTTAATGTTATACTTGAATGAACAGGTGTTAAAGATGCAAGTGATAAGAAGATTCTTGTTGATATGTTGTTTTGGGCTGTGGACAATGCTGCGCCTGCTAATTATTTGTTGATTTCTGGTGATCGAGACTTCTCTAACGCTCTTCATCAGTTGCGAATGAGGAGATACAATATTCTTCTGGCACAGCCCCAGAGAGCATCCGCACCCCTTCTTGCGGCGGCAAAGAGTGTGTGGCTCTGGACAAGTCTTTTGGCAGGAGGACCGCCACTTAGTGAAGGTGAATCACTGCAACCTGATAGCAATAGCTATATGTCCAGCTCAGACTCTTTACAGACTCCATTGTCTGATGCCGCTCAATTAAAACAGCCAGCGGATTCCTATTCCGAGAACCCGTATCTGGCAAGCCAGAAGTCTCCTTACACGGCAAGGGCTTATGACAATAAACAGAAGGGGAAAAACATCCGAAGAAGCCCAAGCCAGACAAATGGATCAATGACCACGAGTGTGCCTCTTTGGACCCAAGAAGATCAACATAATACAAACTCTCACCAACCGGGTACTTATTTCCCCAGAGTTCCCCTAAGTGGACCTGCCCCGGATTTTATTCATGGAAATACTAATTTTGCTTGGTGTGATGTCCCTTACGTTAATGGCAACCACCAAAATCATTACACACAGCAATTAAGGCCAAACAATTCAGCAATGCAACCTGAATTTGCAGCAGGTGGTTTTTATCCTCCTCCTCCTAATCTTCACCCTCGTGCTCCTTTTCCAATGCCTGCCAGGCCCAACGGAACAAGTTCTATGCCTGCACCATATATGAGTGGGCCTAATATTGGTAATTTGAACATTTCTGGATACTCCAACTTCAACCCGCAAAGACAAAATCCAGAGGTAAAGCATGATTCCAGGAAGAAACTTCCCAGATCTATAAGCTCAAGTAACTCGTTAGATGGAAATATGACACACAACTCGCCATCAGTTTACCTGGATGAGATGCCCAATCACAGGTACCCCAGTTGTCCAGAATATCCACCATCATCTTCATCAGCAATGGGGGCTGGTGTTTCTCCAGGAAGTGTTATATGGGGGAGTCCAGGATGCCCAAAACCTTCTGAATACATTCAAGGCCTTATAGGTGTGGTCTTGCTTGCCTTGAACACCCTTAAAAGTGAAAAGATAATGCCAACTGAAACAAATATAGCTGACTGCATCAGATATGGAGATCAGAAGCACCGCAACACTGACATTAAAAAGGCCCTTGAGTGTGCCATTGAGCATCAGATGGTAGTGACGCAGAGTTTAGGTGTGATGCAGTTGTTTGTTGGTAAAAACGAGAAACTGTGGAAATGTGTCAACCCTATTGGTGGCAGCCCTAAAAGAATCCCCAAAGCAACATGGGATGAAATTCAGCATTTTCTGATATCATCTGCTGGGCGATCTGCAATCTTGGCTTCTCAGTGCAGGTAAAGCTCACTGGTTTCTCCAATTCATTTTGATTTTCTGAGTTTCAATTCTAACTTTGAAAATGCTGGCGTGTATTCTCATATGCACTGTACAGGTATGAAGCAGGTACTATTTTAAAGAAAAAGTGCTTGAAAGGACATGCTCTGGGTGATATCCTTCAGATCTTGAACATGGTAATTGGCTTTAAAAAATGGATCATACATCATCCATCAGGATGGCAACCACTTAGCATTATTATAGCAGAGGTCGACAGCGACTTACTGTCCGCAGAGGGCACATAATATTAACTATGGTAAGGGAAGGAGCCTGCAGTCATCTAAGGGTAGTATTTCAATGATGCCTGGCTTTGTGCGAGGCTGGTAAAAAAAGGGCTCCAATTCCTTATATTTAGAGAATAGGTGGTAACAGTTTGAGTTTCTTTATGCTGGCGTCTTTAGTGCATAAGATAAGAATGGCCATCTTATATCACCCTTTTGTTTCTTGAGTAGCTCTTAAGTTTATCTTGAGGTTTAGCTAAAAGAAACTCTTGGACAACCTCAAGTCAAGGAGACAATTTTCCGGGAGCACATTTTCTAGCTGCAAGTCTATCTACTTTTTGCAGTTAGGTCTTCCTTTTATTGTTCAGTAGGCGATGGGGTGGTGGCCTTTGTTTCACTCTTGAACTTCTAGCACACCACCAGGATTAAACCATGATTTTACTTTTTTTAGTAGGAAACCTGAGCTGTCAGTTCAATCCATCTACAGAAACTTTATGGACGAAGATCTTATCTTCTAGCATATGTGCCTTTCAACAAGTTTATATAACCACCCAATAGCCTCTTAATGTATTGCACCTGAGATGGATTTTGTTACTTGTCACCTGAAATTTTCTGGGAGTTGCATTGGTTCTCAGAAATCAGCTTGTTCAAGTTGTACACCAATGATGGAATACCAGAATCTGCTATTTGCTTATTATAAGCTTGACTACTGGATGGAAACAGAAGATGGAAGTTAAGCGATTAAAGCACCAACTGAGCAAAGCATATGTAATTTATGCAAATTTGGAAGATTTTTACAACGAATTGACCTATCACCCTTGACTGTGATTTAGTCTTGAAGATTTGAAGTTATAACAGGAGAACACAACACAACCGCAAATGATGGATGTATGCTATTCTGCAGGGATTGGATGCTGAAATCATCTATCATTCTGATTTGGTCATTAAAAAGGTGATGTTCATGCAACTTCTCTGGTTATTGGATGCTAAAGCCCTTTCCTTTTCTTTGTTCTGTTTGTTGCTGTCATGAATGGTAAAATGTGTAAACCATGCGTGAGGAGCTGCTTGCCGAGCATTTTGCCGTAGTTTCTCTCTGGCTTGTATGGCTTTGATGGGTGTGTATGCATTTAAATGAAATGATATTTGTTCAGCCTCTCTTCATTATCTTTCTCTTTGAAAGAATTAGTTTCTCGTTTTAGCCCTCTACTCTTGTGGATATATGTCATTGCCACAGCTGCGGTTCCTTGTTTTTGGAACTGAATAATAAAACTATCATGCAAACTGTTATCTTCTTAAACCGCGATGATGCGCTGCAATTCTGTAATGTTCTGGTCAAGTTTGAATCAGATGTTTGGTATATGTAAATTGTGAATCAAACATTACAAGAACCGGCAGCTTTTTTGTTCGTTATTTTGATCCATCATCAATAAGAATATATATATCAGGAATTGATGCTTTCAAACGATAATTGCTTTGGAAGGATTTATTCCAAGAATATATCTTTGAATCGGATAATAATTGAAATGGTTAAAAAGGGGCACACACACACTCCCCTTCAAAATATGATCCGCTTTGTTATTGGTTAATATATATTAGCAGTAAATATGCAATGAAAATTACTTTCATTCTAAAGAAAGGGAAGATATTCCACAAGTTGATAGAATAATCTTTAATTTTTAAAATTCAAATATAAATCCCTAAAAAATATCAAAATTAATGATGAGGAAGTTGCATGATTGATGCAGAAAAACTCCGCAGCAAATTCCAGGAAGGCGATTAAAAGCAGGGTAGCAAACACCCAATTCGCCCTGCTTCTCACGCAAAATGAAAGCAGCACCAGTATTGGCAAGCCTTCTCTACGTTCATTAACCTCAGGGTTGACTCTGAGTCGAGGTCTTCTCAAACAATTCCACGTTTTTAATGCAGTGCGTGAAGAAAAATCTGTATTGTCAATTGAAACGGATGAAGAGGTCCATATTCTACAATTAATAGACTAATGAAAGTTTTGCAGAGATTGGTCTGTATTGTCAGCATCATCAAACGAATCGGTTACAATGCATGTTGATTGGATAAAAACTAGTGTTCTGCAATCCTAATTTTATATTCTGAAGTGGTAGAGAAATAGAGAGATGTTTTTTTCTTACATATTTTTTGAAAATTTTGTTGACTATATGATCTATCATGATCAATCAATAGACCGTAATCCTGTTGACTAGAAAAGTAAAAGATAAATACACATGCATGTATTTACCATGATTGTCCTTTTTATTTTATATATTTTATGTTAGAAGTTAATTCTAGTAGCCAAGGATTTTTTTTTATAAATACGCAACATAAATATAATTTATTTATATAAAATATAAAATGAGAAATAATCAAATAAGTTTTTTGAAGCATTATGAAATTCTCAAAAAACTATTAATAAGTTGATTACTATTTTAAAAAGATTAACCAGACAATTTTTTAATATAACCTATCCCGATCGCTTACTCGGGATAAACAATATTTCATCCTCTGCAGCCATTTCTAGAGGTTAATTGTAGTAGCTAAGGGCAGAAGTTTTTCATTTTTTATAAATACATCATATAAATCTGCCTTTCAATACAGAAAAAATATATTATTTCACATCACAATAAACATAAATTAATCGCATAGCAGTGAGATGGAGCACCGCCAACGAAAGTGAAACAAAAGAAAAAGAAAAAGGAAACTTCGCGAGACCTGCAGGTGCAGGCTGCAGCTTCCCAACACTTTCCCTTCCTGTTTTGCTGTCGGTTTTCTCTTGCTTAGTTCTTCTACCTTTTGCTGGTTCACACACTTGAAGTTGAAGCTATCCCTAACAGAATTCCGTTCTCTCATCCTCCTCTTTGATCTTTCACGTATTCTATTCATCAAACTTATGGCTATCTTCTCATTCATCCGTCGCTTGATGCTTGTTCTCTCTGGCCCGGCTAATGATCTTGTGTTCCTGAGCTATAGCAATGGAGATGCAGGAAAGAATTTTAGTGATCATCTCAACTCAGCTCTCATCCGTGCAGGACTTCGCACGTTTAGAAACGCTGATGACACTCGAAGAGGAGAAAATACCGAGTCAGAAACCAGAAAAGCAATACAGGAATCAAAGATATCTGTCATTGTGTTTTCTAAGGACTATGCTTTTTCAACACGGTGCCTCGACAACGTCGTCATGATCATGGATGCTAGGGAAGCTACTGGGCACATTGTGCTGCCCATATTTTACCATTCGGATCCATCTGAAGTTAGGAACCAGGAAGGGAGATATTTCGAAGCGTTTTCTGCACACGAGAAATGCTCCCAGGGTGAGATGGAGAGGGTAGAAGAATGGAGGGGAGCTCTTAGAAAAGCTGCAGATTTGGCAGGGATGGTTCTACAAGACAGGTACATCACACTCCTACTCTGTTTTCTCTTGATTATGGTAGTATCACGCTAAGGAACACAAGTTCAGGAAGATGGTTGTTCTTAGGTCATAAACTTTCAATCCAACGAGGAACAGTTTATTTTCAGGAGCAATCCTAGTTCTTGTACATCTTGAACAAGGCTATCTAATCATATGGTCAAAAACTAAACTTTATGGGCCTCTAAAGCGTTCTTTTTTACCTTGTAAAAAGATTCTGGGCCGGAGATGGATCCTTAATTTTCAAGCCAATGGTCCATCAGGTGCTGATAATTTATTCTCCTATCGGTCTTCGTCTCTCCTGCTCTTCCCATATCAACACCATAAACTAGTAAAGTTCCACCTGCGTTGACTGGAGTCTACGGACTAAGGAGTCATCAATTCACCTCCCGATTCCAGGATTCTCCATATCAATTTTTTTCTCACATTAAATTTCTCATCGATTCTTCTCTCCGAAATGCCTTACGAAGTGTTCTTGAGCTTTAGAGGCGAAACCCGTCGAAGTTTTACGGACCATCTCAATGACGCTCTATGCAGAGAAGGGATTCGAACTTTCAGAGACGACGATGGGATCCGGAGAGGAGAGAACATTGAGTCAGAAATCAAGAAAGCAATCAAAGAAACAAAACTATCCATCATTGTGTTTTCTAAAGATTACGCTTCTTCGAGATGGTGTCTTGATGAGCTAGCGATGATCATGGAACGTAGAAGAACTGATGGGCACATAGTGCTTCCAGTTTTCTACGATATTGACCCATCTGAGGTGGGGGACCAAACAGGGAGATGTGGTGAGGCGTTTGCTAAGCATGAGAAACGTTTCGAGGACCAGACGGAGAGGGTGGAGGCATGGAGGCAGGCTCTTAAAGAAGCTGCATCCATGGAAAGAATGGTCTTAGACGGGTACTAGCTTGTTTTTTTTTTCCTTCGAAATTTATTACATCGATAGCTTATATTTATGAATCAGCTAAGCATTTAGGAATACTTAATTTAACCTTGATCACTCCATACTCGAGCATCACTGTTGAGAGCCACATAGCTAGGAGGTTGCTAGTTAACATGTGAGAAGACATTCAAGTACCTGGAAGCGTGATTGCACGAGAGCAACACAGCCAACTATCCTAGGGGAAAAGAGTTTGACGAGAATGAAAGAAGTCTTGCAATGTACAAGAGAGATGAAGACATTGAAGGGATGCTCTTGGACATCTCAAAAATTAGTTTTGAAAGTAAATTAAATGTAGTATTTGCAAGGAAATCTAAACTTAGATTGCCCAGAATTTATAACTCTGGAGTTAAAAATAACTGTGAAGTGCGCCTTCCTCATGGCTGGCGTCAAGTTCCTTTCCTAGGAGATGAGATATCTGCGTTGGGATGAATAATTGTTTGACCTTTGAGATCTTTGCCTTCCAGTTTTTGTCTGGAGAAATTCGAACTAGCTATCATCTAGAAACGAAACAAGAATCTTATCGATTTAAAATATGCCAGCCTTAGCAATTATGAGCACCTTTCTATACCAGATTTTTTCAAAGGCTAGAAATTAACCTTGAGAGATTGAGTTGTCAATTTTGGTGTACAAGTTTAATATAGTCAAGGTTACTTCACCGATTCAATATCGAGACAAGCTTATTGATTTGGATCCAAGAAACTGCACATGCCTTGTCTCTCTTCCGAGTGGAATTTGCTAAAGATTTCCTATCTCTTAACCTCTCTAGTTGTTCAAATGTCAATAAAAAGCACGCAATTGGTACCGATATATCGAAAACGATGCCTTAACTTCAATTGTCATGGTGCCGGTAATCTCATTTAACTGTCTGTTTTATGTCCAGAACCTGTAGCTGTGTTTGATATGACGTATAGGGAAAGGATGTTTTGACAAACATTGAAGCCATTCTAGAAATGCCAAAAATAAACAAAAGAAACCTAACTGTGCCTGGATTTCATTACTGAAGCTATAACCACTAACGTCTCTTCTGTTGCTGTGTTTATTGATTGTCAAGGATGAGTATTCCCTAGGAAACAACATTTTTTTTGTTTAGTATAGTTTAATTTAACCATAGTTATATTGCTCCGTTAGAGGTCCAAATTCAACATGTATGAGAGAGAAGAGTCGGCAAATGAGCTGAGTGGTTAGCCAATTGAAATCTTCTTTCCGTGCTAGGTGTACGCTTTCTTAATCTCTCTGTGTTAGGATCTTCTTACATCTGACCAGGAATTCCTAGGAAACTGCATTTTTGTTTTGTTTTCGATTTGCCTGGGAGTCTCATCTTCAATAGTCATGGTGCTAGGCAGCTAGTAATCTCAGATAACTGCATGCCTGTTTTAGGTCCAGTTCCCTGCGGCTGTGTTTGACATGACGTACAGGGAAACGATGTTTTGATAACCCTTTTCAATTCGTGAGGCAAAAACACTGAAGCCATTCTAGAAATGCCAAAAGATAAACAAAGAAACCCAACTCTGCCTTGATTTGACCACTGAAGCTATATAATCACTAACGTCTCCGTGTCTCTTTCAAAGAAAGAAAAAACAAAGCTGTTCTGCATGGGTGCACTGGTTGATGTAGATCTCTATCCCAAGCCAATTGAAGTAGCGATGAGCCCGTGGATCAATCACTCATGCAGTATTGTCTCTCCGTTCATCCGGCATAATCGAAACACAAGCATATATGAAATTCTTCTTGCTTGCTTCAGCATCTCTAAATGATTGATAATTCTTCTTGCTTGCTTCGGCATCTCTAAATGATTGATAATTCTTCTTGGTTCGAGCTGCCTTAATCATCATGTTAAAAGGCTATGCAGCACCACATTAGTAGTGTTTCTTGATTGCCGAGGAGTATTCCCTATAGGACTCATGCATGCTGACAAATGACGCAACTTAGTGCAGTAGAGCTTTTTTGTTCCTGGACGTTTGAAAAAATAGTAAGAACATAATGTTAAGATCTAAAATAGCCTTTGCAAAACATGGAACTCCCTTAAGGATTGGAGTCCCTTTTCTGAATAGATGAGGTATTTATGCAGGGATGGATGGATGGATGGATGGATGTCTCTGAGATGTTTGGCTTGTAATTAAATGTTTGATCAGAGCCGAGCTTGAACCTGACCTATCTATCATCTAGACAGGTTAAGCAACTCAGGGAAGGAGACCAGTATCCTGGGAGTTAAAAAAAGGTCAACCTTGGCAATTCTAGACCTGCAGAGGATAGAAGAAACCTCGAGACATAGATTTTGTACAAGTTAATTTGGTCGTGTTTCTTAGCTTGTGAATTCAGTATGCACCCATTTGCATCAATGCATCCCAAGCTGAGTTTTTTTTTGTAGTATTGTCTCTTCTTCTACATCGTTGATCTGATGAGGAACTGGCACCTTAATGCATGAATTAAATTTGAATCTACGGATGCAGGAATGAGTCAGAATTCATAAAGTCAATTGTCAAAGCGATCGCAGATAAACTCAACCTCTCACTGCCTCGCGTTCCTCCGGCTTCACAACTGTCGTCAGCCCTCGGCCCCTCCTTTTTTTTTTTTTGTCTTCTAGGAGATTTTGTCACGACGTTGCTTGTAGGAGATGGCCCCTCCTTTTCTTCTTTTTTGTCTTCTAGGAGTATTGCGGACGTGTAAAAATAAAAGGACAGGGGGGGAGTGAAGATGCGGGGGTTAAGCAGAGATGTGCCCGGCCCATTAGGAACTAAGCTGGTGTATATGGACTTTGTTCTCTTCTGCAGCAGCCCAACAACTTGCTGAAATGGATCGATGGATTTTTGTCACGGATCTCTAACCTCAACTGTCTTATAGTCGAGGATCCATTTCCAACTATAATATCACTTCCATTGCAGACGGACCGTGTTGAAACTGTAATATCACTTCTGGATTGTATTTTATTTTGTTAATTCATGGTAGTTTATGCATGTGTGGTGGAACAATTTCGGAAATTTAAGAACAAGGTTTTAGTGCTATGTTTTCGGGCATCTTGCCTTTTCTACATTGATAAATACAAAGCCTTTATCTATGCTTAATAAAATAAATTTCAAAATATATAAACTAATAAATCAACAATTGAGTTCATCTTGTTGCTCAAGGAACCAGCGATAAAGAAGAATAAATAGCGCGCGAACCACATTACAAAGGTAATAATCTATGACACATGATGTGCAATCAAATATCAATGTGGAAGTAATTTTTTAAAACTAAAACAACCTAAAATCTAAGAATTAATTTTTTCTAAGAAATACAACCTAAAAAAAAAGAGAAAATAATTAGAATTAAAAACCAAAATTAAGAGCGTATATATATAAATATGGACATAAATAAAAACTATTTAGAAATATATCTAAAAAAATTAAAATAAAGAATTCAAAGTATATGGGCCGGAATGAAAACAAAATATGTAAATAATTTTAACTAAAGGATTAAATTAAAGCAATTAAAAGCGTTGCAAGGAAAAATAAATAATTCTTTTATTTCTTGATTTAGTTTCGATCCATTTATTTTTTTCAGTAATTCTGGTATAACTCTAAATAATTTGTTTGTATTTATGTATCTATACTCTTAATTTTGACTTTTAATTTTTATAAAAAAATATTTTTTATTCAATGTATCTTTGGTTAAAAAACAGAGTAGATTCACTTTTGGTTGTGTAAAATGAAAGTAAAAAATCATCCCTTATACATGTATAGTTAATATTCAATTGTTAATTGTTTGTTATATTTTTTAAGACATTAATATTAAACAAATATCTGAATATATAATTATTTTAAGAGAAAAAACCTTTCAAATAATATTTCTTATTATTTTAAATGCATTATCTATAATAAAATGAATATATTAAAAAACTAAATAATTAAAAGTCTTGTAAATTGATTATTTCGCTCTAATGTATAGCGTTATTCAAAAAATCAAGAACCATTAATAGTTTTTTGACATATTATAAAATTTGGTTTTGTTTGCAGCGAAGCGCAGGGCAACTTACTCATATATTTTTTATTTGTAGATAATTTGACAAAAAAAATTCACCTATTTTATCTATGTGTAGCTTCGTATATTTTTTATTCATTACATAAAAAAAGTTGTAGAAGTCAATTTTTTTACAAAAACAACATCGATTAATGAATGATCTTGATTATTATTCTTATTGTTATTATAATGATTGTTAAATTGTCACAATTATTATAGCTGTTATTGTAAAAATTATTATAAATAATTAATATTCTAATCATTACTGACAATATTATCGTTATAAAAAATCATTTTTTTTTTATTTTCTAAGATTTGTTATTCATATTATTATATTTGAAGTATTTTAGAATACTAAGATTAAATTAATTTGAGAATTTTAAAAAATATCAAAATATATAATTTTTTTAAAGAGAAAACTCCTTAAAAATAATCATCATTATTATTTTAAACGCATTTTCCATATAAAATGAATATATAAAAACCTAATAAACAATAATAAGAATAATAATAATTATTATTATTGTAAATATTTTTGCTATAGTAAGAACCAAAAGTTTTGCAGGCTAATTATTTTACTCAAATATATAACATAATAAAACAAATCTAAGACCATTAATATTTTTTTGTATTTTAAAAAATTTGTTTATGGCTACGGCGAAGTGGAGGGCATTTGGCTCGTATATTTTTTCATTGTAGATAATTTGTCCTAATTTTTTTCACCTGTTTTTTCTATGTATGACTTCGTATATTTTTTATTTATGTGATATTAGATATGAAATATCATACATAAAAAAATCGTCAAAGTAAATCTTTAAGAAAAATAACATCAATTGATGAATTATTTCGATTATTATTGTCATTATTATTATTATCATAATTGTTAACTTGTCACAATTATTATAGCTGTCATTATAAATGTTATTATAAATAATTCATATTCTAATTATTATTGTTCATACTATCGATGATACCATAATTATTGTTAGAAAAATAATTTTTTATTTTATTTTATAATATTTGTTCCTCATATTATTGTATTAAAAGTATTTCAGAATACTTATATTAAATATTTTTTCTTCAAAAAAACCTAGCTAAACACAACATTTTATCAGCATACCAGTTCTCCACATTGGAAACCACCTGCTCTCAGCATTTGTGATCCCTTCAGCTTCTTCAATGGCATGATTGATTCTAAGAACAACTGCCTTATTATCAACAAAATGAGAGCTAAGTAATGCATCTTTGAAACAAGAAATTTACACAAAAAATACAGAAAAAACATCTCAACTAATAAACACATGTATTATTTGATCCGTCAGGATTGGAAAGCTAGGCTGATTGTTGTGCATGGAAAACTAGCATGTTTAATTTAAAAATACATCAGATTCATGCTTTTTAGTGCTTTTCAATACAGAAACAATTAGCTGTAAACCCGCGATCTGCCGCAGGGATTAATTTTTTTTTATCTAGATTTAACATATATTTTTTTATTTTGTTTTTTATTCTTTTAGTTTAGTTTCGATCCCTTGATTTTTTCGGTCCTTCTAATATAGTTTTAAATTTTTTATTTGTATCTATACACTTTTGCTCGTAGTTTAGATTTTTAATTGTTACAGCCCCATGCTTATATTTATACACTCTCCAAAATGCAAAACCAGAACATTCAGCGATCAAGATTGCACTTCAACATGCTCTCCAAAATGTAAAAACAAGATGCGGTGAGCGTGGATCGAACACGCGACCTTCAGATCTTCAGTCTGACGCTCTCCCAACTGAGCTATCCCCGCCTTCCTGTTGACGATCTTCTGTTAATATATATATACCTTAAATATTTCTATATAACATTAATTTTGCGATATGGGGTGAAGTGTCGTAGACTCAAGTGTGTTTAGCAGCTGCCCTTCTTATAAGTGGTGAAGCCATGGGCTTTCACAGAGAAAGGAGAGCTCCATGATGATATCTACCTAACCCCTTTCTTCCTCTTTCTTGCAATTTGGTTTCTCCTTCTCTTTGCATGGATTTGTAGCCATGACGCCTTCTTGTAGCCCATTCTGTGTATTCTTTGGTTGAAGAGGTAAAAATAGAGACATCAAATAAATTTACAATAACTTTTTTGTATTTTCAAAACAACAAGTGTGAGAGACATGTACTTTATCATGACTCCATCTCCGGATCCATGACCGATACATAGACAAGATCTCCCTTGCAGGTTTCTTTATTTATGTGCACTCAAATACACATGTAAACTTATTCTAGTTAGCTCAATTAGAGTTCTATGTGACATTTGATATCATAATTAATTTCATAATATAAATCAATTGTCTTTATACAATCCTTAATATAATTCACAACACTTGATATCATAACTAACTTTATAATATAATTCTATTATGTAAATACAATTCTTAATATAATTCAATAAATATGAACGGCTAACTAGACATAATAATAATAAAAAAAATGAATAATAAAAAGATAGTTCAACAACTCAATAAATATGTAACATTCGATATACATTTATCAGGTAATACAGCAATGAGAAATATATCAAATTTGCCTTAATGTTTTTATAGGACAATTTCAGAATCAGATCATAATAAGAAATATCATAAGATGAAACTCAAAATCACAATACAATGAGAATATGAGATGATAATTAACTATAAATTGATGACTCTCTCGACTAACTAGAGTTCATATACGATGTGGAGAAATACTAACATTACCCTACTAGAATGATCATTTTCACTGACATATCATAAGATCATAATCAATCAAATATAAAAATTTCTCAAACGCTCAAGTCACACCATCAATTAAACGAGGAGCTATCGATTCAAACATACATAATATATCATATCCAAAATTAAGTTTCAATAAGTGATCACACCTTATTATAAACAATAAGAAATATAAACATGATCCATTTGATACTAACAATTAAAATATTTATATTATTCTTCTTGCATATAAAATAGTATTCAATCACTTGACTCAAAAGTAGATGAAACACATAAATAGATATTAAAGAAATTATATTAATAATCACCTGGAGAAATATCATGATTATCTGAATTCAAAAGATGATATACTCAAAATAAATTCGAAAAGAAAAAATATATTTGATACACTTATCTTGTGGTCTAACTCATAACTATATATTTTTAGGGACCAAACCAATTCTTTTTTAAAAATCCAAAAATCAATTGAATGCTTGAAAATTCTTATCCAAAAGAAAAGAGAGGTGCACTCTTCTTCTTTTTCTTCTTCTTCTTACATGCGGTTTTAACTTCTCAAAATTCTGGACATTTTTTTATTGTCACCCTATTTATATTTATTATTTTTTATACAATTACCAAAGTGTTCCTTGTTCTTCTTTACTTAAAACTCAGTGTCTGTTTTGCATTGCGTTTCAAAAGCAAATTATCTTAATTTTCAATTAATTTTTTGATATTTTTAGGTTATTTTAATGTGTTAATTTTAAAAATATTTTCTTATAAATAAAATAATATTATTTTAATATATTTTTAAATGAAAAATAACTCAACCATAGTTTTAAACATGATCCACAAAATAATATGCCTCCTATGGAGAGAGGCCAGAAGAAGAAACAAATGGTGCAGAATATTGCTGATGATATGAAAGTGGACGTCCTCTCAAGAACTCGCACTAGCCAAGTCCTTGTGTAAGGATCGTGGTGTTTGGAATCTACCTTTTTGCTGATCATTTTTCAAATAAAGCATGTGTTTAACACAATCTTCCACTTATATATGTCATCTTTATGATCAACTGATATATTTGGACTAATAAGCTTAGCATACTCACATTTAATATAATCTTTTTGCATTGAAGATAACAATGGGAGCGAAGCAATGTGTGATACAGAAGAAGGTTTCTTGATCTTCAGATTAACAACAAGTTTACTACAAGCATGACAAACCCTAACTGTCGATCAATATTAAAAGAAAACACAGGTGGGTAGTTACTGGCAGCGGAGTAGTTTTAATTAAGAGGTTGGGGGCTCGTACTTTTGAGTACCATGGGAGGTTCTGGTTGGTGGGAGCCTTCAAAAGAGACGCAGAAAGAAAGGTACAATGTTGGATTCTTGCAGCAAATAAATATTATGTGCGGTCAGGATTGCATCCTGTCTTGAGGTAAAAGTGACAGCGATGGTTGTGATGAAAAAAGTGTTATTTTTTACTTTATTTATTTGTAACTCTCAAACCAAAGTATATCTCGAGGGCTGCCATTCCCACGATGCAAGCATCATTTATCACAAATGGCAAATTGCCTCACCCAGCAATTTATTTCTCTGTACAGTTCAAAGAACTGCTAAGAAGGAAGAGTTATGTCCCATTCCATCAAACCATGAATCGTGTTTCAGAAAAGCCAGTTATAGCTCCGAGAAAGCATTTATATGTATTTCAAAACCTCTACTACCCCATTTCAACTGTTCCTGCAAAATTACAAAAAATAATAATAAAAAAAATCATTCAGCCATGCATGCAGGGGAACATGCATGGCATGACTCATGCAGTGTGCTTTAATGTGATTGGATAACTAAGATTGATTACAAGGTTAGCGCATGACGTTGTCTGGATAATAGCACAGCATGTACAGAAAGAAGCTTCGCTTTTCTTGCTGATCAAGATCTGTGAGGTGGGGGATCGAGGGGGGACGTCTCAAGGATAGAGCATAACATTAATATACGTACGTGGTGCTGGCTAATTAGGGTTTGAAAACCAAGTTCTTTATAGATCGACTACATAATTAATGACATACCTGAAACATAGACACTACACTAGAAGAGGCATAAGCTTTAACACAAGCTAGCACACAAGACTAAGCGTAAACAAATTAAGGACACCAACTGAAACAAGCTTATTGATACTTCCACGGCCAAAACAAGTCCTAAATCAAGATCCTCAAACAAGAACACTGGACTAACTAGAGATGATCATGGCTAGTAAGTGCAGTCAAGACTCTTGCTCATGGTGGGGAGCCAATGGAACCAGTACCAGGGATCCTGACACAGCCAACCCCAGGGTAAGAGCAATACACTGTTGGCCCAAGTTGAAAGACAGGACCATTAGGACTTGGGATAAAGCCACCACTGGTACCAAAGCCTCCTAGATAGTTCTGAGGTTGGTCGACTTTCTCCTTCTCCTCCAGCTTCCTTCCTGCTTCGACATTGGAGGCAAGAACCAGTATGAAAATGGCAAGGATCAGTAGCATCTTTTGAGTTCTCACCATCTTAATTAGCACTTCTCTCAACACCTGCCTTAGATACTCTCTGCTTTTATCTATTTATCCTCTCTCACTTGCAACGTAAAGAACCCTAGCCATCCCCTCCCATCTTATAGTAAACAAGTTCTCTAGCTTAAGCAAGTGTACAACCAAGTCTTTTACAAACAGCAGTAGACATGGAAAAGAGTTAGATGGGATAGTCACTAATGATGTAGCTAAAAATTTATGTCTTGGGTCCATCACTGTCAAAAAGTTACTCCATAAACCATTCACCAGCTCAGATCATGTAAAAATACTTAAATAACCTTCACTTTACATAGCAGTACTGTTGAAGCTTGTTCGCTATTTCTAATTAATTCTCAAAAAATATAGCTCACGATCCTTGCACACTAATTAATTACCTGTCAACTGCTGCAGCTGAGGTCTGTAAGACTGTAACTCAATGATGCACGCTACCCTTCCATGACCTAGTATCATGAAGTTAAAGCATACAGGAGAAGTTTGAACAGCCTTCACTTAAGGGCAATGTGGTCCTCCGAGTGTGAGTTCAAATAGAGAGATCCTTCCATTTCTCAAAGACTGGTTGTGAACTGTGAATGTTCTGAGACAGAAGTTAAAGCATTGGTCTTTGACGTTATGAGGACCTTACCTAACAAAAACTAAGAAGCTATAAGGACCCTTCAAATGCAAGACATTTGTTTTATATATTAATGTAACTTTCCATTTTCTTGTCCTACTCCCCAGTCCTCACAGGTTCACATTTACTACTAATACAGTCCTACAGAAGGATTTCACTGCAACGCAGGCAGCTCTGCATGGCCATTACCGTCCATCCTAGCTTGAAATTTCTTGCAAGAACTGCAAAGTTATGCATTTATTAGGCCGGTCCAGCTCTTTCTCTGCGGAAAGCCCATAGGGAACGAGCTGCACTACATTAAACGCCCTGCTAGCGATGATCATTTGCCAGCTGCCATCCACTTTGAGAGGGAGGGGGAGGAGCCGAGGAGGAGGAAATTTTTATGTAGTTATGACAGGAGAGTCGGAGACAAAACTGGCCGGTCAAAAACGGGGCTGGTGGCATTCGTTGCAAGTCGAAGAGAGGGGGGTAGTGGTAGCGCAGTACGTTTTCTGCTCTCTGATGGATGAGAACTACTACAAGTCTATAACTTCTCGAGGACTACTGGTTTCTCACGAATCTTCAACCAGTTTTTTTCCTTCAACATGTTCAGCCCATACGAGACAACAAATACAACTTTGTTCGACACTCAAGTGCCAGTGTCTGTCAGCTAACATATATAGCCACTTTCTAGTCTCAAACAGACCGGAAAGGTTGTACATATGCCCATAGGATTCATGGGTCATTGGGTTTGGAAATTACTAAGCTATGCTATGATTCAGCATTTTACCAGAGAAGAATTGAGTACAAATTCAATCAATAGAAGATTTCGATAGCATGAAGACGACATGGACTGGAAATTTCATAGGAGAACAGTTAAGCGATCACTCAAACAATAAATTGATAAGTTGCCAATATACAGAGTTGAAACCGTGCCATGCATATCTCAAAACAATGATCCAAGATTGTTTATCATAAGGGAGAATTTGACGCCAGTTACACAGCAATTCAATCCAGCTTAAGCCTTCTACGCTAAATTATTTTCTCAACACACCATTTTCTTCACTCACATTGACAAAGGAGAAAATGAATCGGTAGACTATGCCGTAGACATGATGCAATCAATGGCTTGCTTGCAGATGCCTGTCATTGTGGCCTCTGGCCCATAAACCTGAAAACGAAAGAAAAAATAGCCACAACTTATGTACGAATAAGACAAATATAAAGAAGTTCCAAGATCTGAGTCTTCAGGAGTGGAGAAATGGAAACTAAGGAAAACTTTCTAACATAGAAGATCTTGTGGTTTATTCAAATCCAATCATGGTTGTTGAGGTAAAGGACAACTTAAGCTCTATAATTATAAGAAAAAAAAAACAGCAAAACTTAAGACACCTGTATTAGATCTGTGCACTCCTCGTAAACAAGGATTCCATACTTCAAATGGAAAAAAAAGTCACAATCTTACAGACCAATAATGAAGACAGGGTTACTTTTCTCCTATTAACAGTATGCATTTCAGTGCTTACAGCATTAGTTAATATCATAAACCAATGGCCAATAAACACAATGAGAACAACAAAAAGAAGACTGTCATTTCATACCTCAAGCGGTACTCCCAGTTCCTCTCCTAGAGTGCGCATCTTGGCCAAACCAGTCTGATAGTTTGGACCACCTCTTCGGACATAGATGTGCATTCTTGCAGCCTTTAACTTGGATTCCTATAAGGAGGAGATGAGGAAGAGTTAAATGTAGAAAAAGGCAACTTAAACCAGTCACCACTAACAGCAATTAGACCAGATTCGACTAGACATACCTTCTCTCTCAGTGCTCGTATAATACCATTGAAAGTAGCAGCAACATCAGTGAAGTTAGCAATGCCTCCTCCAATAAGAAGGGCTCTTTTGCGACCATCAGGGTCAGAAGTGGCACACTACAATGATCAAGGGAACACATGAGTAACGACATAACTGTGAGAGAGGATGCTGAAAAAGAAAAAAAGCTTAAATTTATTGTCTCTTACATCAATGACAACTCTTGCATATTGCAAGACCTCGTCCTCATTTGGAGCACCACTATACTCTGCATAGTTGCCAAGCTCTGATGCATAACCCAAATCTCCAACCTATGGGAAAAAGAATTAGTCTACCAGTAAAAATCAGGAAGTATATGCACCAACCAATAAAGGGCAGGTAGATTATAGCATATGGCTATAAAAGCACCTACAGTATCAGCATATATAACGCTGGCACCACCTCCAGCAACCATTGTCCAGATACGTCCCTTTGGGTTCAAAACAGTGAATTTCAAAGATGAACTTGTCTGTAAACACAAGAATATTGTCAATGCTTCTGAATTATGGCCAAAAAGATAATGGTGGTTCCAAGCATGCAAGTACAGGCAAGTAAACGTATGTCAGAACATGCATTCATGTAATTACCTTTTCATCCAGAGAATGAATGAAGCTTTCGGTCGAACTCAGAACTCTTCCAAAAGGCAGAGGAAACTCTACATTACCCCATCTGAATGTACGAAAACATATTGGATGAGAGGCAGAATATTTTAGTAATATACCTCAACGACAATCTCATGTCAACTGAAGGTTTCCTTGAAAGAGGATATGAATATATACATACTTCTTGAAGTTCTTAAAAGCAGCAGTGTCATCCAATTCTCCTCTCATATCCAGTGGATACGGTTCCCCATTCACCAGTGTAAATGGATTCATTTCTAGAAAACTGAAGTCCAGATCTAAGGAGAACAAGAAAAGCAACAAGAAGTGAATTCATTACTAGCATAAATAATATTTAGTGTAAAAAAAATGCACAAAGAGGTCATCTAAAAGGAAATATCAGACCATTCTCAATCCTTTAAAGATTCTCAAGAAAAATTTACTTTTCCACCCTATTATTTCATATAACGTGAAAAGTAATAAGATTCGAGTACATGTGATTAGATTCACAAGTCAAGTAATTTCCTACATTAAATGAATGTGGCAGGAGCATGCTCACCTTGAAATACAGAGAAGACACCGATGATGAAATCACTGATTTTTCCTCGAATCTGAGATAGTATTGAAGTTGTATCAGCAAATTTCAAAAATACATTAAGCAATTCAGAATGCACAATACCCAAGATCTTCAACTCTGAGATATTCTGAATAAATCAAAGAGAAACTAGAATCTAAGGGCACTGAGCATGTCCCATCAATTGATAAACCAAGGAACCACTTTTTATTAACAAGAATCAGACTTATAACCTGTTTAATTATTTTGATCAGTGAAATATGCCAGATTGCTCATCACCAGAATTTATTAAATCATAGATAATTTAATAGAACGAAACTTGCCTCCAAAGAAAGTGTAGCAATCAATGGAGCACATGCTTCCAGTGTCATTGGTTTTTCAGTTGGGAGGAATATGGTTTTAACCTGCAGAAATCCAAAAACCAAAACCATGTGGTAATTTTAATTCCAGCAGTTATGAGATCAAACAGTCATAATATGGGAAGAAATGAAGAGGCAGCTATCAAGATTAACAATGTAAACACACCTTATCCCAATTCTCCTCAATTTCAATACCTCCACATTCTGAGAAGCTAATAGTGCTGCCGAGTCTTTCAGAGACAATTGAAATGTAAAACTCTTGGTCATGTGGAACAAATGGTTCAACAATGAAGGTAGTTATTGGTGCCTTACAGCCACCCATCTCAACCTAAAAAAGCAGATCCAATTCGCACATCAATCTAAAATCTAACCAGACATACAAAAGAACGAACTTTCATGCAATTCAATCCAAAATATCACCTCAGCACCAAGGCGTGCTTTCACAAATTCAGCAACTTGAGCTAGATCTAAATTCAAAGCTACCAAACCACTCTTCCCACGCTTCCCAAATAGCATGTCAGGCTTCACAACCAATTTTGTAGATGAAATCCATGGCTCTTTATTTGTTAACTCAGCGAAATCTGTTCCTTCTGTCACCTAGACACAACAACAGATTATCTTATTGCTTGTAACATCAATCCAAAATAACACCACTCCCATTACCAAGCTTGAATTTTTAACAGACCCGATAAAAAAAAAAGATGCAATTATAGCCGAAACCCAGCTAGAATTTAATCAAAACCAAGCTGAAGTCACCAGCTTTACCAAAATATGACATCGCTAATCACTAACTCCAAACTTGAGCTTCGAAAAAACCCAGTTGAAGATTGAGTGCATATCAGAAATCCAGCTTCAATTCCAGTAAAATTAAGCTAGAGTTGCAAAACTTAATCAAATGAGATCCAATTATCAATCCAAAGTAATCAAATTTCAACTTAATAAAAGCATAAAATACCAAATGACCATAACAACCATGGTCAAATAAAAAAAGAAGATCAAATCACACACATGGGGGGGTTGAGTGAACGGGGGAGATATCAACCTGAGCAGAGCAGATCTGAAGATCAATACCAGAGAGACGTTTCAAGTGCTCTTTCAAAAGCCTCTTAGAATCATACTCTCTTATCTTCTTTCTAGCCATTTGAACAATTCGAATCAAAGATGATCTACAAAATAAAGAGACAGTGCACAATTTGCAACTATATTATTACAACCTCTGCTTTTATATTACCATAGAAACAGATTTTTGAAAAAAAAATAATGAAATGAATGGTCTTGTTTTGCTTAAAAGAGAAGATGAGAACTGACCAGACAACAGCAAGATTGTGTCTTTGTAAGAGGTAGGGGTGCTGGTTAGTTGGTGTCTAATAATGTGGGGGGCGTGGTGGTAGGCGAATTGCACGAGGAGGGAGAGGAGGAGAAGCTAAAATGGTTAGTCAATGTTGTTAAAATTTATATTATTTTTAAAAAATATTACTTTCTCAGCTCTATATGATAACAAGATTTCCATGCTCAGCCCTTAACAAGTTGGAACATAATTTCAGAAGGTTGAATTGACCACACTCACAGATACATCCCTATGACTAGACTTTATTATAAAAATAAATTAACTTAAACACAACCTGTATTTAATAATAATAATCAATAACAAATTTCTTCATATAATAACATAATAATACATCATCATCAATACACCTTATCAAAAACAAAATCTATTTTCATCATTATTATTTTTACTTAACAGTATACTCATATTGGACACCAAACTCAACAAGCTGCTTTAACTAAAAAACTCATCTTTGTCAGACTGGTTAAGAACGTTGTCTGCATATTCAGGAAAGAAAAGACCACAATGATTGAAGGCTTTCTTCAACTTTTTCTTGATAATGACATTTTTATCTTTAAGTTTCTTGAAAACCACCCTTAATTGCTCATCACTCAAAACCATTCCCATTTCTTCATCAGATTTGTACGACCATGCTGCCAAAATACTAGCCAGGCATAGCACACAAGTTCATCCATCTCTTAACCAGCAGCAATCAATCCATCTCCATTGACATCCGCAAACACTAGTGCCCTGTCAGCTCTGAAGTCAGGATAACTAGCACTTAACTCAGAGAAGGCAGCCTTCAGCTCATTCCAGCCAAGAACATTATTGTCAAGATCCTTGACGTGCCTCATGAAAATCTCCCTGACTTGCTTTGCTGTTAAGGGCCTGTCCCTTGTTTTTGTTGCAACATCATAAGGAATGAGGATCGATATTGTTACCAAACTTTGAATGAAGCTTACAATTTGGTGCAAGAACAATCTCCTTGAGGAAACGGCTCCATACAAGATCATGAACAAGTGAGCGTTGCCGGAACATTTCTAAGCTAAACACGGGCTGTTCTCCAACTCTGTATTTATTTTTTTGAGAAGGGACTTGTACATGTATACTTAAGCTCGGTTTTGTAATACGGCTAAACCTATTTTATTATGGAAGTGTTTTTCAAACTACTTTTCACATGAAAAATATTAAATTCATGTTTTTTTTATGTGTTCTTAAAATTAAAATATATACTGAATCTGAAGTGAACATGTATATATATAACAATAAAGAAAAAAAATAATATGTGAAATTAAGCTATATTTAGGAACACGAACCAGATAAATCAATTATAAGAGTGCTGACTCCAGGCTCTCTCGTTTCCATGATCGATGTTGGTGGTTTGAAATCTTCATAAACAAGTCTAGTTTCATTCAGTTGTCTCATTGATGACTGCATTTCAAGGTATATTATTATCAAAAAAATGTTATTAGTGATCTCATCAATGTGTTTGTTAGTTTTTTTGTTTTGTTTAACTACAAGGTAAAGCATTTAAATATTAGTAAAAATAGGATCAAAGTAACTCAAAACACAATGTATACATACACATACACATGTGGGAAGAACATTGTGCAACCAACATTGTTCACCCCTTACAGAACACTATGGATTATAATACATATTTTTTTTGTTAATTTATTTTGATTATCAAAAGTTTTGTTTTATGTGATTTGATCCTAAATGAAGATCAATTGCTTCAAAATGCTTAGTTAGAGGGAAAATTGAAAGAAAAGGGACCAAACTAAAACAAATGTCAAACATGGATTACATGCCAAAGATTGCATGATAAATCCATTCGGATCTTCGATCTTAACAAATAACACAGCATATATCATTTAGATCCTTTGATTTTTCAAAAAATAATTTTCATACACACAAGTCTTCTTAGTTATTTTTTCAGTTTACAATTAGAGAGAGAGAGAGAGAGTTATTGGATCATGAAAAGAATAGAAAAAATTGAGATATGACCTTTGGACCTATGTTGGTTCATAGGTTCTTAAGAACATGACGTGATGGCAAAATAACTTGAGATTTGCACAGAAATTCTTGAGTTTAAGTCAGGGCGTGCATCTGTTGTAAGAATCTAGGACAACCAGAGTTTTACTTGCTTATCTGGATCCATAAAGTGCGCTTTTTCAGAGATGTGATTTCCTCGAATCCAAAAATAAAATATCGGTTCATAGGACCACGAGTGTAGGTTTTTTGGCTATTTTTTTTTTAAAGGCTAAGTGTAAATTTACAGAAAATAGTATTGAATTCGGTTGAGTTCATGGTTCAAGTTGCGAGATTAAACAATGAAACAATATTTTTTTTTCTAACTTTGTGTTTTTTTCATGGTATGTATCTTTTTAAAATAATTTTGAAATTTATGGTTTAATTGACATCCCTAATTAATTTGTACTATGCTTATTCAATTTTTTTTTGACAAAGATTGTGTATTAATGATGTTGTGCGTATTTAATTAAAAAATTCTTATTTTGATTCATCAATAATTCTTTTATTCTTTTTTATATTATCATTTTTAAAATTAAAAAATACTTATTTTCAAATAATATTTTTGATATGTGTAGCCTTGCATAATAATGAGAGTTGTTCCTTTAATTTAGCAAACCAATATTTACTTTGAATATTAACACTGCATCTATGAAGTTAAAGAGGACAATTTCAAGGATTAACCTTAATTAACATATGGATATATTCACTAATTTGTAGATTTTGATATATCTATATATATATATATATATATATATATATATATATATATATAATTTATTGTGTCAAATTGCTTTGCTTGATCTGAAGTTTATTAAATTTCAACGTATACAAACTAACTTAATTAAAATAGTGTAATTGTAAACATATTTATAAATCACTCATAACCATATTAACTAATGAACTACTAATCACAACCCGATTAAAATCAATCAAATTAATTAATGAACATTGTATCGATCAACCTCTTCCCGCCACAAATAACACTCACCGAGCCCCCCTTCTTCAATTTCCCGCTGTTTTTCTTTCCCCAAACGACACCGTCACTCCCCTCCCTCTAATTCAGCTTTCAAAAACCACAATACCCAAACTACCGCAGTCACCTCCACATCCACCTTCAGATCAAGGGCACACATGTAACTCCACTTCCCAATAGGAATGGCAGAGAATGTAATTCTCTGAACCCTCAAGCCTTAATAACAAACCCCAAAACCCCCCATTATATTTTCCCCTTGGGGGCTCGACGTCTCTATAAAAATTCATACTCTCTTCGCGCTCTCGAAAAGTTTCCCCATCATCTCAATTTCTTCGTATCAATTTCTGTAATTTTTTCTTCATCCCCTCTCCTTTTCTCTTCATAATCTCCATTTTAAGCAAATTTTTAGTTTTTTTGGTGTTTTTACTCGATTCTTCTCTTATTTGATCGTCACATTTTATGTTTTTGTATCTGGTTTCAAAAGTTAACCCTAATTTCTCTCACAGGGTTTTTGTTACATGAATTATAAGCCGAATTGGCCTCGGATTTTTTCTCGTTATTATTGAAGATTGATTGGCTCAAGTACTGCTGCTGCGAGGGATTTAACGAATGTGAGTTTTTATTTTTGGGTTTGAATTCGATTTTTATTGGGTTTGATATGGTTTTGAAGTTGGGGAAGTTGTGATTTTGGATTTGGATTTGAGGATTGAGTGGAAATGGAAGTGGATTAGTGTTATATTGTGGTTACTGAGTGAAAACGGTAGGCGGTGAAGGGATTTAGGGTTTTGAAGGGAATAGAAGTTGAAATTGGGGATTTTTGGATTTGTTGACTGATGGGTGTTGATTATTGAAGATGAAAAAATGGGTTTTTGGCTTGTAATTTAATGGTTTTTTTTTTTATATAAGTTTGTGAAACCCTAATTTGGGATTGGTTTAGTAATCAAATTTAAAGTTGGTTGAATATGTTTGTGCTTGATGTTTGACTTGTTTCCATTTGTGTTGATTATTTGTTATATTTGGATGTAGAGTTGTTGCAGTTAAAGATGGCTGATCAGAGGAATGGAAGTGGGCAGCCTTCAAATGCAGCAAGAAATGTATATGCTATTGACGTGGAGAAATTTAAAATACGGCTCAAGGAATTTTATTCAAATTGGAAGGAGAACAAGGCTGGTTTATGGGGTTCTTCTGATGTTATAGCTATAGCAACACCTCCACCTTCTGAGGACTTGCGGTATCTGAAATCGTCAGCTTTGAATATTTGGTTGCTTGGGTACGAGTTTCCAGAGACGGTAATGGTTTTTATGAAGAGACAGATTCATTTCTTGTGTAGCCAGAAGAAGGCTTCTTTGCTTGAAGTTGTGAAAAAACCTGCTAGGGAAGTTGTGGGTGTTGATGTCATGATGCATGTGAAGGCAAAGACGGACAATGGGACTGATCTGATGGAAGCAATATTCCGTGCTATTCGTTCTCAGCCAGGTGCTGATGAGCAAGTTGCACCTGTTGTTGGACACATTATGAGAGAGGCTCCTGAAGGAAATCTTTTGGAAACCTGGTCTGAGAAATTGAAGGGTGCAGGTTTTGAGCTTGCTGATGTAACTAATGGGTTGTCTGATTTGTTTGCTGTTAAGGATGCTGATGAGCTCATTAATGTGAAGAAAGCTGCTTTTTTGACTTGTAGTGTAATGAACAATGTTGTGGTGCCGAAGCTCGAGAATGCTATTGACGAGGAGAAAAATATCACCCATTCTGCTCTGATGGATGAAGCAGAGAAGGCCATTTTAGACCCCACTAGAGCTAAGGCAAAGTTGAAGGCGGATAATGTTGATATATGCTATCCTCCGATATTTCAGAGTGGAGGGGAGTTTGATCTAAGGCCTAGTGCTGCAAGCAATGACGAGTCCCTGTATTATGATTCTGCCAGTGTAATTATAATTGCTGTGGGATCTCGATACAACAGTTACTGCTCAAATGTTGCCAGGACTTTAATGATAGATGCCACTCCTTTGCAGAGCAAGGCTTATGCTGTTCTTCTCAAGGCACAAGAAGCTGCTATCGGAGCTCTGAAGCCTGGGAACAAACTCAGTGCTGCTTATCTAGCGGCCCTGTCAGTGGTTGAGAAGGAGGCTCCTGAATTGGTTCCAAATCTGAGCAAATCAGCTGGGACAGGCATGGGTCTTGAGTTTCGTGAGTCAGGACTGAATCTTAATGCCAAGAATGATCGAATGGTAAAGGCAAAAATGGTTCTCAATGTGTCTCTTGGTTTTCAGAACTTGCATAATCAGACCAAGAATCCCAAGATTCAGAATTTCTCACTGTTGCTTGCAGATACCGTTATCGTCGGTAATCTCATTATCCTCTGCAACATTTTCTTAATTTTCACCCTTTTTATTTTCCCCAATTGCTTATCAATATATATGGCAACATGTTTTCTTGTATTCATTTAAATTTCTTTTTTCCTAATGTTATCTTATGAACTATCATAATTACATCGAACAGAAATTATAATTGTTTAAAAAGCTTGTTTCGTTATTATCCAATGATTTGGACATTGCAGGTGATCAAAATCCAGATGTGGTAACTTCCAAGAGCTCAAAAGCTGTCAAGGATGTGACTTACTCATTTAATGAAGGTGAGGATGAAGAACAAAAACCTAGAGCTAGAGTTGAGATGAATGGCGGGGAAAACTTGATGTCTAAGACAACATTGAGGTCGGATAATGGGGAGATCTCAAAGGAGGAGCTTCGGAGGCAGCACCAAGCAGAACTTGCCCGGCAGAAGAATGAAGAAACTGCCCGGCGGCTTGCTGGTGTAGGAAGTGCTAATGGAGACAGTCGTGCTGCTTCAAAGACTTCAGCTGATTTGGTGGCCTACAAGAATGTCAATGATATTCCTCCTGCTAGAGATCTAATGATTCAGATAGACCAGAAGAATGAGGCTGTTCTTTTGCCTATTTATGGGAGTATGGTGCCTTTCCATGTTTCCACAGTTAGGACAGTTTCCAGCCAGCAAGATACCAACCGGACTTGTTACATTCGAATCATTTTTAATGTTCCTGGGACGGCTTTTAATCCACATGACTCCAACTCATTGAAGCACCAAGGAGCTATTTATCTGAAGGAGGTTTCTTTTCGCTCAAAGGATCCTAGGCATATAAGTGAAGTGGTACAGCAGATCAAGACACTTAGGCGTCATGTTATGGCCAGGGAGTCAGAGAGGGCTGAGAGGGCAACCTTGGTTTCTCAGGAGAAACTACAGCTTGCAGGGAATAGATTCAAGCCAATAAGGTTGACTGACCTTTGGATTCGTCCTGTTTTTGGTGGCCGTGGAAGAAAGTTGCCTGGTTCTCTTGAAGCCCATGTTAATGGGTTCCGATATTCTACGAGCAGAGCTGAGGAGCGTGTGGATGTTATGTATGCAAACATCAAGCATGCATTTTTCCAGCCTGCAGAGAAGGAGATGATTACTCTCCTGCACTTCCATCTCCACAACCACATTATGGTGGGAAACAAGAAGACCAAGGATGTGCAGTTTTATAATGAGGTGATGGATGTGGTCCAGACTTTGGGAGGTGGAAAGAGGTCTGCCTATGACCCAGATGAGATAGAGGAAGAGCAGCGGGAAAGAGAGAGGAAGAATAAGATCAATATGGGTTTTCAGAGCTTTGTAAATCGGGTGAATGACCTTTGGACTCAGCCCCAATTTAGTGGACTTGACCTTGAGTTTGATCAGCCTTTGAGAGAGCTTGGGTTCCATGGAGTGCCCCACAAGGTTACATCTTTCATTGTCCCCACTTCAAGCTGCCTGGTTGAGTTAGTTGAGACCCCTTTCCTTGTTGTCACCCTGGGTGAGATTGAGATTGTCAATCTGGAGAGAGTTGGGCTTGGACAGAAAAACTTTGACATGACTATTGTCTTCAAGGACTTTAAGCGTGATGTCCTCAGGATTGACTCCATTCCATCAACGGCACTTGATGGCATCAAAGAATGGCTTGACACAACAGACATCAAGTATTATGAGAGCAGGCTGAATCTCAACTGGCGACAGATACTGAAGACAATCACTGATGACCCACAGAGCTTCATTGATGATGGGGGGTGGGAATTTTTGAATTTGGAAGCTAGTGATTCAGATTCTGACAACTCAGAGGATTCAGACCAGGGCTACATACCATCAGATGCAGAACCTGACTCTGAGACGGAGGAGGAAGACTCTGATAGTGAATCACTTGTGGAGTCTGAGGATGATGAAGAGGATGATTCCGAGGAAGACTCTGAGGAAGAAAAGGGTAAGACGTGGGAGGAGCTGGAGAGGGAAGCAAGCAATGCAGACAAGGAAAAGGCTAATGATTCAGACAGTGAGCAGGAGAGGAACAGAAGGAAAGCAAAGGCTTTTGGGAAATCTCGAGCCCCTCCTAGACCCGCTCCTAGAATGCCCAAGCGCCCCAAGTTCCGATAGGTTTGATAGGAAACATCAACGTTCCTTTTCTTATTTATGTTTCAAGCAGGTAGTTGCAGCAGCTGCCTTAGAATGCAGGCCTCTAACTCGGTTTAGAACTATTGATAGTGGTAGTTTTAAGATTTTGTTTTTATTTTAATCTATTGCCTTTTGGTCATCAAGTGGGAGTTTTGCTGGGAAGGAGATCAATCCCTAACAAACCTTAGCTGTGCGTCACCGCAATTGCGCACTGTCATTAAAATCATTGTAATTGTTATGTTCGTCAGTTTGGTACGTGTTGCATTGTGTTCTTGTTATACCATAATGCATGGTATGGAAACGTTACTTGTTCAATACATATTTGTTGATATCCAATCATTATGTCTCATGGAATCAAAACTTTTTCCAGTCACAACCATTGCTTCTTTCCATCTAGTGTTATTAAATCCAGCTTTCAAGCTTGAAGTGGGAATTGATTCATGAACTGAATGTAGATATGGTCAAAATTTAAATTGATTTTTTTTTAAAATGATACAAGTTTAATTTTCTTGCAACAACGCTATTTTAAATTGATTTATATTAACGCGCTCGAGACCCGGGTCATAAAGTTCATAATAATCTATCTCTGCGCTTCCATCAAATTGAAGTTGACAAAGCAAGCTTTTGATAGTAATTGACCTGTGATCCGAATGGTGATTATTTTAGTTAAAATTTGGTTTTATTTGTATTTTTTTTCAAAGCAATTATTATTTTTTAAAATTCTTGAAATGATAGTTAGATTAACTCACTCTAAACTCATGATCCATGCCTTGGCTAGACTATAAGCAATCACCTCTACTTGTTATTGTTATAGGAACTTGCATTATCAATTATGGCTGCTCTTACTTTTGGTGCTTCATTGTTTGTGATGTTGGTGCAAGTCATGGCAACAAGAGAGAGCTTCGTATAATTTTGTAAGCATGGTTTCAGTTTAAGTCCAAGGGATACTTCGAATTTCAACAATAAATGATAGAAATGAATCTTTATGTGACTGCACGAAGGATAAAAGACATAGCATATATAATTTTATTGTCTTTGTATTCATTTCTTCAACCAGACATGCTTTTATACTTTCTGGAATATGAACAAAATAAAACCTGTTAAATGGTTACTCATGGGCAAAGGGATAATGGTCACCCATGGCGTTGGAACAAAACAGAGAAATGAAAGTGGTTACCCAACAGAAACCACAACCTTTTCATTTTCAACAGTCAAAATGGTTATTCTTCAAAAACAAAGAGAAGAAAAAAATCCATGCTGAGATCACATTAAACTTGAAGTTACTGACATCAGAAGCAAGAAGGGCTGCAATATCAGCGGATCCTCTTATAACTAAACTTTCAACGTCTAGTCATGAGCTAATTGGCTAACCTCGCCCGTGGACCAGCGGCTGCAAGCAGAAAGTGAAACTCAAAATTCCCAGCAAGTGGCCATGTAGACTGCAAACCTCCACTAATTGTCCACTCTCTTCAGTGTATTCACGGATAACAGCTGCACCAGGCAGTGTCTTGAGCTAAATACAGCTCTAACCATGCAAGAACCCTCTGTAGACGTATTGTTTTGTATACTTTGGTTCTGAATTTTCAAGTTGAGAATCCTCGAAATTGAACATCACTGGTCTCTTCTGGATTCGGAGCTAAAGGTTTCAGTCTCCACAATTCAGTAGCTGAGGAACACATCAGTTACAGGTTGGAGACACATTAGCTCCCTTTTTTTTCTCAAAATTCTCTTACATTTGAGCAGGGTGGATAGAGGTAGGCACTCCTCACTGAAAAACTTGCTGTCCTAGAATAGTTTACTAAAATAGTGAATCAGGGTGAAGGTCATAACTGAGAAGAATAGCTTGATGACCTTAGCTGCTGTGCCTTGGGGGATATAGTATCTATCACTGCAATTTTCCAACATGTAAGAGCTTGCATCTTCATATCAAGCATGGAAACTCTAAAGAGAATCTGCTTGTAACTTGGTCTGGCAACCAGTGGTCCTTCCAATTCTGTCAGTCCACTGCAATCCTTCAAAAATGCTGCACCATCGATAACTTGATCTATATCCTAAACTTTTGTGGCAGAACCTTGGATGGTATCTGGGTTCAAAGGTGTGTGTCAGGAGTCTTCATGTATTCCAACCTTGTTTAGCACGGAGTGCCTGGTTAAGAAGTTATGATTTCTGAAAAACCCAACCATCCCTTTTCTTTGCTGCATACATCTCATCACAATGGTTTAAACAGCAGAGAGAAGATGTAAGGAATTGATTGGGAAATCATACAATAAAGAATTAATGCAAAAATAATTTAGCGATCCAAGCTAAAGATACAGCGATTCATAATCATGGAAATAGTAAACCATAAAAGAAAGTAACACTTTGATCATCCAATATAAATGAAGAGAGAACAAAGGAAAAAAAGCCTTGAACAAAAAGAGCCATCTCACCTATGAAAACACAAGCGCCTTGCTATTTCCTGTTTAGCATAGCAAAATAGACAATTTACTGGTGGATGCATGGATTAAGATATGCAATAAAACTGCATCTTGATAAGATCAACGAACTACTTTCAAAACAGAAGAAAGCTCCAAAACAATGGCAACCAATAACATGCTGATATGAAATTGAGCAGGTTTTCACACAACATGCTCATCACCATCAATTGAATAGCACTCGCCATTTTGGCCATATGTGGTTAATCTTCCCTCCAATGACAGTGACGAAGGAGGAAACAAAGAGTAGAAGTTAAATTTGAAGATCCAAAAACAGCTTTACACGTTGTAATTGATGAAATGGAACTGATTCTAGTAGGACATTCACAAGTAGGAGATTCAAGTCAAAAACAAGCAATAAAAAGATACGAAAACATTTCTCTCTGATTTCTAATTCCACTATTTTACAAGTAAACAATTGGTCATGGCCCTGAGTTTCAAAACCACTTTACAAGTAAAGAGTATAATTTCAACCAGCTTGTCCACTGTGCATATAAAAACCAACACCAAAAAAACGAAAAGGAAAAAATTCCAAAACATCTGCTTCCCTGCAAGAGACATTATTCTGGCTAGTGCAACTATTATCTGTAGATGCTTCAGGTGTAGTTTAATAAAGCATGGGGGTATAGACACCTTTGGTCACCTTAGTTTGGGCCTCTTGGTAAGATTTCCACTCACATTTCTTCTATCAGGTGGTCGAGCTAGTGGTCGAGCTGGGGGTCGCGATGGCGGCCGAGCTGGGGGTCGAGTGGGTGCTCGAGCTGGGGGTCGAGTGGGTGCTCGAGCTGGCTCTCGAGACTTGCCAAGTGCCTTGATCTTCCTTCTTTTTCTCTCCTCTTCGCTATCTGAATCATTCCCCTTCTCCCTGTCAGCATAACTAGCTTCCCTCTCCAACTCTTCCCATGTCTTTCCTTCCTCCTCCTCCGAGTCTTCCTCAGAGTCCTCTTCCTCGTCATCCTCGGACTCCACCAAAGACTCACTGTCATCATCTTCATCATCGGAACCTGAGTCAGATTGCACATCTGAAGGCACATACCCTTGGTCTGATTCTACCGACTTATCAGAATCTGAATCACTAACTTCCATGTTTAAAAATTCCCACCCACCATCCTCTATGAATTTTTCTGGATCATCAGTGATAGTTTTCAGTATAGGCCGCCAGTTTAGATTTAATCTACTTTCATAATACTTGAGGTCAGTCGTGTTAAGCCACTCCTTTATGCCATCTAGTGATGTAGAGGGGATAGAGTCTATTCGTAGGACATCCCGTTTGAAGTCCTTGAAGACAACAGTCATGTCAAAATTCTTCTGTCCAAGGCCAACTCTCTCCAGGTTAACTATCTCAATCTCACTCAGAGTTATAACCACACAAGGAGTCTCTATCAGCTCAACCAAGCAACTTGATGTCGGAACTATGAACGCTGAAACTTTATGGGGAACCCCATGGAACCCAAGCTCTCTTAAAGGCTGATCAAACTCAAGGTCAAGTGCTTTAAATTGAGGTTGGCCCCATACATCATTCACCCGGTTCACAAAGTTCTGGAAGTCCATGTTAATTTTATTCTTCCGATCCCTCTCACGTTGTTCTTCCTCAATCTCGTCAGGGTCATAGGCTGATCTTTTCCCCCCTCCAATTGTCTGAACCACATCAATCACCTCAATATAAAATTGCACATCCTTGGTCTTTTTGTTCCCCACCATTATGTGATTATGCAAATGAAAGTGCACGAGAGTAATCATTTCCTTCTCTGCTGGCTGAAAGAATGCATGCTTGATGTTAGCAAACATTACATCAACACGTTCATCAGGCCGTGAAGTTGAATAGCGTAAGCCATTTGTGTGGGCTTCAAGTGAGCCAGTCAGTTTTCTTCCACGACCACCAAAAGGAGGACGAACCCATAGATCTAACAATTTTATTGGCTTGAATTTGGTAGAAGATAGCTGGAGCTTTTCCTGACTAACTAAGGTTGCCCTCTCAGCTCTCTCAGATTCCCTAGAAGTAACCTGCCGACGTAGGGTTTTAATCTGCTGTACCACTTCACTTATATGTCTAGAGTCCTTTGAACGAAATGAAACCTCCTTCAAATATATAGACCCTTGAAACTTAAGGGAATTTGCATCATGAGGGCTGAAAGGGGTGCCGGGCACATTAAATATTATTCTTATGTAGCAGGTTCGGTTACCATCCTGCTGGCTGGACACGCTCTTCACAGTGGCAACGTGGAAAGGAACCATACTTCCATGAATTGGTAATATTATGGCTTCATTCTTCTGGTCAATCTGAATCATAAACTCTCGAGGAGGGGGTAGATCATTGACATTCTTATACGCAACTAAATCACCAATTGTCTTTGCACCACCTCGATTATCTGTTGCACTTGAACCCCCACCAGCAAGCCTCCTAGCAGTCTCTTCATTCTTCTGGCGAGCAAGCTCTGCCTGGTGCTGCCTTCGTAGCTCCTCCTTTGACATTTCATGGTTGTCTGACCTAAGTGTTGCCTTAGACAAGATGGTCTTGCTCCCTCTAACTTCATGCTTGGTTTTTGGCTGATCGTCCTCATTGAATGAATACGCCACATCTTTAACAGCTTTCGTACTCTTTGAAGTCACCACATCTGGAATCTTCTCACCGACAATCACTGTATCTGCCAGTAAGACAGAATACTTCTGGGTCTTTGGTTTTTTGGTCTCTGCCTGCAAGTTCTGAAATCCAAGAGACACATTGAAAACCATTCCTTGTCTCAGAATTCGATCATTCTTGGAATTAAGACTTAGCCCTGACTCACGAAACTCGAGGCCAATTCCAGTTCCTGCAGTTTTGGTCAAGTTTGCAATTAATTCAGGAGCATCCTTCTCAACCACTGAGAGTGCTGCTTGATACACAGCACTAATCTTGTTCCCAGACTTCAATTCACTGATTGCTGCTTCATGGGCCTTAAGGAGGACCTCATATGCCTTGCTCTGCAACGGATTGGCATCAATCAGAAAAGTTCTTGCAATGTTTGAGCAGTAGCTGTTGTATCTAGAACCAATTGCACATATGATCACACTAGTGGAGTCATAGTAGAGGTTCTCATCATTGCTTGCAGCACTCGGTTTCAGATCAAACTCTCCTCCACTCTGAAAAATTGGAGGATAGCATATATCAACATTCTCTGCCTTCAGCTTTACCTTAATTCTTGCAGGTTCCAATATTGCCTTCTCTGTGTCATCCATCAATGAAGAATGGGAGATCTTCTTCTCCTCATCAATGACTTTTTCAAGCTTTGGGACCACAAACTGCTTCATCACTGAAGAAGTCAAGAAAGCTGCTTTTCTTACATTTGTAAGCTCAATACTGTCTTTGACAGAAAATAAGTCAGAGAACCCATTTGTTACATCACTTAGCTCACAATTAGCATTCTTTAGTTTCTCATCCCATGTTTCCAAAAGCTTCCCTTCAGGACTTTCTCTAGCTATATGTCCAATGACAGGAGTATCATGACCGTTCGAGTTTGACTGAGCAAGGACTGCATGAAAAATGATATCCATCAAATCACTTCCATCGTCGCTTTTGGTCTTCACATGCATCACAACTTCAACACCCATAGCCTCTTTGGCAGACTTCTTAACAACCTCAAGCAAAGAAGCCTTTTTCTGGCTACATAAGAAATGGATCTGCTTCTTCAGGAAGACCATAATTGTCTCTGGGAACTCATATCCAACCAACCAAATATTCAGTGCTGATGACTTCAGGTACCGGAGATCCTCTGAAGCTGGAGGCGTTGCTATGGCAAGAACATCAGAAGCACCCCATAGGTCATTATGGTGTTCCTTCCAATGTGAATATAACAAGTTCAAGCGCTTAGTGAAGTTATTCAAATCTATCGCATATGGATTGACAGCTCCTGAAGGCTTCCCATTTGAGGATTTTGCATTAGCATTCCTACTTTCAGCCATAGCATGTAGTTCAAATACAGATCTTGATTGGTCAACAACAGAGCAGTTGCGCCTAATGATCGGCAAAAACTGTGATAAATAACAGTTAACCCATCAGTTCTCTTCCTTCTCTCCATATGGCAATAATATAAAAAAAAACTTCAAATCCTCAAAAATCCGTTGATCAGACTAGTAATCAAAGAAGGATCGATCCATTACCTCCTCTATCTGAAAAGTCTCAAAGGAACCTCACTTCATTAACAAGGAACCATGCATCTAATAAAAAAGCCATCAAATCTCAACTCCTGCAATAAGAAATTCTCGATCCTTAGAACCAGCTACACAGACCCACAAAACAAATAAAAAATAAAAAAATAAATCAGGATTTGGAGCTAAATCTGGTGCTTGAATTCATTGAATTATGAAAAAACAAAGAGAACCCAGATAGATAAAAGATTAAATTAAAAGATTACAACTTGTGGGTACCTAAAAGATTAAATTAAAAGATTACAACTTGTGGGTACCTATGGTATGTTTATCTTATGACTCATAAGGTAAAAGCTTGAGGTCATAGGTGTGAACTTTTTGAAAGAAATGGATGATGATGAGACTGACTTTTTATCAACTTTGACAAAGAAATGGATTGCTCCAACATGAAGGATTTGGAGGTATAGAGAGTGTGATTAATGGATGACAGTTACAATAAGGAATGATTAAAGATGAACAACAGAGGAGAAGCTAAAGAAGCCAAAAGTGTAATCATCAATCAATTCACTTGTGGAAAATGAATATTTATATGTAAGGGAAAATCTGGTTGAGTTTTTTAACCGTGTTTCATTCTTTGTTTTTATTATGTGTACAAAACAAAGTAAATTTGTCTACTGTTTAGAAAATAAAAGTTAATTTAATTAAACAAGCTGAAATTAGAAAAATTATTTTTTTATGTTCTTAACATCAATACAACATAATTATAAAAAGGGTTTAAAACACCACTGAGCATTAATTTTTAAGACCAAAATCAATTTATAAGTCTAGTTTAAGATTGAATCTCCCATTCCTCTTCAAGAAAGATGAAAATCCAGCATGTTATAAGGATGATAGGAAGGTTTACTCTAAATCCACTTACTCTGCAATTTTGATTATACGGGTCTACACTCGTTTTGGATGAACAGTTTGCATTCAAGTCCCGGGAAATAAATTCAAGAGCAAACCACAACAAACAAACGAGGGAGCGCAACTAGTTTATCGAGGCAGACGAGAGAACCAATAGAATTGCCAGACACCATGTTCAGGAACACTAAATCACATTTGATCTTTAGCTGTTTAGGAACATTACAATATTCTGTGATGCAGGAACAAGGTGGTAATCAGACCACCCATGGAGGCTAGGGCAAACATCAAGTACCATGTCTCTAAATCTGCGTTTACATAATAGAATAGTAGGATACAACAAAGATACATAGAGAACGTAGCAGCATGGATAACGTGGAACAATCATGGCTTCTAGATCGGGGCAACACTCAGCTCGGTTTCTTACACAATAAAATCATAAACCGAGAAAGGGACATTGCTTTCTTGCATGCTCGGGAATCACCTTGACCAGGGTCTCCACTGAAACTCCCTTCAATTCTAGTTAAACAACAGCAGAAACAGCAAGTAGTAAGCACCGGGATTGATAGATAATAAGCTGCGGTTATTGAAAACAATTTGCTCTGTAATAATTTCATACCATGAGATTTGAAGTTAAATAATGGCGGGAGGAAACGCCCATTTGGCAGGCGGGTGTTTTGATCACGAAGCTCTTCAAAAAAGGGATGCGTCAAGGCATCCAACTGCAACCAAAGTAAGTCAATGGTAGTAAGTCAATAGTAGTAAAAAAGATTTTAATCAAACAAAGAATTAAACAAACCGAGAGAACATGATTGCAATGAGCACATAACATGGTCAGTTTCTATAATAAACATTAGGTGAAAGCATCTAACATGGGTGTAATTGATTAGCATCAGGCAGTAACCACCTCCATATTTAAATGACAGTTTTATGCAACTGTCAGGCCTTCAGATTCAAATAGCAACAAGTAATTCTTAAGAAAGAATCATCAACATTCAAAGGTTATTGAGAATTCACAAAAATTAGAGTCAAAGGAACAATAACCTAGTCCAGAAAAATACTCACAGCTGTGCACCGTAGGTTAGGGGAGTATTGCAATAATCTAGAAACCAGATCAACTGCTTCAGGAGGCATGCGCTTGTGGAATATCTAAAAGTGAAACCAACAGAAGTTGATGGATGATAAGTCATAAGAATGCAACACAAACTCCGAAACATTCATCTAGAATTGCTGATACCTTGTGCCAAGGATGAGCTTTAATCTGGGGGAATTTGTACTCTGTATAATTTGGGTTCATGCATTTAATTTCCTCCCTTGTTGGAGTACCCAAAACCTGGAAGATAATGGCATTTTATGAAATAAAATAAATCAGGGATAAAGCAAGTCCCATAAGAAACGAGCATTTTACCAAAGTGTAGACAGTCTTTTTAATGTGAGTAAAAAGCTACACTTGATAATGTATAGACAGGTATTAAAAGGTTCAGGATACTAAAAATTACCTTGATAATCTCCACAAGCTGGTCGACTCCACTCTCACCAGGAAAAAGAGGCTGACATAATCGATACATTTATTAAGCTTGTCGTGGAGATCATTTATGTAAAACAAATCAAATACACCTTGTCCACAAAAGCTTCCTACCTGTCCAAGCAATAGCTCAGCAAGGACACAGCCAACAGACCAGATGTCAATAGCTGTCGTGTATTCAGTTGCTCCAAATATAAGTTCAGGTGCTCTGTAATACCTAGAACATATATAAGATATATTTGGCTCCCCTTTTACCTGTCAGAAGAAACAGCATCCCACTAAAAATAAAAGCAAAGATGAACACCAAACAGAATAACAAGGAACAAAGCATACCAAGACTTTTGCACTTCCAAAGTCACACAATTTAACCTGATGTGTATGAGGATTCACCTGCATCAAGAAAAACAAATTGAAGATAACTTTTTAAAAGATTCTGACATGGAATAAGAGACATTGTAAACAAAACAAAGATTGTGTCCTCCAATAAAAAGGATAACCACTTCATTTGAGCAAATCAAATTACAGCCATATATTTATAGTTTGTTTTTATCACAAAGCTTTTAAATTTCAGAAAAGTGAGACCCTTATGAGAAGAAATATTTCTCTATTTTTATCACAATTAAACATATCTATACGCCTAAAAAATGCACATGAACTCTTACCAAAAGGTTTTGAGGTTTGATATCACGATGACACACTCCAATTGCACGGTGGATGTATGACAATGCCCTAAATATCTGCCAAGAATCAACATGTTAATATCTTACCAATGTTCCTAATAAACAATCCCTTCTGGATGATTTTGTTCCATACAATGAGGTAAAAACTCTAGAGGCCTTGGGAGAAAGAAATAGCAAAGTAATGGATATAAAAGGCCAAAAAAATGATAGAAAGAAACAAAATGGATCCACAAGAACTAGGTCATCTAAACTGTAACTTACGAGAAGACCATTGTAAAACCCAGTTCAGTTGATCAGTTCCATACCTGATATGTATAAAGTTTGACATATATCAGTGGCATTTTCTGATTCATCTTGCTGTAGTGTTTAATCACACGATGAACAGTTTCTGGGACATACTCGAGAACCAGATTAAGGTAAAGCTCATCCTTCTCAGTTGTCGAAAAGAAACAATGCTTTAAAGAGACAACATTTGGATGGTCAAGAAGACGCATGGTTTGCAGCTCACGGTTCTTATACCTCTTATCTTGAAGAACTTTCTTTATAGCAACAGTTTCACCAGTCTCTAAGCATTTTGCCTAAAGCCAAAATTGCAGAAAGGCAAAATGGAAACATGAGCACTTGGTGAGAAAGTCTGGAAGAAAGTAACAATACACTATTCATGAACATTCAGCAAAACACTAAGGTCTAAAACAGCATACCTGGAAAACAACCCCGAATGAACCATGCCCAACAACACGTTCAGCCATGTAGCTTATAGTCTGCATGGTTTAAATAGAAGGAAAATCCTATTAACTAAGAATAAAAGAAGTATAATACAACAAAGAGAATGCGACACGCCCTGATAGACAAACCAAATTGCTGGTTCATTGTCTTTTATTAGAAATGGAGAATATGGTCTTAGAATGGGACAGGTTATGTGGAGAAGTTATGGTAAAATCATGGCATTTGGAGGATAACAACAGTAAATATCAAAGTATGGAGAAACCATCATGGAACTCTCCCAATCATATCTGATAAGATTTCAATAATTACAAGGTGAATATGGGAGGAAATTGAGCCAGTTGTTTAAACCAGGCCACATCCTGAAGACTACCCCTCAAACTGCAAGGGGATCTTGAAGAAATAAGACAAACAATTATACCTGCTTTGGCTGGCCATTTCTACCACCAATTGTTGTTACTATAATATGACCTGTCTCTGTACCATTACCATCCACCACTGTTGCCTCCATTTCCTGAAAAGCATACCTGAGTGAGTGACTGCATCTAAAATCCACTAAACACAACAAAAACAGGCATAAATCAATGACAAGGAAAGATGTGTTGACTGCCATACTTTGTCATCTCTTATTTTCATGTCATTCATTTCCTCAGGTAACTTATCCACGCCAGCATTATGGACACTAGCTTCTCTTAATCTCGAAGAAGGTGCCACGCCCACAGAACCCATTTGTTAGACAAGAACAAATTATTCTGTCTTACTCTTGAACTTCAATGCAATTACACATTACCTGTTGCCATGGAGAAGGTTACAAATCTCAGCAGACAGATTTGGATGCATCAAAATACATATAAAATACATTCATTGATTATCCACAACGTGCAGTAACAGAGCTAAACCAAACCCCACAAAAGGAAAGCTAGTACTCGAACAAAAACTCGGACTCCAAAGTTAATTTAATTCACAGCTTAAAAATCAATGACCGGTGACCATACATAGCACACCTAACAGATCAAGTCAGGCTCTATAATCAAATTCCTGCCCAAAGTTCAAAATCAAAATGCTCAAACACCAACACAATAAGAGAATACTTTTTTTTTGGAACATTCAATAAAAGAATACGAAAACACGAGTTATGTAAATTCCCACAAAACAGCAGTAAATCACGTTTTCTGTGCAAGCAAGTTTTACGCCATCAAAGTCAAATAATTTCGCCATCAAAGTCAAATACTTTCTCCCAAATCACCCCGGATGAATAAATTAAAACATAAAAAAAGGAACAAACATGCAAAATGGAAACTGAAAAAAGTGTTTTGATCAGCATAAGACATGACTAATATAAAAAATTACAATATCTCAAACAAAATACACAACGTTCAATCCAAGATCTAAAAACGAACACAAACAAATCCTCCCAAAAAATCCCCAGACAGAACTTTAAAAAAAAAATCAAAACCCATATATATAATAAAAAAAATCAAGCTCCCAAAGAGCATAAAAAAAATAAAGCCCAGATGCAAAACTCAAAACTATAACAAGATCCAAGACAGCCCGTCACAATTTGATCCAAAACCAAGAAACCCCAAATCAAACAATCAGTGTAAAAAAAAACTCAAAACGTTTCAATCTTTTCACGTTTAATAAAAAAAAAGCAAATTTTGAATAAAAAGAGAAACAGAGAGAATAAGAAAACATACCAATTAAGTCGGGAGAAAATCTGGGTATTAAAGAAGATGCCGTTTTGAAAGTGGAGATGAGGAGGAGGAGGTGAGGATCAGACAGTGGAGAGAGAAGGTGGGGAAGATAGATCCATTTTTGTGGGCAATAACATAAGAAACTGCCTTGCCTTCCAATACAATACACAAAGGAAAGGGCTTTCTTTCTCTCTTTTTCTTTTTTGTTGTGTGTGTTTTTCCTTTTTTTTTTTTTTTTTTTTTTTTGCGGTGTGCTAATGTGCTTGTGTCAGTCCAATTAGGTTTAGGTTTAGGTTTAGGTTTAGTTAGGTTTTGTTTTGTAAATTTTTTTTTAATAAAATCCCAAATAATCACGTGACAATCTAATTTATGGGTGAGTTCGTATCAAATAATATTACAAGATTAACTTGTGAATACTGAAAAAACAAAGACAATATTTTATTATTATCTAGAGTTAAAAAATAAAAATAATTGAGAAACACACTTTAAGAACTTAAATAAACAATGGTATGCCAATATTATTTAAAAAAAAAAAAACATAAACAATGGTATATCCCAGAGACAATTTCTTTTTAAAATTAAATATTTTTTTTGCAATGGAGACAATAGCTTAACTAATGGGAAAATTAAAATAATTGCCTTTTTATTTTAAAAAATATTTCCTTTTTTCAAAATGATATAAAAAATAGTAATCAAAAGTAGGCAATTTCTATTTTTCCTGACTCTAAAAACAGCAGCAATTTATATATTACCTCCTCGACTGTTTTGCAGTCAATCTTTCGCAAATGCAATTGCAGCACAAATGAGTAGCTTTGATTTTATTTTTATTTATTTTTTTGGCTGGATGGTATTTTAATAGACGAGGGAAATAATTGTATCTATATTTTAATAGAAAAGGAGGAGGATCTTCATAAATAAAAAATAAAAAAAATAGTGATGGATGCCCCCACCCTACAAGGGCAAGTAGGAAAATGGCAACCACAAAGTACATCCAAAGGTAAAGGAAAGAGCAATCAAGTCCATGGTTGTTGATGTTTACATGCTGAATTTTAATTTTTTTTTAAATATATTTTCAAACACTCTAGAGTGGACCAAACGAAAAACAAATTAATTTATGTGTATTTAGATTAATTTTATAGGTATTAAAATTAATATTTAATTAAAATTTTCAATATTTTTTATTAACATTAAACTTAAATTGATGATATCTAGAAAATAAACTCAAAGACTAATCGATAAATATAAAGCTTATAATTTTATAGACTCTCTTGACATTTAGCCTCATTTTTTCAATGGTAGTTCTTCATAACACACATCATCTTCTGTGAATAGCAGTGATAAATACTAGCTTTAACGCTGTGTTGATGGAAGTAGAAGTCAAAAAGTCTGTGAGACAGTAAACTCACCAATAATTTCTTTATGCAGATTCCTCGTAGTGCCATCAAGCATACGCACTACTGTGATCGGACTATAAAACTGAAATTGATATCAGCAGCTCACTTGCATGGAAAGTGATGACGCTCAGCCGCCCAACACCTCTGAGCCGAATGATCACCATCCATTTTGGCTCAAAACCTATGGTGGGTGTCCAGTGCCAACCCATATGAAATTGAAAACATTCTTCTTAATTATCATGCCACCTCCCATTTCTACTTGCTCTATCAAATGTAGCCAGTTAATTAGCTTGCAAATTGATTCAAAGATTCCATTGCCATAAACACACAAAACACTACTAGTTACCTCTAAATGGAATGGGTCGGCCTCATGCCTCCATTAATTATATTATATAGAGAGGCTTGAAAGCACAAACACATGCAAAATCCTCCCTCCCAAAAGAAGCTTCCACTACGAATTCCTAGAATGAAAGCAGCCTCCATTGAAATTGTTCTATGGACAATGGCCATGCATCCTCCCTTCACCACGTTGATGTGTATATTTATAGTGCTTCAAGTGGCCACACACGATGTCGATCGTTAAATGTTTTCAACTCCACAAAACGTGGGTGCCTTCCTTCTCTCTTTCTTTACTCGTGAAAAAGCTCCATAATCTTTCAGAACTCAACCTGTCTTCTTTGAGTTTGTTTTAGTGTCTTTGTATACTATATACAAAAACATCAAAATCATCGTAATATACTTCCGTAATCAAGCATTCCGATAAGGGTGTCCGAATAAAGACAGGGCAGGGGGGGTATGGTTCCGTGTCTAAAATCACATCCCACAGCATTCACATGGAAACAGCTCGCAATCCAATAATCATAGACCAGTATTACTGCCTAACCAGGAATTGCACTGGCCAAACTAGTGCAGTATACATTTCTGATATCCTGCACACAAACATGAAAGGTACCTACGATGTCAGGAGTCCGCCTTTGCATTTGGCTTGCAGTGATCGATTCAGTTCCATGCACCGACCTGAAGTTGAAGAGTTGTATCGAACAGTTACAGGTTAAAGGATTATGACTTTTGTTGCATTTGAGTAATGTTACTTGCAAACACAACAAATATCGGAGATTGCAAAAACAAGGATATATAATAATTTATTTTTGAGATTGTTTTGAAGAGAATTTATATTTTATGAAATATTGAGACACGTGTCTTTTCTATCTATATTGGTTCTGTCTTTTCTATTCCAATTCTATAACCAAAATGCTATAAAAAAATGAATTTCAGTCGCTTGAAGGACAATTCCAAACAATAATTTAGTGTAAATATAGCAGATTGACTGGGTAGCAAGGATGAATCATACTTAATTTGCCAGATTTCCACCAAGCAAAAGAATGGGTCGATGTGGGCACCAAGAAAGGATATTCTTCTTTAAGAAACTTGGGATCATAGGAGCCAAACTTAACCCTTACGGCTCAGAACATAAATTCCCCACCTATAGTTCTCACATGACATCACATACATGGCTCCATCTGATGAAGCTGAGCTGATGCACATTGTTGCAACAGCGGCAGCCATAGATGACACAGAACCAGCTGCTTCAGGTTCCCATGGGCAATGGGACTGGAACATTTCTTTCTCCGAACAACAAAGTAACCGCACTGGAGGTCAGAAAAGTGACAATTGGGGCAATTGTCTCTTGTAAAAATCTTATCAGGCAATTGGCTAAAGAGCTCGAGATACTAATTGACGTGGAAGAAGGTTGTATCGAGGTTTATCTGACATACATCCAAATGGTGTGTGAAGAAGAAGAAGAAGAATTGTTTTGAGTAACTTGTCTATATTGTAATTTTATATGCACCAATATCTAATTTTAGAGTCCAGAGAGTTGCATGTTAGGAATTTAAGGAAGATTAGCTGGAAAGTGCATGTATCACAGCTTTGCCTATTCTTTGATCGTTACTGCATCAGCTACTTCACCATTATTTAACTAGCTGAACAAAAGAAATATTTGCCATCTTGTTTGTCTCCAAAGAAGTCACTCTTCTCATTGTTAGAGATAATCGTTGTTTTCGCCATTTTCATGATGGAATTCGCTCTTGTGCAGGCTATTAATGGTGGCTGATTCTGAGTGAATACTCTATTGTGATACGTCGCCTCGCTCATCATGTTGTGTTAACTCACAAGACATATAGGCTAATTATTAGAAAGCCATGACTTGGGCTTTGAAGCTGGAAATATTTAGGGTTGATACATTCATCGTTCTAGAATTGTAACTAGTTCAACTGTCAAGCCTAACAATCCATTAAGGCTGCAAGAAAAAAGACTCCTCCAGGAACTGAGAGGTCATTTGGTTACCAGAAACACGAAGGCAAGAATGGATCGAGTTCATGAAATCAGAAGGTAGATGAAACAAGTACTGCTACTCCATCTTGAGGAGAAGCAGCATTTCTCCACACTTTTTGCAGGCACAAGACTCCAATTCAGGAAGCGACATTGTTATCGAAATCCTCAGCGAACATGTCGAATCTCAAAATCGAGTCTCTTTGAAAGAATTGGCTCTAGGATTCAATGTGGAGTTTCATTTCGTACTGTAAGATAGCGCCGGAGAAAAGAATAGAAGCTCCCTGGTTTTAGTCGTCTTCAACACCTTGCCTGGAGACTAAAACCAACAGTACTCTCTTTCAACGAAGAGAGTGTTTGTTTCCACGGCCGAAATCTTATTTTAAATTGTGATTAACTGTAAAAAAAACATCATCATTATTTTTTAATATTTTTTTATACGATTATATTACAAAACAAATAAAGCCTGTGGGGTTTTACACTGTGGACTAAGAGTGTATTCACTGTGGATTGCGACAGTGTGCGTGCATTTTTGCCCTTCATCAGCCGGCGTGTGTGCATTTTTTGGTGGGGATGTTTTCGGATTTTTCCTTTTTTTTTTTAATTAGCCGCAATGTGCACAGTGTATTAACGATTCTACCCCCCGAAAACGACAAAATAGTACACAGTCGCCAGGGGCGCGCTTGGTTTTTCCCAAATTTTTACACAGTGCGCTGACGAATTCAGCCCCCGATAACGACAAAATTATGCACAGTGATCGGGGGCTTCAGCGTCCTTTCCCTCACGGTATTTTCGTAAATACTAGTGGCGGAAGGGCTGTTTCGGTCATTGACCGTGGGAACAGCTGGCGTGTCGTCTGGCCGCGCCAGCGGCGCTCAACGCCAACGCGCCATGGCAGTGGAGCGTGCGGTGCCATGCGGTGGTCAAAAATTCCGTTCCGCCGGTGCATACGGTGCGCCGTCGGGTCCTCTATCTCCCGTCGCGGCGCGTGTACGTCCTCCATGTCAGGTTAAACGGAGGCGTTCGGTTTTGTCGCCGGTGCACCTTTTCTCTCTCCTGCTGGCCCAATGTCAGGTCCGGTCCCTCATGTATATAAGAAGTTAATTTCGGTCCCTGAGGTTTGGATTTCGATTTTATGCCTGATTTCGTTAATTCAAAGTTTGATTGTTTTCAATTGTGCCCTTCAATTAAAACTAATTATATAAAGCATTTTTCATTTCGGTCCCTTAACTTTTGATTTTCGATTTCTTTATGGTTCCTGAAATTTGTTCGGTCCGGATGTTTGAATTTCTTTAATTTGGCCCTCTAATTAAAATTGCTAATATAAACAACTTTTCATATCAGTCCCCCTTCTTCTAAATTGTGCAATTTTGTCCTCTGATTTCAATTAACAATAAATGTAATTTGCATTTCAGCCCTTTGACTTTTAATTTTTTAATTTAATCCCTTTATATTTGATTTTCATTTCAGCCCTTACACTTTTATTTTTTTAATCCCTACTTTTGTCCATGTATATATAAGTGTATTTAACACAATAATAATAATAATCAAAATAATAATAATAATAATAATAATAATAATAATAATAATGATGATGATTTAATTATTTTTCATTCTTACTCTTTTGTTATTTTTTTTCCCTCCCGATAATTTTATAATTTTTTTTCTTGCCGGTAATAACAATGATAATTTTTTTTATTTATTTTTATCTGTTGTTCAAATTTCTTGGATATTTTTAGTCTTTCATTTATTTATGTTTCTTTCATTATTAACATAATAATAATTATTATAATTATAATAAGAATAATAATAATAGTGATTATTATTAATATTATAATAATAGTGATTATGTATTCTATTATTATAATAATAGTGATTATTTATTAAGACTCCGATGTTGCTATTGTGATAATATTTTAAATTAATATTGCTTCCTTTTCCTTTTTTTTTTTCTCTTTCTATTAATTGATTTTTATAATTTTATTATCTGCACAATAATGATTTCAGGAATTTGTTTTTTTCCTTATTCAAATATTTTGTTCTTTTTTCTAATGTTAGTGCACGCTCTTTTGTGATCGTTTATGACGTAATACCAATATTCTAAAAAATGTAATCTATGCTTACGTGACAAACTCAACTCAAAATTTTAAACATGTTATCTTTTAATCTATACTTTTTATTTACTTATATCATATAAATTTATCGTTGTAGATTTAATTATGTTAAATCATATACAAAAAAATACCCGCAGCAACGCGCGGGCAATTAGATAGTACAATTTAAAGCGTGGTTGATTGTGTAAATAAAAGGGTATAAAAATATAAAACATCATATGACCTTTAATATAATACATGGATGGAAAAAACACAAACAAATCTTTATTATGAGATAACAATAATATTTTTATTTCTAGTTTTCAATTGGAGTATAGACAATTGGGGCAGTCATCTTTAGCAAACTATATATAACTCTGTTTCGCAGTAAAAGTGGTACTATAACCAATATCATAGGGACAAAGATTAATTCATGAAAACAATTTCTTCTTTTTCCCGCCAATTTCCAATTGCTAAACAGACAAAACCCTTTTCTTTAACAACCCCAAAACTCGCAGCCATAACAGAAGACTTGTGTAATAAAATTTTAGACGAAAACCCAGATGACAAAACACTTAAAAAGCTTCATTCTAGGATTTTATTTGACCAAACCCTTCACTCAAACCCTTCACTTGGCATCAAATTAATGAGGGCGTACGCTGCTTGTGGTGAACCATGTTACACACGCCACGTATTTGATGGAATTACTGACAAAAATGTTGTGTTCTTTAATGTCATGATTAGAAGCTATGTTAACAATGGTTTACACCAAGATGCTTTACTTGTTTTCAAAACCATGGCTAATCAGGGGTTTTATCCTGATAATTATACTTATCCTTGTGTGTTAAAGGCGTGCTCGGTGTCTGGGAATTTGTGGGCTGGCTTGCAAATTCATGGTGCTGTTGTGAAACTTGGGCTTGATATGAATCTTTATATTGGGAATGGGTTAGTTTCCATGTATGGGAAATGTAAGTGTTTGGATGCGGCAAGGCGGGTTCTTGATGAGATGCCAAGGAGGGATATGATTTCTTGGAATTCAATGGTTGCTGGGTATGCACAAAATGGGAGGTTTAATGATGCATTGAAACTTTGTAGGGAAATGGAGGATTTGAAGCTAAAACCGGATGCCGGCACAATGGGAAGTCTCTTGCCAGCTGTGACGAACACATCTTGTGATAATGTTTTGTATGTTAAGGAGATGTTTATGAAGCTGAAAGAAAAGAGTTTGATTTCTTGGAACGTGATGATAGCAGTGTATGTGAATAATGTTATGCCTAATGAAGCAATGGACTTGTATCTGCAGATGCAAGTGCATGGGGTTGAACCTGATGCTGTCTCTATTTCTAGCGTGCTTCCTGCTTGTGGGGACCTTTCAGCTGTGGTGCTAGGAAGGCAAATTCGTGAATATGTTGAAAGGAAGAAGCTTCGGCCAAATTTATTATTGGAGAATGCATTGATCGATATGTATGCAAAATGTGGATGCTTAAAGGAAGCTAGGGCAGTTTTTGATCAAATGATATTTCGGGATGTTGTGTCATGGACTTCTATGATCTCTGCTTATGGCATGAGTGGCCAAGGTAAGGATGCTGTGGCTCTCTTTGAAAAGATGAGGGACTCAGGTTTTACTCCAGATTGGATTGCTTTTGTTTCTGTTCTAGCAGCCTGCAGTCATGCAGGATTAGTTGACGAGGGGAGGTATTGCTTTAATCTAATGGCGGAATATGGGATAACTCCAGGGATAGAACACTATAATTGCATGGTAGATCTATTGGGACGTGCTGGGAAAATAGACGAGGCCTATCATTTGACCAGACAGATGCCAATGGAGCCTAACGAAAGAGTTTGGGGGTCTCTGTTGAGTGCTTGTCGGGTTTACTCTAACATGAAAATTGCACTTTTAGCTGCTGACCACCTGTTCCAGTTAGCTCCTGATCAGTCAGGGTATTATGTGTTGCTATCCAACATATATGCAAAGGCTGGAAGATGGCAAGATGTTGAAACGGTTAGGTCAATCATGAGTAGCAAGGGAGTAAAAAAAATTCCAGGCAATAGCAATGTTGAGATCAACGGTCATGTTTACACCTTTCTTGCTGGTGACCAGTCTCATACTCAATCGAAGGAGATCTACAAGGAGCTAGATGTATTAGTGGGAAGAATGAAAGAATTAGGCTACATGCCTGAAACTGATTCTGCTCTTCACGATGTGGAAGAGGAGGACAAAGAATGCCATCTAGCAGTTCATAGTGAGAAGCTGGCAATTGTGTTTGCCATTCTGAATACAAAGCCTGGAAGCACAATCAGAATTACCAAGAATATTCGTGTTTGTGGGGATTGCCATGTTGCTGCCAAGCTTATATCCAAGATTGCTGAACGAGAGATCATCATTAGAGATACTCATCGTTTTCACCATTTTTGTGATGGAGTTTGCTCTTGCGGGGACTATTGGTAACTGATGTTGAGCATTGCGATGTGTTGTTTAAAGTCACAAAATAGGTTTGTTAATACCAGTGAAGTGATGAGAACCAAGGATTTCCAGAGTCCAATTGAAAGTCAGAAACATAATCTGACATGATCAAGGACAGTTCTGAATTCTGATTCGAATCATCTATCTTTGATTCTCTCAGATTAGGTATTTTTATTAGTGTTGCAATTTTAAGGCTATGAATAGGTGCCCTGAGCATTTATCAAGCAATAAGAAATAAAATATCTAACACCTTTAAACTTTTCTGAACCTATCTTTCTCCTTTTCGCTATCATCACAAAGCCACAACTTTGGCGTTGAAACTGAAGAGTGGGAGGCAATGCATGTAGCATACTAGATTTCTAGTTCAAATCTCAAGCCTTAACAGCCCATCAAATGGTTCAAATTTGAGAGGTTTAAGTGTCAATTTAAGAAAGTTGAAATTATCCAGAGCAAGCCATCGAGCATACAATGCACGCATTGTCAAGAACTGACGGTCCATTTGGGGTCAAGAAAGGAAATCAACAAACCAGAGTGGATTACGAAGAAAATAGAACGGTAATTGTATTCCATGATTTTGCCTTGCTACCTTTTAAGAGTCTTCACATGAAAAATTACCCTTTTTATCATGAGATAGGATTTCATATTCCAATTTAGGAAGGGTTAAATTCAACCAAGTTGTCCACAAAAACCCTTTCAATAGCAATATTGAAAGCACAAATTAGTGGGGGTAGAAGACATGTAATATGTGTTGAAATCCAAGGTTGATTCCAGATCTGCCCAAGTATACCGGTCGACCGACTGTGAGAAAAAGATTAACCGGTCGACCACTTGCATCCGGTCGACCGCTTGCAAAGGGAAGATTAACCGGTCGACCGCTTGGCCCTGTCTGCAAAGGACTCCCCAAGTGAACCGGTCGACCACTTGGAAGAAGAAACTCAACCGGTCGACCGCCTGAGAAGTTGAACAGAGTGCATCTGCGTAGAAGAATCGAAGAATGAAGAATTAAAGGTTGAAGAATCAATCGTTGTGATTGAGTTTACATTGTAATTAGTGTGTTGAAGTGTTCTGAGTCAATGTTACTAGTTAATTTCAGTTTATAGTCAACAATTGTCAAAATAGGAAATGTTACCGTTGATAGTTGTTGGTTAGGTAAATTATAGCCGTTGTAATTTTTGCTCTATAAATAAAGCTAATGGGATGGCAGTAACTATGATGAAAATTCTGCCCATGTACATGTTCTCTTAATTCTCAAAGGGGTTGAAGTTCTTTTGTTCTTTCTTTTCTGGAAAATGTTCTTCAAATTCTGGAAATTTAACCATTCCCAGAATTCGATTGCTACAGTGCGTGTTCTTTGTTCTTTTCTGTACAAATCGCTACAGTAGCTGTTCTTTCTATTTTTCCAGAATTCAACCCCAAATTCCAACATGGTATCAGAGCGATTAGATCTTAGAGAAGGGATTTTTGAGAGAAATTCGAAAGAAAAAGATTGCACTTCTTCCAGAAATTCCAGAATTCGTCAATCAAGAAATCAGTCTTGATTTGTTCTTTAAAGGACTAGTAATTGAAGAATTGATCAATTATAGTCCGTGTTCTTTGTGAGTATATTACTCCTGTTCTTTGTTCTGTGGAATTCTTGGAAGGAAAAGAGTGCAGGAAGCAAGTGGAAGGGAACTTGTTCGTGTATTGGCAGTTTTTTTTTTAAATCAAGAATTAAGACTTGATTTGTTCTTTAAAAGGGGATAAACAATTGACAAAGACGATCAATTGATACCCTTGTTCTCCAGTATTGTGAAGTCTTGGAAGTGAATTGAAAAAGAAAAGAAATTTTTCGAGCAAGACTGTTCTTGACAGACAAGGATGCAGATTCTGAATTTGAAAAGAAAATTCGAAGGCTTAAAGATGTGTATGTGATGAATGTGGGTGATAGCAGGGCAATCGTTGCCCAGAATGAGCCACAAGATGTTGGTTCCAGTATGTATGAAAATGAGTATATTGGCACTGCACCATAAGGTGTTGGATACCAATCCGGAGCTGGCATTGATGGGCTCGTGTTGGCTGGCTGTGTTGATGATGATGATGATGATGATGGGTTAAAATGAAAAATAAATGAAAGAGGTGTTGTCAGGAAGATTTGTATTGAGTTAGCACTTGGATTGGCTGCTAGGTAGTCTTTGGAAAATGCATCCTGCCAGCATGAAGATGAGTGCAGGAAGCTTCAGGAGGAGCTGGATCTCCAAAAGTCAAAGGAAGACAGGCAGAGGGCTTTATTGCAATTGCAGAGGAAAGTGATGAGTGACAAGCAACAATGAAGACGAGAATGGTGGAGAATGTGCAGCTCAGGAATCAAGGGGGAGTGTTGAAATCCAAGGTTGATTCCAGATCTGCCCAAGTATACCGGTCGACCGACTGTGAGAAAAAGATTAACCGGTCGACCACTTGCATCCGGTCGACCGCTTGCAAAGGGAAGATTAACCGGTCGACCGCTTGGCCCTGTCTGCAAAGGACTCCCCAAGTGAACCGGTCGACCACTTGGAAGAAGAAACTCAACCGGTCGACCGCCTGAGAAGTTGAACAGAGTGCATCTGCGTAGAAGAATCGAAGAATGAAGAATTAAAGGTTGAAGAATCAATCGTTGTGATTGAGTTTACATTGTAATTAGTGTGTTGAAGTGTTCTGAGTCAATGTTACTAGTTAATTTCAGTTTATAGTCAACAATTGTCAAAATAGGAAATGTTACCGTTGATAGTTGTTGGTTAGGTAAATTATAGCCGTTGTAATTTTTGCTCTATAAATAAAGCTAATGGGATGGCAGTAACTATGATGAAAATTCTGCCCATGTACATGTTCTCTTAATTCTCAAAGGGGTTGAAGTTCTTTTGTTCTTTCTTTTCTGGAAAATGTTCTTCAAATTCTGGAAATTTAACCATTCCCAGAATTCGATTGCTACAGTGCGTGTTCTTTGTTCTTTTCTGTACAAATCGCTACAGTAGCTGTTCTTTCTATTTTTCCAGAATTCAACCCCAAATTCCAACAATATGTACAGTACAATAAAGATAATGGCGAACCGAAATCTTATTCATTCACATAGTAAACTAATATTCAAGAACCTTTCAGTCAGTTGCCAAACCTTTTGGGAAAGGTCGAAGAAAGTACATGAGAAGTCTTTGAGCAACCAATTAACACACTTTTTTTCATTCAACAAACACTCATTCGTTTATTACAATATTTCAATACAAGCATCCATCTTAACAATAGTCATCCATAACTGTACAAGCTAAATGCTTGTGGAGATTAAGAGCAAGATGGATGCTAATAGATATTACTAATACAAAGAAGCAAGAACCTCCAACAAGGAAGCAGCAAATTGCATTTGCGTCTCCTCGTCTATGGTCAAGAACAGAGGTACATGCACAAAGAGAGACTTTGTCCCATTTTCATCAGCAAACCGAAGTGAATGGTAGTAAACATAATTGCATACAAATCGGCCTGCATCATCAGATGTCATCACCTCATAGCCTTTCTTTGTCAATATCTTTGTGAGATCCTCTACGGGAAGAGTAGTCTGTGTGCAGTGAAGAGAAGAAACCCTTTAAGAAAGTGCAACAGAACAAAAGGTAACAAAAAAAAATGCATCCAAAGATACATCCTACCTAACAACAGCATTAGAACCGAGTACAGTATCTTTTACAACAAAACGTTCTAGACAAAGAAAAGCAGAGACACTACAAGCAAAGAGGATAGTTTTCTCTTCATTTCATTTGCTTAGCGTGGCTCTGTCAAGGTTACTCCCACATAATAAAATAGAATCTAGTTTATGTAGACTAAATGATATAGTTATTAGCTTCCCCTGATCCAATTTCTCTTAATGGCAAAGAAGTTGCAAAGAAAAATATTGGGATCCATAACCATTGATGGGTGACATAATCCAAATTATAAATTTCTTTATGTTTACTTTGCCTTGACAATTGGACGGTGAATTAGTATCCGAACAGTTTTAAGATGTGATGGTTCCAAGAAACAGATTGACAACTAAAAAGGGCACCTAAAAAGCCAATCGCATAGTTTGACACAGTGAACATAGTGATGAGGAAGAAGGGAATAAGAAGCTCAGATACTTCCTGTTAGCATAAATTATGGGGTTTCAACTCATGTCAGCTTTAAACTGAAGAAAGTAGCACAGAGGCTTCCAATGAAAGGAGAAAAGGCAGTTTCTATTGAGCACCAAATCAATAGCGAAGAGCTTCACACCACCTATACCTTTGCATTACAAGTAAAGGAACTCTGAAAAGAAAGGAGAACTGGCCATGGAATATTCTGCTACTTTGGTGCCATGAAAAAGATAGGATGTAATGTAAAACAAGGAGCATTGGATACCAAAAAAAGGGTCCAACACCAAAGAGAAGAAAAAAAAAACTATATCATAATAAGATGCAATAAAAAAAGCACTAACGATGATTGTTTCTATTTGCCAGCCGACACAGCATCAACCTTTTGAAAAATAAAGGAAAAGAAAAGTAAAATTGAAACCCAAATATACCTCTCGAACTCGTGAAATTTCACCATCCGAAGGAATGATGGGTACTTTCTGCAAACCAAAATAATGGAACTCTTAAAGCACAGAAAAATTTAAAAACTCAAAATCACTAAAAGAGTAGACCTTAAAGATATGTCTAACCTGTGGCTTCCATCCCAACTCATCTGGACAGCGAAAAGTAGCTTCATTGACAGCTTGATGCTCAATGGCAAATCTTGTTGCCCCACTATTGACCCCAAAGTGTATCTGAATGAATCATTTGCAAAAACAGTATCAAGTGGTATGCAGAAACATAAGATGCAGGAAAGAGTCAGACAAGCAATATACATGAAGCTGAGAAATGAAAGAAAAAATATAAGGATGATACCCAAATGATTCTCCCAGGACTTGAAGATTCAGAATCCTTCGATTTTATGGAAGATTGAAATGTTTGGTAAAGTGGAGCAACCGCTCCTTGTCCTGCAGTCTCAAGAACACTGCAACTCCCCAGAATCACACCTTTTGGCATGCCCTTCTTCTTCATGTACTCTTTTAGATTACCAACAATTGTCTCAGTTGGATTCTCAGCAACTCCATGGAATTTCTTGAATCCGGTCACATGGATTGTTACAGCTGGAGGCCCTTCAGACCCCATTAACAATTCACTTTTTCAAGATTTACTTTATCGAAAAGGTACTATAACAAGAAAAATAGATTGAAATCCAAGCACCTGCATGAAACAACAAAAAATTGAGATCATCAGCCACACAATTAGAATAAGCTAGGAATAATAGAACGTAGAACTACTACATTTCCATTCATTAACTTTCTAAAACAAATTACAATGCCCTCATACCTTGTTAAAGTCAGTGACAAAACAAAAAACAAACTTACTCCTTAAGCCTAGAATCCTATCAATTTCGGCATAAAAATGACCGAAAATACACCTGCGACATAATTTAGCTATCATGGCAATGAATTTCAATAATAGAAACAATAAATGACTGGCCCTGATCGATTATACTCTTGATGAAACAAAATTTTACAGCTTTCTGCGACCTAATATGGAGAAGTTGACAATCCAAGTACTACACTGACAGAACCAATAGCCTCAGTTCAAGATAAAAAAACAACGATGGTGTAAAGTTTGCGTCTTTGTTGATCAAAAGAACAATAAGCAAAGAAAATAATCAGAATAAAAAAAAAAAAGGACTAATAACATATCTTAAGCTTCTGCAAATGAATCTGATAATCTAATCCAGAATCATTTAAGTACACAGCTAAAAAAGATCACACCTTTGAAAGAAAAAAACACAAACCCAGATGAAATAAACCACAGTGAATCCCCTGTACTCCAAATTCAAGTTGGTAGACAATCAAGAAACAATTGATCAAGGACCACCCAGATGACCGTATATATCAGAAAAACAATCAAAACCCAGAAATCAATAGAACAAAAGGGACCAAAAGCATCTATCTTGTCATTCAAAAAGAAGAAAAAGACGACCTTTCCTAAATTTTCTTACCTGTAATCTAAAAAGGAAGGAAAGTAAGGGAGGAAAGAAAGAAAGGGTAATGAGTGATTCAACCACCAGTCTTATCTATTGAAAAAAGTTGATTTAACACTAATGAAGAACTAAAGATTCCAATCAGATTTTAAGGGGGGGAGAGAGAGAGAGAGAGAGAGGAGTTGAAAATTATTTTTCTTGACAGGTATTAAAAATATTATTATAATGAAGAATGTGGTTTTATTGGGGGGAGGTTCACTTTGGAATAAAAATTATTTAAGGTAAATAAAAATAATAATGCAACAAGAACTACATGTAATTTAGGCATTTTCTATTTATATCATTATGGTAGTTAAAATCAGGACTTTCCTTTGTTCTATATATAGATAAATGGAAACACCCTCTTCACTACTGGACTAGGGGAGAAATTTGACTGATGCTGCAATAAATAGAGTTATAATTTATTGATTATATCATTATCTGGATTTTCGGTACAATTAATTTATATTTTTAGCTATATATTGGGTGTTCAAAGAGGGTAAATATTTGTTTTGGATAGAGTTTAAAATATGTTATTTTAAAAATCTAAATATAAACACTACCTATTTTCAGACTCTCATTTGAGTTTTAGGAAAATAATTGTATTCTTGTTGAAAAAAACATATAAAAAATAAGATTTGAATTTTAGTAATTATCAAATACAAAACGTGTTAAGCTAGATGTAGTTTTGTGTAAATTGATATAAATCTCCAGTATTTAAAGTCTTATTAAAATTAAAAAAGAAAAATCACTTTCTCAATATGTTGATGGTTACAAGAATTCAAGTCCCAATAGGTTACTACTACTCCATTGATAGAAGAAGGTGGCGAAAGGAATGGAGGGTGGCGAAAGGAATGGAGGGTGGCTGGCTAGGCCTAGGCCCTGACATTCTATATTCCATTCATTCATTCACAAGTGGAGTCTTTGGTCTGCAAAAGAATTACAAAAGCTAAAGAGTGGTCGTCGTTTTCGACAATGATTTGTCGGTTCTTGCAAACTGTGCATCTCTCTCTCTCTCTCTCGTCAGAAACTGGTCATTCTTTCATTTTACTACACATTCATGCAAATTTCTTGCCGTAAACAGAAAAGAAAAATACTAACAGCATGTTTGGGAGTGCGATTGCGGTAATTTTTTAAAGTGTTTTTCGTGTCGAAATACATTAAAATAATATTTTTCTAATTTTAAAAAATCATTTTTGATATCAGCATATCAAAATGATCTAAAAACATCAAACCACCATGCCTGGATTTTCTCATCCATGATAAAAACAGCCTACAAGTTGATCATCGTCAAATAATTAATGGATCATTGTTCATCCACTTTTGATGAATATAGAAATGGTAGAAACTTAATTGATTTAATTAAAAATGATATATAAAAATAAATATATTTTGAAAAGTGTTTTTATTTTTGTCAAAACAGCCTCTAACATATGTTATCTTAAACAACAATCAAATGAATGGGTTAACTACGTAATCACGTGATATTTATTAATCTAGGAGGAGATGTAATAAACTTGCAAATTGCAAAAAATAATAGAGTGGATGTTTGTTGACCAAATGCTTTGTAGCCGACCTTATGGATGAGCCCAGGAGGACCTGCAGGGAGGCATGCATGCACCTATATATATATATAATAAAAAAACCATCATTATGAATCCGTCCATTGATTCTCTCATAAGATTTGGACTATTTCAATGATGGAGATTGACTATTTAACGTTGTGTTTATACTTGTGATAGAGTGCATTTTTAAAATAACATGGAAAATATCAAATTATTTTTTTTAATATTTTATGATTCTCTTGATGAACTCATATTAAATAAAAAATATTTTTAAATGTTTTCAATTAAAAAAACTTATATCATAATATTAGAGATTTGAAAATTAAATAAAGAAAGAATTTTTAAATATTTCAAGACACTTTTTTTAAAATTATTATTTATATCTTTGGTATATATTCTAGAGATTTTTTGAAAATAGAAAAAATATAAACTATAGAAAATAAATACGAGAACAATGCAATTTAATATTGGTCAATATGAAAATACGAATACATATATGAGAAAAACATATATAATCTCTATTTTTTTACTATGCAAATTTAAAACTTTCTTTTTAAAGAAACATAGATTATCTGATGCAAGCTATTATTTTTCACTACCTTATTAAATGTGATATGTATATATGACTTTGAATAAATTAATTAGATATAAATAGTTTATTCAATCACTTATTCTATTTGAAATTATTTCAAAAGAAAGCCTATCATCAAGATAGCCCATTGTAGTTACTAGTTCCTCACTCCCTCCTGTACAAGATACCCACACCTCCATGGAGTAGCCACCAATCAACCTTTGGGAAACTCCAATTCACAGCCATCTGGTGTCCTTATCCAATCCACTCCAACCAGTCTCACCAAGCCCAAGATACATTAATCAACAACTATCTCCTTCCTCTTCTTCCACCATTTGTACAAGAACTGAACCTTCACCGTCTAAACCTCAATACAACCCAGAAAGGATGTCACTCTTCTTTCCAGCTCTATCAATACCCTCTTGGGATTCTTCAACTTCTAGATCCATTTCTCCATGTTCAGGTTCTCTCAAAGACCCTCCTTCTAGCTTGCAGATCAATGAAATTTTGCACTATAAAGTACTGAACTTTTTTTGATCCTATAAGTTCCCATTTGAGTATAATATTACCAAGTTTGTGCCCTTCAGGATAGATCATCTCTAGAGAACCTCACAGTGGTGAGGTTCTCTAATCTGGTCCTTGAGCCATTATGAAGCCGAACTTAATGTACACAGTATGCAGGTGAGTTTATGTATTATATTAGAAAGTGTTACATATTATGATGTGGCAAACCTTAAATACACCATCCGGAATATACTGCTCAGTCACTGAAACATTGCATGATATTTCAGATCATCTTGTCAGAATACTTCCACTCGCAAACATGTTCTGGGGAACTTCTATGATGATTTATTTAGAAGATAAAAATTTGACACTTAGAAAAACCAAGATGCTTAGATTATGAGATTGCCTGATTTCTCCTTGGCTCTTCAATGTTTTCAAATTGGAATATGAAGGTTCAAGAATCCATACTCAGCTCCTGAATTCTGTGCTGAATGAAACTAGAGAACAAGGGAATTGTGCGGGGTATTTATATGCATATAGACACATGCATTGTGTTAGTTCTTCAATCGACGTGATTGTTACTAGGGGGTGTACCATTTGCTCTCTATATTGAATTACATGATGCATAGTGGACCCATAATTTCCCCAAAAACCTTTTATTGTGAAGGTGTCAAGCAAAACAATGATCTGGCTACTAATGAGCTGATTCTGAGTGATGCACCTAATGAAGCCATTCTGGTCAAGTAATAATAAGATTCCAGGGCTTAGCTTGCAGTTGGATGCTTCTGAACTCAATTTTCTCTATAATGACCAGTAAGCACTTTCATGTTACAAGACATGTTCTATTTAAATTCACATTTCCTAAAGTGAAGCCAGTACAGCACCCACTTTGTTCTATAATTTGACATCTGGCTTATTCTTTATTTTAATTCCTTTGGTATAATCCAGAGCCTGATTCATATGAACATCTTCTTCTTGATTTCATTGATGGAGACAACCATCTCTTCATGATCAGGAGCGATGAGCTTGTTACTGCATGGAATATTTTAACTCCAACTCTACAGGAGGTAGAGTTCCAATTGGAGCACATTATCTTTATGCCAAAATATAAGGCTCAGTGGATGGGTAGACCTGCTGAGGTGATCGGAGCTTCTTATCGGAGCTTCAAATTACCATAAAATCACGGAGAAAAGCTTTGGAGATCCCCATCAATTGAAATGTTCAGTTCAGCTAACATGTCCCCCGTTTGATTTTCTATTGCCACACTCCAGCTGCCTTAACTTGCAAATAATAGCCTGCTGAGGGTGATTGAAGCTTCTTATCGGAGCTTCAGATTACTATACAACCACGGAGAAAAGCTTTGGAGATCCCCATCTTCTTCTTTTTTCCTTACAATTTCCAAAGCAAGATCCAGTTCTATGTTCTTGACAAACAATGAACTTCAATCTTACGCTAATTCTGTATCATATAATATCATGACATGCTCAACTGTCAGAACTTGAGTTGTGTTTTATCCATTAACCTTGGATACCATGCTGTTGTGCATCAGTAGCACAAACTACGTACTTTCCTGTCAGTAAAGTTGAATGGCAGTGATCATGGAGCTCTGGATTTGCCAGCCTAGCTGGGCCAATAAGAAAGATATTTGTGTGAACACAGCTCATCAGCCCATGTGAATACAAAGCTAAGTAATAACGATCCAACTTCCGTATTTTGAATCTATTCATGGCAGACAATCTCCATCCACTACAGTGTCTTCATCTTACAAAAGCAGTTGGAATTAATACGCTTATTAGGGAAGGTGTTGCTTTTACCCCCACAACTTTGTGGTTATTGAGCACCCAACAGCAGACCAAACAGACCTTTTATTAGTTCTTGCTCCCAAAAACTCAGCTTTGCTTCGATGAAACATGAAAGAAGCTGGAGCCCAATTTGTCAATTGGCTACAAATTACATGTCACTGCCAAGCTCCGCATGGAGAGTGACAACCATAAATTATACCTTAAACTAGTATTTGATCAGCCAGATGACATACAATAATTGATTAATCGCTACTTGGTGGATGTCAATTTCGTTTTCAATAGTACTTTATTTTTTTTAATTAGAATAAAATAATTTGATTTTGAAATGTTTTAGCGCTTTATTTTGAGGTTATATGTATATATATAAAATTAAATATATTAATTTATTTTTTTATTCAAATTCAAAAATAAAATTATTTAGAATTATGTAATTTAATATAAAAAAACATAATAAAATAATTTTTCTGAATACAATTATGAACACGTATAATATTATGAGAATATCATCATCAATCTTACAAGATCATTATATCAGTTGATTGCTTTGAAATTTTAATATAATATATATAAATATGTCAAGAGACTTCTCATAAAAATCTGTCTCAATCTGACGGTCAGATTAGGAAATATATTTGATATTGTAATATTATTTATTATTTAAAACAAGTATCATTTGGTTGAAATAGAACAAGCGAAACAAAACCAGAATATTCCAGCCAAAATTTGAATGAAATTTTCAGAATAGACAAAATTTTTAAATGAAATAAGAACTATATGGTTTTATCCTATTTTTCAACTAATAAAAAACATCTAGTTCATTTTAAATGGAAACGAAACCAGATCAACACCCCCTGATGAACATAGAACAAGTAATGAAGGAAAACAAACGGCAAAGAAATTAGTTTTGTAAGGTGTCAATTAAATATTGGCCATAAAAGTGTAGCAAAAGGACCCACCAAAGTATTCTCACACAAATGTCAGGCTGCCCCCCTAGGAAGACTCTCTACCACAATGACAATGTGTCATGGTTGCTTGCATCACTTTATTCGGTATGCAACACTGCATCATGGGCAGCAGCCAGTGACCTTATTCGCCATTATTCTTTTCCATCCATCGTATCCACTCCAACCACAACCAATCTTTCCTCAACAAAAGCTTTTGTACATTGAAACTACTTGAACAATTATTTATATATGGAGAGATGCTTTCAAATTCAAATCATATATGAAAAGCCAAACCCATTTTTGTAAAAGACTTCTTGTGATACCGGCCGGCACTACGTTATGGTGACTCTCTACAAAGAGTCAACTAATTAACACGGTTTCTAGAGTAGCTGTAGTGCAAGTGTAGCATGTGGTTTGGTTTAACCCATCAAACTACAATCAGATATACTCTATGGTCTACTGCTTCTGCTTATGCTCTCTTTGATATTTGTTTTTGTTGGATCGAGGAAATAGCAAGCTAGCTTGGCATGGAGAGGGAAGCAAAGAAGAGGAAGCTGGAGTATACTGACGAGGAAGGAAAAGGAAAGGAAGGTGATGAAGATGATGAAGAAGAGAAGATGGAGAAGTTCTTTGCTTTGCTGAGAAGCACAAAACGAATGCATGATCAACTAAGAAGAAACTCGAATAGAATATTTAAAGAGAAGGAGGAGATCAAGAAAGTTGGAGAAGAGAGGGCTAGTGTGGCTTGGAAACCATCATTTCTGCCAGAAGATTTCTTGGAGGAGGATGGCAGGGACAGTCCGGCAGCCGCAGCTGGCGGTCCTTCCAAGAGAAAGGAAGAAGAGAAAAAGGAGGAGGGAGAAGAAGGCACTGGCTTGGATCTGAAGCTTTCTTTGTAGAGGGTGGCATGGCCTCCTCCGCCACGCCACCCCCGCCACTTCCTCTTCTCTTGTTGCATACTGAGAAGCTCTTACAAAGAAAGCTAGCTAGGGCCACTACAATATGTAAACTGTAATACTGGTAAGCATTTCCATGTGATGTGCTGAATTTATCGAAAACATATTATGTATCCCGTCTCTCTGGTTTGTTTGGATCTAAGAGCTAATTAAGTCTGATGCTTATACACTAGTACGTGATGGGATAACCTCACTGATCGAGACTGACACGCCAAGTCATGGAAACACTTGATCGACGGGAACTGATCATCTTGTGTTTTTGAAATAGGTTTAAGACAGTTTAGAAGAATATACCTTTTTTCTCCAGCAAGAACAAGAACAGGAGAGCCTAGTTGCAGTCGTAGTTGTGAGTCTTGTGACCCGGTCAACTCCTAATCGAACTAGGTAATTTTACAAGAACAACCAAGCCTAGTTTCAGACATACTTTTTTTCTTCTTAGACATAGTTGAATTTTAGATTCTTTTGACCAGTTAATCCAACTTTATTCTCTATGAATTTGGTCCTACAAATAATGTTATCCTATCTTGTCGCATTGTTTTTGGATTGCATGCTATATATAACGGGTCTGAAATGCCAGAGATTATTTCGGAGTGAAATGACATGGTGATTTTACAAAATAGATTTATTTTTCTAGTTATATTCAAACAACGACCGCTAAAATTAACATTTGCAATTAAGTAACATCCTTTTTTTCATGTTCATTGTTCATTAGTAGCGTAAATAAACTTGTGATATGACATAAAAATTAATATTTTATATATAATTCATCTATTAAATCAACCCGCTAACTCATTGATTTCACAACCTGTTGACCGGAGACCTCGGTTGAATGAGGCTCTGAGCCGTTCTGCCAAATTTGTGCTTATATGGCTGGTATTGACTGGACTAAACGGTGGAAACTTGGAAGAACTCCGTGGAGTACAGGCTTTACAGCTTGTCAAACCTTTCCGAGTAAAAATTTATCAACGAGGAGGCTGCTTTTACCTTGCCAAGCAGCACAGTTGCCTCTAATAATTTATGCCAACAGCTTAAAGCAACCTCTAAAAAGGGCGATGCCCTTTTTTTCTTCGATACCTGTCTCGTCACAAGATTATCTGCTTAAAAAGTCATGATTCCCCTTCATTAGCATTCCCACATATGAAGTTATTTGATGATCAAATTAAGCACTTAGCCACTACCGGGTACAGTCTCGGATAAAATTTAAGTAACTTTTTACAAGGAAAAAGATTCTTGGCTGATGTAATCCTATGACGTATATGATCAAACCACTACCAACTTTGAAGTCACCTTCACCGGACCCAATTAAAAAGCATCACAGCCCAGAACAGGTCCCGGTCCTGGTCCCGGTCCCGGTCCCCACCAGTGTGGCATATTTTCTGTGATTTCTGTACCTGGGCTGTATAAACATACAGCTAGAGTCACCTAGCTCGCTCGCAGTGAGAAGGGAGGAGCTGATCAACCACTAATCCAAGTCATAAAAGTTCGGTGAAGCAGCACTAAGAAAGCAAATGGAAAAAAACAAGCCGAGTAGTCGAGTACTTTTGCTTCGGACAAGTATTTGCAGGACAGATCATGTCTCGAGAAGGGACTTCAATGAGAACACTTGCTCATGTTAGGGTTCTCTAATCTGGTCTTCGAGCCATTATGTAGCCCAACCTGCACACGCAACGTCCAGGTGATTTATTAATTTATGTCAGATTCCATGATAATCTGTCGCCCAGTCAGATCATTCTGTCAGAAGACTTCTGCTCGCACACAGGAAAGTTGCCATGATCAATTCCCAGAGTGCTCGGCAATGAAAGTCAATTACGGAATTCCAAGTGAATCTGATATTTTTCACTCTATTTTATGCAGATATTTCGATGGTTATGGGATGGTGGTGAAACAACAATAGTCAATATTTTTTCTTTATGTGAATCCATAGAAAACTTCTAAATAGAGCAAAATATATATGCGGAAAAATATATCCAAACACTACAAGTATAACACGCAAATTTTTCATAGAAAACCTTTCCAATATGAGAAGGAAAAACCACAGGACCATAGTCCACTCAAATAATTCCACTACTCAAATGATAGGTTCACAATGTTTTTATTTAGATTAAACTAAGGGCTACAACATATATCATCAAGATTAAACTATTCTTGGAATACAACAAGAATTAAAGAGAAAAGTTTGGGAGAAAGCTCACAAACTGACAGCCCCGATCTTTGTCAAAAAGATCAACTTTCACAGTTCTAATCTTCAATCCAACCGTTCAGAATGAAGATCAATGTGTCTAGAATCTTCTGTCCAAATCTCAGCCCGATCCAACAGTTAACGAGCTGGAAATCCAAGGAAGAAGATAGAGTGTTCTGCTGCAACTTCTCTCTTTTCCTCTCGGATCTCTCCCTTTTTCTATTCCACTTTTCTTGTCTCTTTTGTTCTTTTAAGCAGCTCAAAAGAAGTGTGCCCTACCCTTCTAAGTGGGTCCTTTCATGTGGGCTAAATCCACACAAGATATTTGGGCCATCCTCCTCCTAGAAGGGAAACCCAAACCCAACACCTGGGGGGGCACATAGAGTGCATCGAAAGGAGGTAATCTGATCTCTCGGGACAGCGAGTTTGGCTTCAAGATGGTAATTAACTTGCAGATTAGCATATCTGTTACCGTTAAGGAATCATCTCATCTAAAAGCTTAAGCTTATAAATGAGGTACCATAATATGATTTATATTATTCTCTAACACACCCCCTCAAGTGAAAATCCTTTGGGCTTGAAACTTGCACAGATCCACATCACCTTGTGCTTGTTTTTTATCAAATAAAATGGGGGTGGTGAGATTCAAACTCGTGACCGCTGGGTCAACAAGACTCTGATACCATGTTAAGAAACCATCTTACCTAAAAGCTTAAGCTTGTAAGTGAGGCCCCATAATATGATTTATATTATTCTCTAACACACCCCCTCAAGTGAAACTTGCACAGGCCTACATCACCTTGTGCTTGGTTTTTATCAAATAGAATGGGGGTGGTGAGATTCGAACTCGTGACTGCTGGGTCAACAAGACTCTGATACTATGTTAAGGAACCATCTCATCTAAAAATTTAAACTTGTAAGTGAGATCCCATAATATAATTTATATTATTCTCTAATAGTTTTGGCCGGGAGCTTCTAAGATAATTTATTTAGAAGATCAGAATTAATTTTGGCATCACCTATAAAAAAGCTCAACCCCACCTTGTACATAACCAAGCTCCACGTGGAGGATGACAGCCATGAACTGTACCGCTCGAAATGGACGGTATATCTTATTTTAATTTAGAAATTAAAATAAATTTTATCTCGATCAAAAAAATTGTTTCTAATTACAGAAAGACGAAATGAAAACCTTGGCAGAACCTCACATGAGGTCATCCATATGACATCACCATCACAATAATTTATTAAATGCTAACGTGATAGATTCTTGCTATCAACAAACGACAGAGACTTTAACTCTGTAAGATCGAGGCCATGGAAGAGGACCCCACCAAAGTATTCCCACAGAAAAAAGAGAGTCAGGGAGGGCCCCTAGAGGGAACTCCACCAGAATGGCAATATGTCATGGTGCTTGCATCACCGCATCTTGGCGTTATTGCCATTAATCTTTTTATTTTTTATCTTTTCCATCCACCGTATCCATTACCTCTATGAAAACAGGGGACTCCTTGTGGTTTTCACTTGCTTTTCAAAGAATTCGATTAATTTTTAAATCAGTTTTTGTATATTGAAACTCAATTCTGCACCAGCACATTTTACAATTTTACCTCCATAAATTATTATTATTATCGATAATTTATAGTATTTCAATATATATATAAAATCAAATTGACACATATGTATGTTCAAATATAAAAAATCTAAAATAAAAATGACACTGGAAGAGAATGAGACTGGTCATCGTGGGGCCAATAAGGAGTACATGAACCTCCCATATGTGATCTTATCTCCATTAGCAATTGGCGTAACTCGTTTGTCTCTACACATAGTGAGATCGTCCAAGCCTGAACTTCTTGGTCTAACATCGTTGTGAACTGTAGAAATTGAGTGCTCAAAATTGGCTGAGCATCAAATGGTCCAAGTTCCTGGTCATAGTGTTAAAGAGTCCATGCAATCTTGAGTGACTACGTCCATTTTTGTTTCATTGCACCATGTTGTCCGCCCCAATTGTTTTTAAAAACTATATCAGACAAGGTGTTGTCTGATCTTGGCCAAATGGTAACCACCACAATGGTTGGAAAATCAAGACATAAGTTTTTTGACCTAAAAATCTATTTTAATCTATTTTTCATTAAAAATACCCACAAAACACTTTAAAAACTATGAGAAATGTATCGGTAACATTATAAACCCCAAAAAAGCAATAAAAAAAATGAAATCAACTCGAGCTTAGATGTATTTTTTTGACGAACTTTAAAGATAAAACAACACCTAAAATAAACTTCATTTATCAAATAGAACAATTAAACACAAATTTTGTTAGGCTTGGTGGCCTAAATTAGTGGTAACGATATATTTCTTTCTCTAAAACTGGAATAGGACGACCTCTCTCTCTTATCTCTCAACTACAGGCTATGAAATAACAAAAATAAACTTTTGTACCTAAATAAATTTGAAAATATCGATGTACCAAAACCTTATAATTTGCGTGATTTCTAAAGTTTAAGGATAAAAGTAAATTGATTTCAAAACTTATGACATGCCACTTATGTTTGATTTTTTTTTTTTTTTGTATTTTGATCCCTCTTATTTGAATCTAACTATTTTTTACGAAATTAAAATCAATTGATTTGTAATTAGGATGAAATTGCTAGAAAAAAAGATTGAGGAGTAAATTGAAAAAATTAAAAGCTCTACACAGATCCATCCACAATAATTAATGCGTGATAGGATAAATAGTGCAGATTCAAATAATGAAAAAGTTTAGATTTTTAGGTAATAGTGCAATTGTATTATGTGGTTTGGTTTAATCCACCAAACATCATATACAATAGGAGACAGTCTATGGTGTACTACTCGTGCTTCTTCTCTCTTTGATTTTGTTTCTGTTGGAGGAATAGCAAGGTAGCTTGGCATGGAGAGGGAAGCAAAGAAGAGGAAGATGGAGTATACTGATGATCAGGAAGAAAAAGAAAAGGAAGATGACGAGGAAGAGGAGATGGAGAAGTTCTTTGCTTTGCTGAGAAGCACAAAACAAATGCATGATCAACTCAGAAGAAACTCAAATAGAATATTTAAAGAGAAAGAGGAGATCAAGAAAGTTGGAGAAGCGAGGGTTAGTGTGGCTTGGAACCCATCATTTCTGCCAGAAGATTTCTTGGAGGAGGGTGGCAGGGATAGTCCGGCAGCGGCAGCAGCTGGCGGTCCTTCCAAGAGAAAGGAAGAAGAGAAAAAGGAGGAGGGAGAAGAAGGCACTGGCTTGGATCTGAAGCTTTCTTTGTAGAGGGTGGCATGGCCTCCTCCGCCACGCCACCCCCGCCACTTCCTCTCCTCTTGTTGCATGCTGAGAAGCTCTTACAAAGAAAGCTAGCTAGGACCACTAGGATATGTAATCCTGGTCAGCATTTCCATGTGAGGTGCTGAATTTATCGAAAACATATTGTGTAAATCCTTTCTCTCTGGCTTGTTTGGATCTATGAAGTGATTAAGATTGCTTTTTTAAGGTTGATGTTTTACAAAAGTGTTTTACTATATAAACATTGTTAATTCTCTTACATGGTCTGTCTCTAGAATTTTAGATTCTTTTTTACCTGGTAGTTTTATTTATTTATTTCAATATGATCTAAAAAATTATCTGTCACCATCTTATCTTTTCTCATTTTCTTAGGATTGACATCTCCAAAACTACATTTTATCTCTTAATTTTTAATTTATTTATACTTGGGTGTTTCTAGTTTTAAATTTTTTATTTTAATTCCAAACTTTTTTTTCAGCCCCTTAATCTTGAAAAAATCACTGCAGATTTTGAGGAGAAAAAAACAGATTCCGACCACCAATAACTTTAAATTTGATATCTATATATAGATTATGCTTTAAGAAAGGAATTCAATAAAGATATTTTCACTTTCAATAATACAAAAAAAGAAATTTTTGATTTGATTTTAAGTTTTTAAATCGATTAGAATATATTTTGCTGTTAAAAATTGAGTTTTATAGGTTTATGAATTATTATTTTCCATGTTTTCAGGTGAAAAAATAATTGAGATTTGGTTTTTAGTGAACTCTTTTTCCTTCTTTTTTTTATCACCGGAGCCACCTCCGGTAACCCTGAAAAGATTGCAAACATATAATGCGCCGTTAAAATGGGCAATGCGTCATTCTTTAACTTCATGGAAAAAAAAAAACCTCGGCATGTGAACTAGGCACACCTTCAAGTCTTTTATTTGTTTATTTTTTTGTATTTTAAAATTATATTTTTTTTTATAAAATTATTAAAATAGTGTTTAAATAATTTACCAATTATGCTATTGTTTCAAATAATGTTAGCACCCTTGATGATGATATCAACAATTACTTTTTGAATAATTATTTATCAGAAATAGCATTTCCATGTGAGGTGCTGAGTTTTCTTAAATATATATATTTTTTAATTATAATTCCATATTGTTACATTTTTTTTATGTTTTTTGAATTACCTTTTATTTTTATGGAATAAACAACATAGCTAAGGCATTTTATTGGGTTAAAAAATACATTAATAAGAAAGAAGAGAATTTATACTAAAAATGCATTTTTCTTTTAGATTTGAAATTATTACTTTTTATCAAATCCATTTTTATTTCCATAAAATTAAAATAAATAAATTAAAAGGCACTAGCAGGGAAATAAAAATGGATTTGATAAAAAGTAATATTTTCAAATACTCCATATATTTTTATTTTTCAACTTTGCAAACTAGTGTTTAGTTAGCATGAACAATTCTTTTTAAGATTTATTATTCATATAAATTTTTATCTATTTTATTAAATACATTCACAATACTCGCATAATTTTTTTTTATTAGAAATTATCTTAGAATTCTATTCGCAGCATATCCCATAGATAGGTACTTTGGCTCGTAATTAGGGATACTAAAACAAGGGATGTGAACCCTTTACCATGAATAAATTTGTGATATAATATAAAGATTAATGTACTGATACATGTTAAATATTTTTATATAATTAATCTATTAAATCAACCCGCTAACTCACAACCTGTTGAACTGAGAACTTGGCTGAACAAGGCTCCGAGCCGTTCTGCCAAATCTGTGTTCATATGTCTGGTATTGGCTGGACTAAACGGTGGAAACTTGGAAAACTCCGTCGAATTGGAACGGCAAAGTGGGGTACGGGCTTTACAGCTTGTCAAACCTTTCAAAATAAATTCATTCCAGGTGAAGTTGCCTCTAATGATCAACCAAGAGCCGGCTTTGCCAAGCAGCACAGTTGCCTCTAATAATTAAAGCAACCTTTCTTTAAGCAGATACATGTCTCATCACAAAGATTATCTGCTTAAAAAATCATGATTCTCATTCAGTGGCATTTCCATAGATAAGATTATTTGAGGATCAAAGTACTTAGCCACTAGCAGGAACAGTTTCAGATATCACAGAGCTCAACGGATACAACAGAGACAATTAACAGAGAAAATTATAATTTGAGTGACTTTGTACGAGGAAAACGATTCTTGAATGATGCAACTCTATGAAATAAATATCAACCATTAGTTTATAGCAACTTTGAAAGAAAGCATCCTGGTTGATTCACTTCAGTCACCTTCACTGGACCAAATTTGAAGGCATCACAGCCTGCAGCAGGTCTAGGTCCCCACAAGAATGACATATATTCTAAGATTTTGTACTTAAGACTGCATAAATATGTAGCTAAAGCCACCCAGAAAAAAAGAAGGGAGGAGCTGATCAACCACTGATAGAAGCCATGAAGAAAGTTTGGTGAAACAGCACTAACAAAGCAAATGGAAGAAGAAAGAGAACACAAGCTGTGCACCTTTTCTGAAGAACAAGAAAACGATGATGAGGACGAGAGAATTGAGAAGTTCTTCGCTATAATAAGAAGGCTCAGAGATGCTCGCAAGTATTCGAGAGCAGAGGCGTGTAAGATAGCAAAGAAGGCAAAAAAAGTCCAGGCACCTGTATGGACTCCAAAGTTTCAGCTGGAAGATTTTGAAGAGCCAGGGTTGGAATCCACTCGCATCTCTCAACCAAGTTCCTCAAATAAGCACTTTGGAAAGGAGAAGAAAGAAGAATTAGATCTGAACCTTACCTTGTGTTGACTGTGGAGGTCAAATACAGTGCATGGGATGCATGGAACATATGATGCAGCAGAGTTAGAACAGTAGTGTGTGTTGAATAAAAGGTTGCATGTATGTTGAGTTAGGTCGGCTTTAATTTTTTTTTTTTTTTTGTAATATTGTTGTTCTTACATTGATGAATCTTTCATATTCAAGGTCATCAAGAATATTAAAAGATGGACTAGGAGTTCATTTCCACCTTTTAGTCGTCATCTCAGATTACACTACAAATAAAAAATCAAGCATCCAAACATTAATTGACATATTCTGTGAAATTATGTTTGCATGCAATGCATTTCTATTGTTCTTGCTCAATGGCAAAAGTGATCACTCAGTTATGCTATTGCAGCGAAAACCACTTCAAAGTTCAAGACATACAAAACTCATACCAGATATATGAACTCTTAATTCCCTATCAAAGTCAATCAACAATAGTTTGTATGCCAGGCATCTGGGATAAAATTTTACTCCTGTCATCACATGGATCTAGAGACAAAGTGTGTTTATTACCTGCAGAAGGTGTCTGAAGATGCTGGTAAATGGGATAGTGGACATGTAAAGTACTTGAAGCTCGTTACTTAAATTGGTTGGAATTATAAAACATTTAATATAAAATAAAAATACTTGAGGCAAGTAAACACGAAACATGTGTCTTAGTTAGAATGTCAATGTAAGAAATTAGCAGGATACAAAAGCTGGAAGTTTCTCCCTCAACAAGCTATACTCCAGAACTAACTGTAGAGCATCTGCTTTTCAGTCCTTTGAGGTTGCTTGTCCCCACTCTATTTCTTTCCAACTTCCATTGATAAATTATTAAATTATTGGTTTAGCTGATTGGAGGGCAGTGCTTTAAGTACCGAATACTGAAAATATGAGGAAATAGGCACAGACATTCCATCGTTCCTCCACTGGCACGAAGGCTGGGGGCGTGGAGATTGCTCTAAGGTTTGAAGGATGCAACAATGCATCAACATCTGTGACTTCGATATTTAAAGTGGAAAGCTTCTGAAATTGTTTTTCCTTCAATTTTTTATGCTCTTCTGGAGAAAATGGTACGTAAGCTCCAGTCAGGATCTTGCTGGTTTATTCATTAGCATTCAACTGAAATATAGTTGACATTAGCATCTGAATTCAGGATTGCACCATACCACATCTTTTGGCACCAAAATCTCTGGAAGAGCCTAAGAAATGCTGCCATCTTGATCTTGGCATCAAACATCCGTCCACTAATAAGGTGCTTGCAATTACCAATAGTCACTGCAAGAACACAAGCCATCCTTGAAGTGATGGAATCTATTCGTATCCCTCAAAATAATCTCTCTCCCAGTTACTTAAGCTATTAATTTAATTGCTGCATGGCAATCCCCACAGACTCGAAGATTTTTCATCGCACAAATAGGCATCCCTTCTGGTACTTTCAGAAGTCCATATTCAACAGCCAATTTCTCACCGTGATCCGGTAAACTGTGCACCTTCTCTTCTGTTGAAATTTGGGAATCTATCAAACTTTTGATCTGTATGAACAGATTAACAAAGAACCGGAGAACAAAAAATCAAGAACAGACTTCTGAATTTTCAGAAGAAAAGAGAACAATAAGAGTTTTTAATTTCAAAAGAACATCAACACTAAGAACATCAACACTGGCAGAATTTCACTCTACACACTACTGCCATCCTACTCAGAATATTTATAGAACAAAATAACTTACAACAGCTATAAAATACCTAACCAACAACTTTCAACGGTAATATTTTCTAAAAATCAGTTATTTACAAGATTTCTTATAACTGATTTGACAGACTTGTTTCCTAAACTCTAAAGGATTTATAATCATCCTGAATACAAAAGGATTACAAAAACAATAACCTTCAACCTTCAATTCTTCATTTATCCTGCGTCAGTTTGTCGCAGACAGGGCCAAGCGGTCGACCGGTTAATCTTCCCTTTGCAAGCGGTCGACCGGTTGCAAGCGGTCGACCGGTTAATTTCTTTCTCGCAATCGGTCGACCGGTTCTCTTGTGCAGTTCTGGAATCAACTTTAAATTTCAACACTCCCCCTTGATTCCTGAGCTGCACACTTACCACCATTCTTCTTAGCTTCTCAAGTCCTTCCTTTGCTAAGGTAATCAAATCAGTAAGCTTTTCCTTTAACCATCCATACATCATTTCCACTTTTCCTTCTTCATATGTCGGGTCTATATCAACAGCATGATCCTCTCTACATGAGCTTTCTATTTCTTCATTTGCATCATAAAACAGAGAATCCATGCTTTCATCAGGCACTAGAGCAGCTGATGAGTTCCTTTTCCTTTCACTTAACTTGCAAGTCTCATCACAATACAAGGAGCCTACATCTTGTAAGCTTAAATCCACAGGGTGTGTTTCTCTAAGTTTAACACTCCCCCTAGACATCATGGTCTGATATTTTCCAACATCTCTACCAGCCATTTTCAGAGAACCTTTCTCTTCAACATAATCTCTTCCAGTTGAGTTACTTTGGTGTTCTAGTAGTTTCTCAAAACTAAAACATCTATTTGACATTTTTGTACTGAATAAGAGAGTACCTTGATCATCTTTGATCATGCATTTGTCATCTATAAACAGTAAGGAGTGTCTATTCTCAAGTAATTGACCTACACTTATCAAATTTTGGTCAATTTTTGGCACATACAACACACTCTTAAATTTTCGGATTCCAGCTAGAGTTTCTATCTTAACTTCCCCTTTACCTTCAACACCTACATACTGCCCATTAGCAACTTTAACTCTAGATTTGTAGCTTAAGTCTAGATTTTCAAACACACCTACTGCTGCAGACATGTGGTTTGAACAACCACTATCAATAGACCAAGTTTGTATGTTTACCTCATTTTTGTTGCTGCAATTGTGTGCTTCAGTGGCTGTGAATAGCATTTCCTCTTTGGTTTCCTCTACTTCAGCAACTTGAGCTTGGTTTGCATTATCTTCATTGCAAAATTTCTCAATGTGCCCAAACTTCTTACATTTTCGGCATTGTGCATTCTTGAGCCAACAAGATGACTCAAGATGATTGTTTTTCTGACAGTACTTGCAGGTGGGAAGTGGCTCTCTTCTTTCCTTCCACCTTGCATTGAAGTTGTTGCCTTGTGGTTGATTATTCGGCCAATTTCTCCTCTGCCATGAATTTCCAGAACTGGACCTGTTTTCTGGACTTCTGAAGAACACTTGCTGCTGTCTAGTTCTTCCTTTGAATCCTGCTGCAAAGGCTTCTTCACTTGTGTTTTCTTGCCTAAATGCTTGTCTTTGTTCCACAGCTTGCAAGGCATTGATCAACTCTTGAAGGCTCATGGTAGTGAAGTCCTTTGAGTCTTCTAAAGAACATATTTTGTTCTCAAACTTTTCTGGCAGGCTTACTAGAACTTTTTCCACAACTCTCGATTCTTGAACTTCTTCTCCAAGTAGTGTCATTTCATTTACTATCTTGGATACACTTGATGAGAATTCTTTTACAGTGTCAGAATCCTTCATCCTTAGCCCTTCAAATTGCCTCTTTAAGTTCAGAATTTGCATCCTCCTTGACTTCTCATCACCTTGAAATTCGGATTTCAACTTGTCCCAAGCATCCTTAGCCGTTTCACATGCCATGATTCTGGAGAAGATTTCCTCGCTTACTGCATTATGAATGCAAGTAAGAGCTTTGAATTTCTTTGCTCTTTGTTCATGAAAATACTTGATTTGAGTCATTGATGGGTTGTTGTTCAAGGGAGCTGGTTCCCTGTCATCTTCCACATCTTCCCATAGGTCAAATGCTTTCAAGTATATCTTCATCTTCACTGCCCAAACTCCATAGTTGACTCCTGTGAAGATTGGCGATTTCGAAGAGAATGATGCATCCATCTCTGTCAAGAACTGTCAGCTGGAGAATTTTTCCTTTTCTTGTGATTTGTTTCAAGACTTCACAATCCAGAGAGCAAGACTTCCAATTAAAGAACAAACCAAGGCAAATTCCTTGATTTCAAGAAAATCTGCAAATTCTCTCGGAAAAATTGGAAAAAATCTCACTTTTTCTTCAATCACTCGTGTTTCACTCAAATCCCTTTTCAAAGACCTATTTAAGCTCTGATACCATGTTGAAATTTGGGAATCTATCAAACTTTTGATCTGTATGAACAGATTAACAAAGAACCGGAGAACAAAAAATCAAGAACAGACTTCTGAATTTTCAGAAGAAAAGAGAACAATAAGAGTTTTTAATTTCAAAAGAACATCAACACTAAGAACATCAACACTGGCAGAATTTCACTCTACACACTACTGCCATCCTACTCAGAATATTTATAGAACAAAATAACTTACAACAGCTATAAAATACCTAACCAACAACTTTCAACGGTAATATTTTCTAAAAATCAGTTATTTACAAGATTTCTTATAACTGATTTGACAGACTTGTTTCCTAAACTCTAAAGGATTTATAATCATCCTGAATACAAAAGGATTACAAAAACAATAACCTTCAACCTTCAATTCTTCATTTATCCTGCGTCAGTTTGTCGCAGACAGGGCCAAGCGGTCGACCGGTTAATCTTCCCTTTGCAAGCGGTCGACCGGTTGCAAGCGGTCGACCGGTTAATTTCTTTCTCGCAATCGGTCGACCGGTTCTCTTGTGCAGTTCTGGAATCAACTTTAAATTTCAACATCTTCTTCATCAACATCAGGCATAACAAAGCTACCATCAGGAACATATCCAGCTTCCCTTAACAACGCATCTAATTTTCCCAACTTTTTCAATATCATTTCATGCTCAGGATGGCTTGTGCTACCTCCCCCAGAAAATATGCGCACTTTCTTGTTGACTTCAATTCAACTACAACCAGGCGATTTTCTCAAATTCCACGCCCTCATTGTTTTTCTCAATTCTACAGCATCCTTCCACCTACTTTGGGACGCATATATGTTTGATAGCAGGATGTAAGGCCCAGCATTGTTTGGTTCAAGCTGTAGAAGTTTCTTTGCTTCAATTTCTGCCAAATCCAAATTCTTATGGGTTCTGCATGTTCCTAATAAAGCAACCCCAAACAATAGCATATGCTTCCACAGGCATATTTTCAATCAGATTCATTGCCTCATTTAGCTTCCCTGCTCGGCCAAGTAGATCAATCATGCAAGTATAATGTTCAGTTTTTGGATCCACTTGATACTTTGTTTTATTGACTCAAAAATCTCAAGCCCTTCTTTAACCTTCACAGTGTAACTACACGCTGACAGAACTCCAATGAAGGTAATTTCATCCGGTGCAATGCTAGAAGAGAACATGTCTTGGAAAACTTCTAAAGCTTTCTCTCAAAAACCATGCTGCGCATAACTAGCAATAATGGAATTCCACATGACAAAATCCTTTGAAGAGAACCTATCAAATACCACGTCCCGTCAACATAGCTTTCCATGTCACTTCATTCTTATCCAGCATCACTCAAACAACTTCCTAGCCACATCCACCTTAATATTCGTTGCGTACCCACTGATCATAGAAATCCAAGCAACCACATCCTTTGAGGCATCTCATAAAAAACTTAGATTGTTTCAATCATCCTTCACGGGCATCATATCAAAAAGTTGTCCAGAGTCATCGACACGGCCATCTTCAATCAAACCACCTAACATCACAGTCCAAGAAACAACATTCCTTTCCGGCATTGTCCAAAACAGCATCTCAGCCTCCTCTATCAATCCCTCTTGCACGCACCCTCTAATCATCGCTGTCCACGAAACAACGTTCCTTTCAGGCATTTTATCAAAAACTTTTCTCGCTTCAGAAATCATTCCATAACCAGAAACCAATCCATTCCAAGAAATCGTATTTCTCTCAGGCATTTTATCAAACAGTTTCAGGCTTCACGCGGCAGTTTGATTTGAAAGTAACCAGCCACAATTGCATTCCAAGAAGTAACTGTTTTGTCTTGCAAATCATCAAATATCTTTCGAGCTATGCGTATTTGTCCAGACGTGCAAAATGGGAAATTTGAATACTGCAGCAAAGATTGTTTAATTATTATTATTATTATTATTATTATAAAATACACTAAAAGAGAATGAAAACACTGGATTGTAATTGTGTATTTTTGGGTTGGTTTGGTTTTTGATTCAGTCGGTTCACCGGTTTATTGATTTTTTATATATTTATTTACACAATAAAATAACAATTTTATCCCTCAAAAAGACAAAAAAAACTGTTGTTGTCGGGAGGGGTTCCACGGGAATTTCATATATTTTGGAAAATGGCTAAATATTAATTTGCTCCCTAATAAGACAAAAACCAATTTTGGCCGGGAGGGGTGCCACGAGAATTTCCTATTTTTTTGAAAATAACTAAATATTAATTTGCCTCCAATAAGATAATAATAATAATAATAATAATAATAATAATAATTATTATTATTATAAAATACACTAAAAGAGAATGAAAACACTGGATTGTAATTGTGTATTTTTGGGTTGGTTTGGTTTTTGGTTCAGTCGGTTCACCGGTTTATTGATTTTTTTTATATTTATTTACACAATAAAATAACAATTTTATCCCTCAAAAAGACAAAAAAAAAAATTGTTGTTGTCGGGAGGGGTTCCACGGGAATTTCATATATTTTGGAAAATGGCTAAATATTAATTTGCTCCCTAATAAGACAAAAACCAATTTTGGCCGGGAGGGTGCCACGAGAATTTCCTATTTTTTTGAAAATAACTAAATATTAATTTGCCTCCAATAAGATTATTATTATTATTATTATTATTATTATTATTATTATAAAATACACTAAAAGAGAATGAAAACACTGGATTGTAATTGTGTATTTTTGGGTTGGTTTGGTTTTTGGTTCAGTCGGTTCACCGGTTTATTGATTTTTTTTATATTTATTTACACAATAAAATAACAATTTTATCCCTCAAAAAGACAAAAAAAAAAAACTGTTGTTGTCGGGAGGGGTTCCACGGGAATTTCATATATTTTGGAAAATGGCTAAATATTAATCTGCTCCCTAATAAGACAAAAACCAATTTTGGCCGGGAGGGGTGCCACGAGAATTTCCTATTTTTTTGAAAATAACTAAATATTAATTTGCCTCCAATAAGATAATAATAATAATAATAATAATAATAATAATAATAATTATTATTATTATTATAAAATACACTAAAAGAGAATGAAAACACTGGATTGTAATTGTGTATTTTTGGGTTGGTTTGGTTTTTGGTTCAGTCGGTTCACCGGTTTATTGATTTTTTTTATATTTATTTACACAATAAAATAACAATTTTATCCCTCAAAAAGACAAAAAAAAAACTGTTGTTGTCGGGAGGGGTTCCACGGGAATTTCATATATTTTGGAAAATGACTAAATATTAATTTGCTCCCTAATAAGACAAAAACCAATTTTGGCCGGGAGGGGTGCCGCAAGAATTTCCTATTTTTTTTTAAAATAACTAAATATTAATTTGCCTCCAATAAGATAAAATTGAATATTTGGTTGTAGGGGTGTTCCGGTAATTGACCATATTTTTTTATTATTATTTGTCAAATACTGTGCACGTGTGTGCCACACGCGGCTAACAGTATTCGGTCTCACGTCCATTTCGGGTGGTGCGTGCGGCGATATCCGGTGTCGAAAAATGCTCATACGACGTCTCACCTGATGCGTTGTTGTGTTCTCTTCCTCATGGTGTGACGTGTCATTGGCCATGATGGCCGGTTTAGTGACAATGATCGATTAAAAGTTGTTTTCCCCTTTTTTCTCTCATGCATGCTAAAGTACAAGGCAAAGTCCCCTTTTTATGGTGTTTTTATTTTAGTCATTGATCTTTTAATTGTTTTGCATGAACTTGATTTCTGTTATATAACTTTTGATTTGTTTGAATTAGGTCTTTCGATTAAAATTGATTATATAATTAGATTTCAATTTGATCCTCATTCTTTTAATTTCCGGATTGATTTTAAATCCCTTAATATAATTGGTATAGAAGTTTTGTTTTTTTCAATTTTGATCTTTGATTGAAATTGTAATATATTTGGATTTCATTTTGGCCCTTATATTTTTAATTTTTAATTTTTAGTTCTTTTATTTTTATATTTCTAAAATAGTTTCTATTTTGGTCCATGTTCATATATGTGTGCTCTTAGCTTTAATTTTTAATTTTTATTATTTTCTTATTTATTGAGGTGATATTTTTTTCAAAGATTTAGTTCTTAAATTTTAGTTTGTGTTTGTGATAATTTGGAAATTGCTATTTCAGTTTTTTTTTCTCTATTTGTTCTTTCCTTTAGCTTTTTTTTATTATTTTTTTTTTTTATTATTTTCAAGTCAAGTAATTTTTTCTCAGCTAATAATTTTTATTTTTGTTTTATCATTTATTTTATTTTTTGTTTGCTCTTTTGTAAAAGTTTTTATGCTTTTTTAAGTCTTTGATTTAATTTTTTTTTCATTATTAACGCAATAATAATAATTTTTTTTTTTTACTTATTCTTTTGTTAATTTTTTTGAGGTTTTTTCTTGGAATAATTTAATAATTTTTATTATTTTAACAGTAATAATAATGGTAATTTTATATGTTAAGACTACAATATTATTGATATTATAATAAGTGTATTGATCTATTTTATTATATTAAACTTTACATGTATATATATATATATATTATACTTTAATTTAAACTAACAAAATTTATTAATTATTTCAATCATAACAGTTATAAATTTTTTTTAGTTCATTGCGGGCAAATTAACTAGCAAGTAACGGAACAGCTTGATATATTGAACGCGAGATGAGCTGTGGGCACAGCTTACAGGGAGGAACGCGACATGCGCTCTTCTTCTTTTTCATCTTTCCGGTGTATCCGGGGTTATTATTTCTTGCTGGATCCAGCTCCTTCCGGTTTTCCAGTCATTTCTCCTTCCCGTCTTCTCTATTTTAGCCCCCTCTTTTTTCCCTTCTTACAAATCCTGTATATAGGTCTAATTGTTTTTTTTTATTATTTCAAAAAATTAAATTAAATTAATTTTTCTTAATATACTAATGTTAAAAAATAGTATTTTAAAATATGTTTTCACTCGAAAAAATATTTTGATGGATAAATGATGCAGCCTAGCGTTTGCTTTTCATGCTAAAATGAGCATTCCAAACGAGGTGGAGCTACCCTTTCCAGCACATAACAGTTGGAGTGCGCCAGGTAAATCAATATGTCCCAACACGGGCTTTAAGAATTATGGTATATAGTATATACATCTTTTTTCACAGTTAATATTATATAAATCATTTGAGAAGGTAGTGAGCATCAACACGCATTTAAAGGATAGGATCAAGTGTTGTCTTGGACAAGAAGCAAATGATAAAAAGAGTCTGGAGTAGCAGCTTGTCGACAATGGAATCATTTGTACTGTATGTATCTCTTTAGCCAACTTGAATTTCTCATCATTTTTATGTCAACATAATAAATCAATTATTTTTTTTGAAAGAGAGAGAGAGAGAGAGAGAGACATGTACCTCTGGGATTAAGAGGTTAATACTTAAGGATTAAAGGGAGATGATTATTAATCAGGGCATAAATTGCTTGACTTACTGGGATTAAGAGCTGATTACATCATTACGTGGGATCCAAGTGATTTGAATGGACACAATCCAACCGTAAATAAATGAGCATTCCAAACTAGGTGGAGCTACCCTTTCCGTACATAATTACTGGGATTAAGTCTTCTTTATCACAGGCTGCACCATACTTTTGTTTGGCGCCGTTGTCGAAGCACAAAAAACTACAGAGAAAATAGCATATATGGAGATACCATCCTCCTTGGATGCTGCTCAATTGCGGCAGAAGAAATCAAATGGAATGCTCGGTGAAGAGTGAGCCATTGACAGCACTTTGGAGGCTATGATCGAATTTGCTGCTTCAGTGTAATGGATTCCATCCCAACTTACATATCGGGATCCTTCGTTGCAGACCTGATAGCCAGGCCGACCACATGTTACCCTTATATCATAGTTGTATGGAGGTCCTCCAGAACCGCAACATGCCGTTAATGGACTCGAAAAACCTGCACTGCCAAATGCTTGATCAGAGAAATACATTTCGTGCAGAAACCCGCATGAACTAGCAGTTGAACCATTTGATCAAGCAATTAAACTATGGACCACTACATGCACGGTGAAGTGTTTGGAATAACGATACATGTGTGCTTCATGTCTCTTCTTGTTTCACTGTCAACATAATTGCAAAATATATACAGAACGATCATAAAAAATGAGAAGGAGAAAAAAAACATTCACTTTAGAATGTTTTTCTTACCATATTTGGAGGAGTTGGCAATGAGATCATATTTGATGGAGTAGATATCTACATAGACTATAGTTGCTCCGGAAAATTGAGACTTCATCCTTTCACATGAACGCCGCAGTCCTTCGTTGAAAATTCTTGCTGCACTGTTGAAATCTGAAATACATCCAATAGGATCAAGATCCTTCTTCTGAACTAATGCAAGTTTTTGAGGGAGACAGCCTAGTGGTCCAGTGTTATGTATCCAAAATTTTCTGCCTCCTTGATTGTATAAAACCTATTCAATATATTCTTAGTCAAGAAACCAGCATAGTGCACTCACTTCATATAATAATTGACATAAGGCAATAACATGGGGGTGTATTTACCAAGCTTTTTCAAATTGCTAAACTCACCTTTACAGCATTTTCAATCTCTAAAATGACGGAGGGAATTCTTTTGGTTACTTGTGCATAAGACATTTTTTTGGAGAATGAATCAGCAATGTCATTTTGACCAATGTCAATGATATAAAGCGCATTTCGGAGCCCTTCATCAGTGACGAAATTTCCAAAACCTAAAGGCCAATAAAATAGTATAAGTTGCAGATTGTCTGAACACTTCATAATCTGAAAATACATTATCTTCCAGGTCAATATGAGCACTTCAAGCCAGGCCTTGTGCTTCTGGAAGCCTAATAACAACCATTTATATATTGATCACAGGAAACTGAAAACTTCATGAATTCCAGGAATGACAAACCACAGGCATCAGATCATACATAAATCCGTCATTGGAAATTCAATATTGCCGCCGATCATTTAAAATTGAAGGTCCATAGCCAGGACTCACGCAATCATTTGATGTCATTGCCTTCATTGTTGAATTCCCAGTTAACAACAAACATGAAATCCCCATGAATTTCAAATGTCATAACTGTATCATATCTTGAACTTGGTAGAGTCATCAAAAGCTATTAAAAGCAGTAAACTAGCATATAATTCTTTCACGAGTAAGAGAAAATTAAACATTACCAGCAGTGGCAAGTTCAAGAGTGCGAGCTTTGAAATGAAGGAACTGCATTAGTTGAATGTTCAACGAAAAGGGTACATATTTAGGGAGAGTAGAAGACCCCACAACTGCAAAGTTGGCACCATTTGTGAACCTGGACCCCCCCAATGAGTCCAGATATGGGCTTAGAAAGCTAGCATTCAAGCTTTGACCTGCATTAAAAAAGTTAAATACGATAAAGTTTAACACTTTGGTTCATGCACCTGTTACCTGTCAGAATGGGCAAACGGGCACCGGGAATCATATCATTTTATGCTCTACTGATGTGCTAGTGAGATTTGAATCTAGAGACAATACCAGGTCACCGATGTGCTTGCAAAGACCACTGTGTTAGGACTAATTAAGCTATAGCCACTCACTATTCCAGGCTTTTAGAGCTTAAAATACATTAATTCCATACTGATTCAAGTAGACTTGATCTAAGGATATGCAGCCATTCATTAACTGTACACACTTCACAGTCTGCGATATGTTCATGCTATTCACATTGATTTGTTAAAAGTGAAAGGTAAATAAGACTGTAAAAGATACCCAAAAATAGCTGGATTAAAGGGCAAGTCCAGCCAAAACGTATAATTTCAAGACAAGTACATGCATTTCTGGGGTCTTACAGTACTGTGACAACTGACAAACAGAGAAATTTGTGGATGACATCAACTAGAGACAGGGAAAATTAAATCTTTGGACCCCACTTCATCAAATCAAGACTATTAACAGCACTACACATGATCAAAATCACAACTTGACAAAAGAAAAGGACAGCCCATGATCAAGGAAGGCCATTTGATGTGCATACTTTGATCAATTAAAAGAAAAGTGGGGGGGTGTGAGGCACTTACAAAGGAAGTCAATCAGGAGCCTTCCATCAGATAATCTACCAGTTGATCTATGAAAGAATGTACGGCCATTAGGGAGATTGACGGGGAAACCAAGCCCAGCAACCAGTCCTCCAGTGTCAGAGTTAGAGTCTCCGAAGTTGAAGATGACTGGTGGGTTCTTGCATTGAGAAGCTACTGAAGTGAAAAACAACGGAAGAAGAAGAAGATGAAGAAAGGGGGAGAGAGGATGAAAGAGAAGTGGAGAGTGAGAGCTCATAGCTAGTGAAGTGGGAAAGCAACACAGTGAAACTAAAGTGGTCATTAAACTCTTTGGATTCTTTACTATTTAAAGGGGGAGAGTGAGGTCAGCTTTTGTTTCGTGTCGATTCTTTCGGTAAAACTATATTTTAGTCCCTCTATTTCGAAACAATACATCGTAGTCCTCCATGTTTGATTTAATCCTTTGACTCTTTGTTGACCATTTTATTAAAATATCATTGGTTTTCTCTAAACCCTTACCATTTTCTTTTCCTCTGAGAACTTCGATCGTCTGTCAAAGGGTGTTTTGAAATTTAGGAAAACAAGGTCACGGGTCAATCAAATTCAGAGCTTAGTCATCGAGTATACAAACTAATTATTTTTTTTATAAATATTTTCAAGTGCATCGTCGATCTTGATTGATCATAGATAACTAATTTCTTAATAAAATTGAGCTCAAAGAATCTCTTCTTAAAATTTGAATCATTATATAAAAAATTATATTTTTTTTTATTAGATTGAATATTTATACTTGTTATTCAACTTTATTTTGTTTATTTGTTTCGTAAAAATATCTACAAGGTTTTTTCATTTAAATTTTAAAAGCATAAAAAATTAATAATTTGATCCTATAATTAACTTAAATATTCTATTTGTTTAGAGTCAAAAGATAGTGTCTTACCATCAATAATTTATCATGTTATCTAGAAAGAACTTCTCACATTAGTGTATTAAATGTATATTATTTATTGGGCTGGGTCTGATGGACAGGAGAGCTAAGCAGCAGCTACCAAGTCCTTGAACCCCTGGCCCAAAATTACTGATTTCATTCATACTTGTTCCAAAATCAATCAAGATGTGAAAAAAGTTTGATCCATACACCAACTTTTTTAAGTTACGTTATCAATTAGTGGAGTGATGACTTAAATATTTGTCTAGCTTAGGTTATTTGAATATGAAATGTTTTGATGCTTATATATATATATAAGACATGACAAAGTATGAAAATAAAATGAATTTAAAGTGTTGGTTACTCAAAAACATCATAGGTTATTTCAAAAACATTGTTGAGTGAAAAAAACAAACATACTCAAAGTGTTGATTACGCCATTGAATAGATCAAGATCAATTTAAAGTGTTGCATAAAAATCATAACCGTTTTTTTTTTTTTTTTGAGCAAATGCCACCTCTTTTATGTAGATATACATCGAGGGGTACAAGTCTCCACACATTTAGACACTTGATTAATTCAATGGCATACTGAGAAAAAATAATATATTTAAAGAACCTTGTTGAGGGAAATTTCATAAAATGTTCCATAGCTAGCTATCTAGCTAGGAGCCAAGATGACACAGATGGCTTGCTTTTTGCAGCTAGCTAAAAATAACACTTCCTTAAAGCAATCAAACAGGAAATCATACGAACACCACTAATTCTGCATCCAACCCCGGCTGCTTCCACGCATCAAGCTACCTAGCCAAGATGGAAAATCAATGCATTTTCATCAACCCAACTCTCCACACATATCCCTTCCCATTTCTAATCCCATGTCTCATCTAATTTATTAATCCATTTTAGTCACGTAGTATATATAGGAATCCATCCATGCAGCAACATATATATATACTCAGCAATTTATTTCTAATTAAAGAAGATTTGAATTGTAATAGTTATATATACTCTTCTATTTATACAAAATATAGAATCCCCACTTCAATTGAGAATATGAAATCAATTATGTATTGAAGTCTTCATTAATTCTCCATAGCTACCCTCTTGAAAATAACCACAAGTAGTTAATTACCCCATTTTGTTTTTTATTATTATTATGTATCATAAAATAATATGGGGGGGCTGCATATGGACCCACAAGGGTGGAAACGGGTCCCACTTGCTGTTGTTGTTAATGCTGAAACGGCAAAGAATGCAACTTGGTTGCCAAATTAAGCTGGCAAATAGCTACGGCTCAAGACAAAACTGAAAGCACACCCGTTATACAGTTCATGCAAAAGCACCAGTGTTGCGAGAAAATCCTGAACCGTTTCTCTCTTTTTCTCATGCTCCAAGATATTTCCCCTTTCCTTATTTATATTTCCTTTCACTTTCTGTTGAGATTTACCTCTCTGCACTCCAAATCAATCTTTTGTGCTCTAGCTAGCTATCTCCATTCTAGTTTCTCTCTCTCTCTAAAGGCATCACTTGCTGTAGCTTAGCAGTATTCCTGAAGAGAAATCAAGAAACTTGCAATGGATATGGCGGATGTTTTGCCATTCCTGGCTATGGTTGTAGTCCAGTTTGGCTATGCAGGCATGAATATTACGTCAAAGCTTGCAATGGATTCAGGCATGAAACCACTTGTTCTTGTTGCTTATAGGCAAATCTTTGCCACCATTGCAACGGCCCCCTTTGCTTATTTCTTTGAGCGGTAAGTTTTTTAAAGCTTTTTGTTTGTTCTAACTGGTTTTTCATGGCATTAAATATCTCTTTTCTTTAAACTTGGTATGTACGTGGGGTTGGTGTTTTGAAGGGGCGCATCTCTTGCCAATCAAATTTGGTGGAGTACTCTCTAAATTTTCTAATCTTGCATGCGGTATAGAAAACTAAGCCATTACTGTTCTTGATCAACTATTTCTCTCTCTTATCACTAAACTATCGAATTGAAGAATATATATTATTTGATTTATTTATTTTCAGTACTAATAAAAACTATGCTGCTGAAAAAATCTATGTTGGATTTGGAATGTTGGCGCTTATGCCTACGTACTGATACACACAGAGGCCATGGCTGCCGCTTGCCCATTTCCTTGGGACTGCGACAAGGCGCCAGCTACATGTTGCATGCCTTCACAGATGACCTAATAATAAAATAAATGGAAGGAGCAAGCTGCTGCTTCTTCTTCGATCTTCCTTCTTTAATCATTTAAAGGTCAAACAAAGACAGTTCTATAAAGCAGCAGCTTTGCATTTAATTACATCTCATGTGTATAATACTTTAGCTGCCCAGGTCTTCACAGTATTAATTAACTGTTTTAGGACAGCCTATACTACGGCTGCATGTAATTCCATTGGCTCATTCGTGGTCACTCAAATTTCAAAATTAACTCTCGAAAAATAAATAAATTCTTGATTCAAATTACACACACGCTTCTGAGTAGATGTTGAATTCTTGTCACAGAAAAAGAAATCAAGTGCCGATTAATTAATTTATGGTTCAATTTGCATTAATGTTTTCTTTTCTTTTCTTTTTTCAGAAATATATATGGAGTTAAAATCCCTCTCCCTCTCCCTTTATATAAGAAGAAAAAACAAAAACTAAACCTCATGATTATGGAGAAAAAACAATTATATATACGTATAATTTCACACCATTCCACGCCATCATACCCCAATTCACCTCAATAAATTGATGCATTAATTTGTATTAAATTAAAATAGCTATTAAAGAAACAGTGTTGCGACTCTTGTCAAAGCTATGAGCTCAGATTATTTGCAATTTATTTTGTAGTATCCATTATCGAACAAGTTCTAAAGCAAACGTCCGGATTGGCTGTCAATTAAGTTTTGATTCAGGACATCAACTCGGCTAAATGCTTCCCTTAGGGTTGATCTAGATTAACTTCTTTTTTAAAAAACAAAATCTCCTGAAACAACATATTTTAAAAAAAAACAAGTTCATGTTTTTTCACTTACAACTAGGCTATTAACTAGTAACTTGAGTTCATCCCAGCTGTTCCACTTTCTAGCTCTACATTTCTTAGTTCTTTAACTTTATCATCAATCTCTCTAGCTAGCAACATGATAATACTTTTCTTATTAATGAGAATCAATAAGTTAATTATGATATGGCGCAATCTTTAGCTATTCTGATCTAGGTTTATATATTAATGCCAATTCAGGTTGGAATGCAGACATGAACTATATATCATGCTAGCTAGTACTGTTGCTTGATGGCAAATCTTTGCTATGATGACCACCTTTGTTTATTTCTTTTGAACTGTAAGTTCTTGATCAACGGAGTACGTGAAATAATTTATTGTTAAAAGAAATATGCAAAGGGATCATTGCAAATTAAGGTGGTCAAGTAACCTAATTAACTTTATGAAGCTAATTATAATTAGTTTGAGACCATTAGAAATGATTTAATTTGCCTTTTTTTCTGGTGCAGGAAAACTAGGCCCAAGATCACCATGTCTTTGCTGTTTCAGATTTTCATATGTTCTCTTACAGGGTGAGTAATTACTGCTCTCTGGTAGTTCCCTGCCAGCAACATTATATTCCTGGAAATATATCTAATTTTCTAAGGCATGCAGTGTAACAGGAAACCAGGTTTTTTACTTTATTGGGCTAGAAAACTCCACCCCCACAATTGGATGTGCATTGACCAACATACTCCCTGCACTGACTTTCATTCTTGCAGCTCTTTTCAGGTACTGAGGTCGTCTCATTTTTCTGTATTTTTATTGCAAATTAGACCACATTCGGTATATTTATCTTAAGTTTTCTGGTTTAAAATTTTGCAGACAGGAATCAGTGGGAATTAAGAAGACATCAGGGCAAGCTAAGCTGCTTGGGACAGTAGTTTGTGTAGGGGGGGCCATGTTGTTGTCATTCTACCATGGTCACATTATCAATATTGGCGAGTCAAGTATTCATTGGAACTATGCAGACAGTACCGGAAATAGCAGCACCGACAAGAAATCGAACCTCGTTTTGGGATCCTTATTTATAATGGCCAGTGCTGTTTCTTGGGCAATATGGTTCACCGTCCAAGTAAGAATTCTTACCTTCCAGAAAGTTTTCATGCCAATTCATGGTCTAAAAGCTTGATTTCTTGATGAATTGCGCAGGCGAAAGTGAGCTTGAAGTTTCCAGCTCCTTACACATGCACCTTATTGATGTGCTTCATGGGCAGCATTGAATGTGTAGTGATCGGCATCGGTGCCAATCACAAAGTATCCGAGTGGTCATTGCGATCTCCTGGCCGGCTTGTTGCAGCTCTCTATGCAGTATGTTCCCTAAATCTTTTCAGCAAGTTAACATATATAGGATCGATCAACGTAGCTAAGGAACTGCTTTCGAGCCCCAGTTCTTAATTATACTTCTATGGCGCCTGTTTAAATGATGCATGATAGCCTTTCTCCCTCACAATTTCAGGGAATCGTGTGTTCCGCACTCGCTTTTTCCCTCACTTCATGGAGTATTCAAAGGAAAGGAGCACTCTACGTCTCGGTCTTCAGTCCCTTGTTGCTTGTTATAGTAGCCGCTTTGAGTTGGGCATTGCTTCATGAGAAGATATATGTCGGAACGTATGCATATATAAACTGATTTTCTATACCTGATCATTGTTTTTGTGTGCTTAGTCTTTTGTAGCAACAAGGACTGACTTATTGATATGTGAATCATTTCTAGTGCTGTAGGGTCTATCTTGATCGTCGCGGGGCTTTACGCTGTTCTCTGGGGGAAGGATAAGGAGTTGAAGGAGGAGATCGAAGAGACGGAGGTGATGAAGCTAGGCAACAAAGAGTGGAATAGCCATGATCTTGAATTACAATCTCATGCAATTTCAAATGGCAATATATAGCAATGCTGCGAGTTGAAGGATGGAAACTTAAGTGTGAACAATTTGGTTCAATTTTATGTATTGAAGGAGCTATCAATAACCATGTTTCTCGATGTGTATGAAGAGGCCAAAAGTGACTTGAAGGAGTTATTGAAGCTGTTCCTTAGCATGATGTCAGTAATTAGATTAACATAACCTTAAGAGAATTATGAATGTATGGCATAAATTGAACTTCACGTACGTGGAGAATGAAGAAAACATTAATTGCATCGCCAAATTAATTGGAACAAGAAAAAATAGGCATCGCTCCTTGTTTTTTCAAAGCTCGAGATTTGCATTTAAATATAGCCTTGAACCAAGGTGCAGAGGTGTGCATGTGCGGGTTTTAGGGAGGTGGGAGAGTCTCTGATGGGAACCAGGCTAGAGAAGGCAGCAGCAGAGACGATGGAAACAGTCCTTGCAGGATAGGAAAAGGAGAAGGAAAATCATATTTAAAGGGGGTTATATGTGAAAGAAACAACTTTGAAGTCAAATATGCGATGTGATTTTTTTTAATCTCATTTTGCATCAATTGTTTTTATGATTGTGGTCAAAGAATGAATAGCTTTTACACGGGGCTTGACTTGTCCGTAATGCTGAGGGTATTTTACTTTGTACTAATAATAGGAGTGGGAGAGCTCCATACCTAATTTCTTGGTATTTTTTTTTAATGTGGATTTCCGGGTCAGCTTGCGTATATCTTGACTAATCTCATGGGTCCTGAAATAAATGATTATGTAAGTCTTTAGTAGTCATCATATTAATAACCACGGGCTCAAATTTGAAATCACAGGAAAATAAACTCTTTAATCTCAAGCTTGTACACTGGTACAATTTTAAATAATTGATAATTTATTGGTACTTACTGTGGAGCTGGTGACTTTCTGTTGTAAAAATTAAAGTAAATATTTCAAAAGACTATCCCACATTGGTAAAACACAAAAGACCCTTTGAGTACAAAGAATATATATAGGACCTACTATCCCACATTAGAGAAAGAAGACTTTCATCAAGTGTTTATATACTAAAACTTGAGATGGGGTAGTAACCAACAAAGGAAGTAGAAGTGAGCTCGCGCACATGAGGATGAGTTAAGTAAGAGGAAAATGACAAGTGCAAAATACACATCTATTTGTATTCCTTTTACATTATGCTTTTTAACATCTTTCAAGCTTATTTCAACATATTGAAAGTTATTTTATGGGTTTGACATGTTAAAGAGACTTTGTGGATTACTTGCTATAAAATAGGAAATTTTGCACTTTATATTTCGGACCTTTGTTGCATGTTTCAGGTTTTAATTCCTAAAGAGGAGGTTCAAAATTGGAAATATAGATATCAAGCTTGCTGGAAAAGTATTGTGGCAGAAATTCAATGCAGATTTGGGCATCCAATTGGAACAACAACGTCAGACTGGACTCTGTTCGCGCACCAACACTGAACTGGGCATATCTGGAGTATACGATGTCCAAATCAAGTGATTCAAAAGCCCAAATTCATCTACACATTTAGGGCTACAACTTTCATGAAGAGACCAAAGTCAGGAAAAATCATCTACATCACGAAATTCCTGGTGCAATCTGGATGACGGGATATGCTTCCTAATTTGTCAAAGATTAGAGAGATTTTCTCTACAACACTTATCTCCTATTCTTTAGCTTGAGTAACACCATTAGGGTTAGGAATCTTCCAGAATAAAAGGGAAGATACATGCAAGCAAGGGACTCTCTCTTGACTCTTTCTCCATCAATTTTCCAGATTCGGCAGCAACCTAAAAGGCATGAGCAGCTGATTCACTTTCTTGGTTCAAAGAGGATAGCATCCATCTTCATTATTGGTTGTGAGAAGTAACATTTCCATTGTAATCCTTACACTTTCAAGTATTTATTTATCTTTTTCCAGAATTTAAACTATTGATTTCGGATTCATGCTTATGGAATTGGTTTGATATGGTTTATATGCTTTCTATGTTTCTTTCAATCCGTAATTGTTGTGGGGAACATGAATAAGAAGCAAGTAAATTAATTTGATTGTCTTATCTAACACATTAATTTATTTAGGATGAATAGGACGAGTATATGTTCAAGCTTTTGAATGTTAGCTAGGAATAAATTGCGTAGATCTTGATCTTAAAGCTACCGTTGAGTGAAGAAAGATTGCTTCTCAATACTTATTTTGCTTGACGATAAGGAACTAATTAGAAGCTTATTCGGATTAGTTTAGCATGCCTCTAGGTTTCCCTTAGCTTTAATGGAAGCCTAATTTATTTGCTTGTTGTGAAAGGATATTAATTTAACTTCTATGATCAACCTATTTATAAGAATGGAGGAATCACCCCTTTGAACCGAGTTGCCAACATCTTGATTAACCTTCGTTAAGACTTAGCACTTTTATTTATTTAATTCTTGTTGATTCAAACCACCCCGTTCTTTTGAATTTGGTATTTGTAGGAAAATAAATCAATTTCCCTTGGGTTCGACCTGGTCTCTACCACCATACTACTAAAATTATTGTTTCGATGATAGTAAAATCAGAATTAATTTGTGAAGGTTTCGACAACCGCCAAATTTGGCGCCGTTGCCGGGGAAATTTTTATTTTTCTTTAATATCAAACTAATTTATGCCAAGATCTTCTCATACAGGTGAATTAGTTTTTGATCCAGAGATTGAAAAGACTGCAAGAGCGAATAGGAAGGCTAAAAGACAAGAGGACATCTTGCCGGCCTTAACACCTGTGCACAGTGAATCCGAGACAGACATACAAGAAGAAACGGCTGAAATAATGGCACAACAAAGGACTTTGCGGGAGTTGGCAACTCCCAACGTTAACCAACAACCTTTGTGCATTGAATTTCCTAATATTGAGGTAGCTTTTGAATTAAAATCAGGATTGATTCATTTGTTACCTACTTTTCGAGGCCTTGCAGGTGAAGATCCCCATAAGCACTTGAAGGAATTTCATGTTGTATGTTCAACCATGAAGCCGCAAGGAGTGACTGAGGAACAAATTAAATTGAGGGCTTTTCCATTCTCATTGGCAGACAAAGCAAAGGATTGGTTATACTACCTTCCTTCAGGATCAATAAGGACATGGAATGAATTGAAGAAAAGGTTTCTGGAAAAATTCTTTCCAGCCTCAAGAGCTGGAACAATTAGGAAAGAAATTAGTGGGATTCGCCAAAATAATGGAGAAACTTTGTATGAGTACTGGGAACGTTTTAATCAGCTGGTTGCTAGTTGCCCACACCACCAAATTTCTGATCAATTGTTGTTACAATATTTTTATGAAGGATTATTGCATATGGACAGAAGCATGATAGATGCTGCAAGTGGGGGAGCACTTGTAGAAAAGACTCCTGATGCAGCAAGAGAGTTAATCTCTATGATGGCAGCAAATTCACAACAATTTGGAATCAGAGGTGACAACAATCCTAGAAAGGTAAGTGAGGTGAGTCACTCTAATCTTGAAACTCAACTTTCAGAATTAACCTCTCTTGTCAAGCAGGTAGTTTTGGGACAGGTAAGACAAACTAGAGTTTGCGGCATTTGTGCTTTTTCAGATCACTCTACCGACATGTGCCCACAACTTCAAGAGGATGTAATTCCTCAAGTGAATGCTGTAAATGGGTTTGGTAACCAGCCAAGGAACCATGACCCATATTCAAATCAGTACAACCCAGGTTGGAGAGACCACCCAAACCTAAGGTATGGACAACCCCATAATCGGCAACAGTTCCCTTCTTTCGGTCAGAATAAAGTAGCCCCTCCACCTCACCAGGCATCAAGCTCAGGTATGTCTCTAGAGGATATTGTGAAATCTTTAGCAACTAACACCCATTTGTTCCAGCAGGAGATAAGAGCTAGCATCCAAAATTTAGAAACTCAAGTGTCACAGCTAGCAACGTCATTAGGCAAGATGAAGACTAACAAGGGTAAGTTACCAGCTCAACCAGAAGTTAACCCACGGGAAAATGCTAATGCAATAGTCCTTAGAAGTGGTAAGGAGGTGCAAACCTCATCACCAAGGCTGACAGTGCCGAAGGAAATTAGAAAAGAAGGAAGCACACTACTTGAGCCAAAGTCAAGTAATGAGGTAAGTATTGAGTCAAGTTTGCATAAGCCAAATACGTTAGTTGCACCTCCATTTCCTAGCAGGTTGGCGAAGACAAAGAAAGAGGAGGGGGAGCATGAATTGTTTGAAACCTTTCGGAAGGTTGAGATCAACATTCCATTGTTGGATGCAATCAAGCAAATTCCACGTTATGCCAAGTTTCTCAAGGAGTTGTGCACCAACAAGAGGAGGTTAAGAACTGAAGAAAAAATCAGAGTTGGAGAGAACGTGTCAGCAATAATACAAAGAAAATTGCCTCAAAAATGCAAGGATCCAGGTATGTTTACTATTCCATGTGTGATCGGAGATTATACGCTAGGAAGGGCAATGTTAGATTTAGGAGCATCAATAAATGTTATGCCTCTTTCAATCTATAAATTTTTGAATCTAGGACCTTTACAGGAAACAAGGGTAATAATTCAACTAGCAGATAGGTCTAACGCATATCCTGAAGGTATTATTGAGGATGTTCTGGTTAGAGTCAATGAATTAATTTTTCCTGCAGATTTTTATATCATTAACATGGATGATGATTGTGCATTAAATTCAACTCATATATTGTTAGGTAGACCATTCATGAAAACAGCCAGGACTAAGATTGATGTGCATAAGGGTACTTTATCTTTTGAGTTTGATGGAGAAATAGTAACGTTTAATATTTTTGATGCTATGAAATATCCTGATGAATTTGAATCTGTTTTTCATATTGATGTTATTGACCCCATTGTGCAAGATGATTTTGAGCTGAATCTTATGAAGGATAAGTTGAACTTAGTGTTGCAACAGAGCAAGACAGATAAGGATGCAAGGAGAGAAATTGATGAAGACATGAAAGAAGCAATTATGTCCTTACACTCATTGCCTGTAATGCCTAACATATGGACTAGCTTACCTGTTGAATTACCAAGTTCACATGTTAAACATCTACCTTCCATTGTGCAACCACCGAAGCTGGAGTTAAAAATGTTGCCCACACATTTGAAGTATGTGTACTTAGGAGAGGATGAAACATTGCCAGTCATTATTGCAAATGATTTAACCGAAGTTCATGAGGAAAAATTATTAAGGGTTTTGAGGGAACATAAGACAGCAATTGGTTGGACATTGACGGACATTAAAGGGATCAGCCCTACACTTTGTATGCACAGAATTTTCCTCAATGGTGATGCCAAACCCGTGAGGGAACCTCAGCGCAAACTGAATCCAGCAATGAAGGAGGTTGTTATGAAAGAAATTTTGAAGTTATTGGACCAAGGGATTATCTATCCAATATCTGATAGTCCATGGGTAAGTCTGGTGCATGTAGTTCCCAAGAAGACTGGTCTAACTCTCGTTCCCAACGAACAAAACGAACTTATCCCCATGAGAGTGCAGAATGGGTGGAGAATGTGTATCGATTTCAGGAAGTTGAATGCTCACACAAGAAAGGATCACTTCCCAATTCCTTTCATAGATGAAATGCTTGAAAGACTGGCAGGTAAGTCATTTTTCTGTTTCTTAGATGGATTTTCTGGTTACTATCAAATAATTGTAGCTCAAGAAGACCAAGAAAAGACAACTTTTACTTGTCCATTTGGAACATTTGCTTACCGACGTATGCCTTTTGGATTGTGCAATGCCCCAGGTACATTTCAAAGATGTATGATGAGCATTTTTTCTGACTTGATTGAAAATTGCATTGAAATTTTTATGGATGACTTTACTGTTTATGGCAATTCTTTTGATCAATGTTTAGATCACTTAACTAAGGTTTTGAAGAGATGTATTAGCACAAACTTGGTTTTAAACTATGAAAAATGTCATTTCATGGTCCAGCAAGGGATAGTTTTGGGTCATGTGGTTTCGGCTAGAGGTATTGAGGTTGACAAAGAAAAAGTTGATTTGATTACAAGTTTACCCTATCCTACTAATGTTAAGGAAATTCGTAGTTTTCTTGGTCATGCAGGTTTCTATAGGCGATTCATCAAGGATTTCTCGAAGATTGCACAACCACTGTCTTAACTTTTGCAAAAGGACATGCCTTTCAACTTTGAAGCAAATTGCAAGATAGCATTTGACAAATTGAAGGAGCTCCTCACCTCGGCACCAATCATACAACCACCAAATTGGGAGATGCCCTTTGAAATCATGTGTGATGCAAGTAAACTGGCAATAGGAGCTGTACTTGGCCAACGAAATGGAAAGAAAAGCCATGTTATTTGCTATGCTTCGAGGACACTAAACTCGGCTCAATGCAATTATTCAACAACAGAAAAAGAGCTTTTAGCTATTGTGTTTGCCTTGGACAAATTTAGATCATATTTGTTAGGATCTAAAGTGATTGTTTTCTCAGATCATGCAGCTCTTAAGTACTTATTATCCAAGAAAGAATCCAAACCAAGGCTTATACGCTGGATTTTGCTGTTGCAAGAGTTTGATTTGGAAATCAAGGATAAAAAAGGAGCTGACAATTCAGTGGCAGACCATTTGAGCAGAATTGTGAATGAGGAAGATATGTTACCAATTGCCGAGACATTCCCTGATGAGCAACTATTGCATTTACAAGGTAAGGAACCATGGTATGCTGATATTATTAATTTTTTGGTTACAGGAATCTTACCTCATGAATTAAAGAAAGCGAAAAAGGACAAAATAAAGAATGACTCTAAGTATTACATATGGGATGAGCCATATCTTTGGAAATTAGGTTCAGATCAAGTTATTCGAAGATGTGTACCAAATGATGAAATTTATTCCATTCTTACTTATTGTCATAATTATGCATGCGGTGGACATTTTGGACCCAAAAGAACAACTAGAAAAATTTTAGACAGTGGGTTTTATTGGGAAACTCTTTTTAAAGATGCCTACCAATTTTGTAAGAGTTGTGAAAAATGTCAAAAGATGGGTAACCTATCCCGTAGGAATGAAATGCCACAAAATCCTATTTTATATTGTGAAATTTTTGATGTATGGGGCATGGATTTTATGGGACCTTTCCCTAGTTCTTTTGGTTTTGTTTACATTCTACTTGTTGTGGATTATGTGTCAAAATGGGTAGAAGCAAAAGCTACCTATACTAACGATTCTAAAGTTGTTGTAGGATTTCTCAAGTCTAATATTTTTAGTAGGTTTGGAATTCCGAGAGCAATAATAAGTGATCAAGGTACCCATTTTTGCAACCGAACTGTGGAAGCATTGATGCGAAAATATGGAGTCCACCATCGAGTAGCCACAACTTATCATCCACAAACCAATGGACAAGCAGAAGTTTCAAATCGGGAAATTAAGAATATCCTTGAGAAGACAGTGAGCCCCAACCGAAAAGATTGGAGTCTACGTTTGGAAGATGCACTGTGGGCATACCGAACAGCATACAAAACTCCAATTGGAATGTCACCATATAGGTTGGTATTCGGTAAGTTGTGTCATTTACCTGTTGCCATTCAGCATCGTGCTTATTGGGCAGTGAAGCAATGTAACTTGGATGCTAAAGAAGCCAGAGTAGAAAGAAAGTTACAACTGCAAGAGTTGGAGGAGATTCGGTTGGAAGCTTATGATAATGCATTGTTGTACATGGAGAGAGCAAAGTACCTTCATGATAAGCTGCTGCTCCGAAAGCAATTTTCCATTGGTCAGAAGGTATTACTTTTTAACTCCAGGTTGAAATTCATGCCAGGTAAGTTAAGATCTAGATGGATTGGACCATTTGTTGTAGTGAATATTTTTCCAAATGGTGTTATTGAAATTCAGAGTTTGGAAACTAATAAGATTTTTAAGGTGAATGGTCATAGACTTAAGCCTTATATTGATGATTTTGATGGCACTAATGTGAAGGAGATGCAATTGGTCAGTCCAATTTACCAAGATTAATGCTGCAGAAGGACATTGTCTAGCCAAAGACAATAAAAAAGGCGCTTTTGGGAGGCAACCCAACTGTGGTGGTGCACCACAATGAATAAAGATTTCTTTTCTGTTGGATTCCTTTTATCGTTTTCTCTCTTCATATTTAATATGATTTTAATTTTTTTTTCCTCAGCCATTCTCTCAGACAAGTTTTTGATTCAGTTGCCACTCCGGTCAAATATGCAAAGAAATGCTCCACCGAATGTTAGTAATACAAAGAGTAATCAGGGCAGTTTTCTCTTTTCCCTTCATGGTGAATTTACTGAATTTACTTGCACACATTGAGGTCAATGTCCATTTTTAGTGTGGGGGTGCATTCCTTAAATCCAATATTTTTGAAAAAAAATCTTTGTCTCCAATATTTTTGAAAAAAAAAAAAAACTCGAGCAAATTTTTGTTTTGGTATGTTTTGTTTTGAATGTTAATGTCATAAACGACTTTTCAGTTGAACTCAAGAAAAATCATAACATGATTGAATGATGAACTTGCTTCTTAAAGGTTGTTTAGTCAAGCGATATTATTTGGAAGAAAAATAGCTGAATGTGATAGACACTAGCCTGTGAGATTTTGAGCCTAATGATCGAAACATCCATATCGATCTCTATTTTCCTTTCATGTGTGATGTTCTTCCATTTGTTTTGTTTCTCTAGAACTTGCCATGATTCTTTTCGAGACCACATTGATACATGCATGCATAAACATGATTAAGGCATTCTTTGTTATATGCCACATAAAGCCTATCAACCCACCTTTAAATTAATATTCCCATTGCAAACCCTTTTGAGCTGATGACCCTTTTTCCTTGATAACCCACATTACAAGCCTTACCATTTATCTCACCTAAGTCATAGGGACCAGTGGAGTATAATTCATAATTATAGGAGCATTAGACTACCTGGAAAGTTGGGAGAGTTTTGAAAGGTGATGTGATATGTTAGGGAAATGCCATAGATTGTTACTCTAAAGTACTTTCAGTATATTATTGAAAAGATTAGTTCTATTGGTTGCTTCATCCTTGATGACACATTGATATATATTAAATCATGGGCTGGAGCAAAGGAATGAAGAAAATATGGAAATTATAAGAATCCATGGCAAAAAGCTAAGCTTTCTGCTTGATAGCAACTATTTGTTCTTATCATTGATTCCTTGACAAATTCTAATAAGAGGTTAACGATTGTCCCTTAAGTTGAGTGCAAATGTTTTTGTGAGTGATAAATTATCCAATAACAAAGGATAAAGTGGGTTTGATATCTTTAAGTTTAAAGAAGGGATGGATGGAGTATTTGAGGTTTCGTGTTCAAATTCGAGGTACTTTACTCCATTGGTCTCAATGGCTTTTAAACTACTTTACCAAATAAATTTCCTACCTTAAACCAAGCCCCATTACAACCCTTCTGAAGACCTTATGATTTATGTAATGCATGTAATCTAGGTGGTGGAGAGTGAGATGATTAGCAAGCTTATGGTAGATCACTTACATTGGAAGAAATTTGAGAGAAACACTAACCTATCAAACACGTGAGAATGGAGTGATTATTTCTATGAGGTCTATGAATTCGGTTATTTTATTTTCAAATAAAAAAATGCTTGCTAAGCATTTCTTTTAAGTTGTGTAGATTGTTGTTCATGAAATATTATGGTAATTTAAGAGTTTGATTGTTCTTAGTTGAGGGCATTGCATTTTCTTTCAAAAAAGTAGATTTGAATCTTGCCCGAGGACGTGCAAAAGCTAAGTGTGGGGGAATTTGACAAGTGCAAAATACACATCTATTTGTATTCCTTTTACATTATGCTTTTTAACATCTTTCAAGCTTATTTCAACATATTGAAAGTTATTTTATGGGTTTGACATGTTAAAGAGACTTTGTGGATTACTTGCTATAAAATAGGAAATTTTGCACTTTATATTTTGGACCTTTGTTGCATGTTTCAGGTTTTAATTCCTAAAGAGGAGGTTCAAAATTGGAAATATAGATATCAAGATTGCTGGAAAAGTATTGTGGCAGAAATTCAATGCAGATTTGGGCATCCAATTGGAACAACAACGTCAGACTGGACTCTGTTCGCGCACCAACACTGAACTGGGCATATCTGGAGCATACGATGTCCAAATCAAGTGATTCAAAAGCCCAAATTCATCTACACATTTAGGGCTACAACTTTCATGAAGAGACCAAAGTCAGGAAAAATCATCTACATCACGAAATTCCTGGTGCAATCTGGATGACGGGATATGCTTCCTAATTTGTCAAAGATTAGAGAGATTTTCTCTACAACACTTATCTCCTATTCTTTAGCTTGAGTAACACCATTAGGGTTAGGACTCTTCCAGAATAAAAGGGAAGATACATGCAAGCAAGGGACTCTCTCTTGACTCTTTCTCCATCAATTTTCCAGATTCGGCAGCAACCTAAAAGGCATGAGCAGCTGATTCACTTTCTTGGTTCAAAGGGGATAGCATCCATCTTCATTATTGGTTGTGAGAAGTAACATTTCCATTGTAATCCTTACACTTTCAAGTATTTATTTATCTTTTTCCAGAATTTAAACTATTGATTTCGGATTCATGCTTATGGAATTGGTTTGATATGGTTTATATGCTTTCTATGTTTCTTTCAATCCGTAATTGTTGTGGGGAACAAGAATAAGAAGCAAGTAAATTAATTTGATTGTCTTATCTATCACATTAATTTATTTAGGATGAATAGGACGAGTATATGTTCAAGCTTTTGAATGTTAGCTAGGAATAAATTGCGTAGATCTTGATCTTAAAGCTACCGTTGAGTGAAGAAAGATTGCTTCTCAATACTTATTTTGCTTGACGATAAGGAACTAATTAGAAGCTTATTCGGATTAGTTTAGCATGCCTCTAGGTTTCCCTTAGCTTTAATGGAAGCCTAATTTATTTGCTTGTTGTGAAAGGATATCAATTTAACTTCTATGATCAACCTATTTATAAGAATGGAGGAATCACCCCTTTGAACCGAGTTGCCAACATCTTGATTAACCTTCGTTAAGACTTAGCACTTTTATTTATTTAATTCTTGTTGATTCAAACCACCCCGTTCTTTTGAATTTGGTATTTGTAGGAAAATAAATCAATTTCCCTTGGGTTCGACCTGGTCTCTACCACCATACTACTAAAATTATTGTTTCGGTGATAGTAAAATCAGAATTAATTTGTGAAGGTTTCGACAACCGCAAAATTTATCGTACTTTTCTTTTTTGTATTTTTGATGGCCGGTTTCTTGATGACCATTTAATTAAATTCTAGATTATTATATATAAAAAGAAATCACCAGGAAATTACTGGTTGCACACCGAAAGGAAAGCATCGGCGTCCATGAGATTTTATGCTTGAGGTCAATTTCTCTAGTATAAGGCCACCAAAAGAAACTACGCGTGTGGAAATTACCGCCACGTTAAAAATCAAAAGTGTAGCCCGCAAGTCAAACCGTCATTTCATGTTTTAACTCAATTTCTTCTGTAACTTATAAACTCACGAATGTTGGAATTATGATACATAATATTTTTTAAAACAATTTTTTCAGATTTTTTTCGCACAGACCATCATGCAGTACATCTTGAATACAATTTATCATCAATTAATCTCGTCGTAATCTTCAAGTGAATAATGAAGAAGGCAATTTCTTGGAGTTGGCGAAAATATAGGAACAAGCTGGTGTGAATTTGTGATGGGTCCTGCAAATCTAAGGAGGAAGACTTAGTTTTTGAAAGGAAAGCACCAGGAAATTAGTGCTTGCTTGTGTTTAAAACTCACCGCAAGCCAATCATCAGCGTACACGACATTTTATGCTTTACCTCAATTTCTCCAGGTGGCACCAAAAGATTGTTACAGATTAATTAAGAGTAATGGAGATGGCGGGATATCCTGCTTTTGACTCTACACACCGCCCCAACGTTTAACACAAATAGAATTCTTAGACAAGAATTTATGAGAAAATATCAGGCAAATAACTCAATTTCTCCGGTAGTGCTGTATAGGTACGTAACAATAAACAGAAGTCTTAAATTAAAACAAAAACAATCATTAATTTTGAAGAATTCTAATTACGATTTTAAAATAATACCGACCATGCATCATCAAAACAATTTCTCATCTCATACTTCCTTCAACCCGATGTATATCTATCCAAGTTAGGATATAGAGCTTTAGTCCGTCACTTTTCTCATGCCCTCTTCCTCTGTATTGAAGTAGGATATTTGAATCATCTAGGACATCCATGAGATTAGTTGAGGTGCAAGCAAGATGACTTGGATATCCATATTAATAAAAAAAAAAAATAGGATATTTGATTTCATTATAGCACAAAAAACAACCATGATGTTAGTTGTATATAACCGTTACTCACACTTGTAATTTCTATTTAAGGTGAATACAACATTGAAGAAAGTAATTCAGTTTTTTGTATCAGAGCTTTGTTGACCCAGCAGAAGGTACTGTGTACTTTGTGTGCAAGTTTCAAGCCCAACAGCTTTCACTTGAGGGGATGTTAGAAAATAATATAAATCATATCTTATAACCTTACCTAACTGTTTAAGTTCTTAGATGAGGTTGTTCCTTGACAGTTATAAGACAATTATAAGGAATAATTTTTAACCATTTACTAATTCAATTTTAAGGGGTTTGCCAGAGGTATATGTGGGGGGTCCCTGTCAAAATGGTGTTTCTGGTAGCTTCCTGCCGACGTGAAAACAGGGATGGAATGCAGCATTTGATCTGCCTATCACAAGAAAGAAGAATTTTAGGCAAGCTTCAATAAGGCATGATGCTGTGTTTTTGCTACCAAAAAAACCAAATCATAATTTTTTATTTCAATTTTTATTCAGATTCAAAGTCTCTTCCATTAACTGTCGAGAAAATAATTTTATATTTATCAAGGGAAGAAGAGAGCTGAAGAGTAGTAGTATAAATAGGACCTCTTTTGTTACCCAAATGCACATAACAAACAGCAATTAATATAAGACGTAGTGCTTCATAGAACCATGACGATGAAAAAAATGTGGGTTTGGATGCTGCTGACACTATTCACTTTGGTTGGAGAATGGCATGGTACTTGTTACGGGTTTTTGGAGGAAGAGAGAATTGGTCTCTTGGAGATCAAATCTTCAATCCACCCAAATGGCTTTTCCTTGAGAGATTGGATAGACACGAGTAATGAGAGCATTAGTAATTGCTGTGAGTGGGGGAGAATCGAGTGTGATAACACTACAAGGCGAGTGATTCAACTCAATCTTTGGGGTGTAAGGGATGTGAGCTTGGGCGATTTGGTTCTCAACGCTTCTTTGTTTCTTCCTTTTAAAGAGTTGCGAAGTCTTGATTTGAGCAATAATGCAATAGTTGGTTGCCATGAGAATCAAGGTTTATGATGTTATATAATCATATTATTGAGTGAATATTATTATACTGAGATTATATTGATAAAATGGCTGGTGTTTAGTGTTTATAATTATTTTACTTGGAGATTTCTCTTGCAGGCTTCGAAGTCCTATCATCAAAATTGACGAAACTGAATGTCCTTGACCTAAGTGATAATCGATTTAATGATGACAGCAGCATGTTATCATGTTTCACTGGGCTTTCATCTCTCAAATCTTTGAATCTATCAGACAATATGTTGACAGGATCAACTGGTATGGTAACAATCGAATTGTCTAGTTTTTTTTTCTGTATAAATTCTCCTTTGATTGTCTTATTTCCTTTCAACATGCTTTTGACAATCCTCGTGTAGGTGTCAAGGTCTTGTCATCAAGATTGAGGAAACTGCATGTCCTTGACCTAAGTTGGAATCGATACAATGATAGCATTTTCTCATCACTAACTGGGTTCACATCTCTCAAGTCTTTGGATCTATCATACAATGAGCTGACAGGATCATCAGTTGGTAACAATTAAATTATTATCTAGCTTTGAACCTTTTTCATGACCCTTTCCCGTATGATTTTTTCTATGCTACTAGTTTGTTTCCTTCAGTTGGCAAGTATCTCATTTTTATTTTTTAATTTTGCATGGCTTGTGGGCATTTTTACCTACATATAACACCAACTCTCTTGCAGGTGTCGAGGTCCTATCATCACAGCTGAGGAAATTAGAGTGGCTTGACCTAAGCTATAATAGCTTCAACGACAACATTTTTCCACATTTGTGTGGATTTTCTTCCCTCAAAACTTTAAGCCTGTCAGGCAACGTGGTGTCAGGATCAACTACTTGTAGGTTTTTTTTAAAAATAAAATCACAGTTTTTTTCTATTTTTTTATAATATTTATTAAAATCTTCCTTTCTCACCCGCTATTTTATTTTTTCAAAATTGAAAAAAGTTGGAAAGGAAATTGGAATTAAAATAAGCATTTGGTAATTAAAATAAGCATCTTTCTGTGTTGGGTAGTAATTTATTTCCACAATACTTATTTGATTCTAGGTATCATAGGTTTGAGGAAGCTTGAAGTCCTTAGTCTGAACTACCTCACCATCAACGGAAGTACTTTGCTGCAGTCATTGGGAGCATTGCCATCCCTAAAGATTCTTTCTCTCAAGGATAATAATTTAAGCTCGACATCAATAAGTCAAGGTTAATCACAGATTAGTTGGCTTAAATTTTAATTATTAATGTTGAAGCCTTCTATTAATGTAAAATGCAATGACTGCTCCGTATCACTATCATTGCCATCATTTAATTATTTTGTTTCTTTTTTTTCACAGTGACTTTCTTCAACATGACCACCCTTGAAGAATTGTATCTAGATCGCAGTGCTCTCCCAATAAACTTTCTCCAGAATATTGGACAATTGCCTGCTCTTAAAATCTTGTCTGTTTGTGATTGTGACCTCATTGGCACCCTACCCACTCAAGGTAAATCAACACCTCTCCCATCTGCATATAATTACATGATCAAAGAAAGATACTCAATTTCATCGGTAGTTTTAACATGATTAGAGATAAACTAATTCTACAGGTTTGGATGGATTGAAGAATGTTGAACATTTAGATCTCTCTGGAAATAAGCTAGAGGGTTCACTCCCAGATTGTTTGGGAAACTTGTCATCTCTACAAGTACTAGATGTTTCTAGAAATCGGTTCACTGGGAATATTGCCACCGGTCCTCTAAACAGCCTCACATCCCTTGAGCTCTTATCACTATCAAACAACCTCTTTGAACTCCCACTTTCATTCAAGTCCTTCAGTAACCACTCAAAACTCAAGTTCTTCATATGTGACAATTGCACTCTAGTAGAAGACCGAGCTGGCTTTCGGAATTTCATTCCGAAGTTCCAACTGATGTTTTTCAGCTTGTCAAATAGTACATCAAAAGCAATCAATTCAGCTGTTCCCAACTTTCTCAACAACCAATATGACTTGAGAACCCTTGATCTCTCCACCTGCAACTTCAGCGGAGTGTTCCCGTCATGGTTACTTGAGAACAACACAAGATTGGAAGCATTATATTTGAGGCAGAACTCCTTTGTTGGTCCTTTGAAATTGCCAAACCATCCTACTCCGAATATGAAGTTCTTAGATATATCAAACAACAACATAAGCGGTCAAGTTCCAAGAAATATATGCTCTGTATTCCCAGATTTAGTACGGTTTATGATGGCTATGAATGGACTGACAGGAAGCATTCCTTCTTGCTTTGGAAATATGAGCTCTCCACCGGCATTAATAGATTTATCTCACAATCTATTGTCGACAGTAAAACCAGAGCAGGTAAAGAGATCATTGTATGTGAAGCTATCAAACAACAATTTGGGTGGACAGATATCTCCTTCAATTTTCAACTCATCTTTGCTCGGATATCTCTTCCTAGATGGCAACAAATTTACGGGGCATGTATTAGATTTTCAACCTACCAATGGAATATATTTAGTTGCCCTGGATATAAGCGACAATCATTTTTCAGGCATTCTTCCAACACGGATGGGCAATTTCTCAAATCTCAAAGCAATTGATTTGTCCAGAAATCATTTTGATGGTCCACTTCCAAGAGATTTCTGCAAGCTTGACAACCTTGAATATTTGGACTTGTCTGAGAACAATTTGTCTGGTTCTGTACCATCTTGCTTCAACCCATCATCAATAAAACATGTACATCTATCCAAAAATCAACTGAGCGGTCCGTTGACAGAGGCATTTTATAACAGCTCTTCCTTGGTGACGTTGGATATTGCAGACAACAACTTGATGGGCCCAATTTCAAATTGGATTGGCAATCTTTCGGCATTGAGTGTTCTTCTCCTGAGAGATAATCAATTTGCTGGTGACCTTCCTACTCAGTTATGCTTGTTAGAACATTTAACCATCTTGGATGTTTCACGAAATCAGCTCTCTGGTCCTCTACCTCTTTGTCTGGGAAATTTTTCTTTGAAGGAAAATCTAGATAAAGCGAGAGTAACTGGTAACGAAACCTATGTGATCATGTCCCTATGGCAGATGTCTTATGAAACCGGTTTACTAGCAGGGAAGATCAATGACACGGAAAGCCTTTTTGAAGACATGAATATAGAAGAAACAGTAGAATTTACAACTAAAAAAAGGTCAGAAGGTTACAAGGGCACTGATCTCAACTTCATGACTGGTTTTGATCTCTCCCGCAATAGATTCTCAGGCGAAATCCCATTGGAGATGGGAAAATTAAGTGAGTTGCATGCGTTAAACTTGTCACACAACAATCTCACTGGATCTATCCCTGCAACATTCTCAAACTTAAAGCAGATAGAGAGCTTGGATCTTTCTCACAACAACTTCGATGGTGTCATCCCTCCACAGCTTGTTGTACTCAACAATCTAGCAGTTTTCAGTGTGGCACACAATAACTTGTCAGGAAAAGCTCCAGAGATGAAAGCTCAGTTTGGAACCTTTGATGAAAGCAGTTACGAAGGCAATCCTCTTTTATGTGGACCTCCGTTACAGAACAAATGCAATGGAGAAGAATCACCATCACAACCAATGCCTAATGATGAACGAGAAGATGATGGTTTCATTGACATGGATGTTTTCTATGTGAGCTTTGGCGTATGTTACATAATTGTGGTGTTGACAATTGCAGCAGTTCTCTACATAAATCCACTTTGGCGGGGCCGGTGGTTTGACTTCATTGAAGAGTGCATTGGCACCTGCTACTGTTTTTTGGTGGTTAATTTTCGTAAGTTCTCCAACTTCAGAAGATCTTAGGGTCTTAGCATATGGGATTTGCTGTGGTTGTTGGCGGGGGGATCAGTTGTTTGCTTGTTGCATAAATGGTTCAAATTTATGTTCGCTCAGAACTTGTCCAGCATGCAATTGCTTATATCTGTCCAATTATTGGGTGTTTTTTAGCGTGTTGGTCTCATAGCTTAGCCTTAATTTTGATGTTATCAATAAATGAGTGTTGTAATTAACTACATTTATCTCTGAACTCCTCCTAAGAATGTCTTGTTTACTTTGTTTTCGCTATATATATATTTATATATTTATTTCTGCGCACAGACCATCATGCATGTTGGAAATTTAGTGTTGTCACTATCCAATTGAATCCATGGAGAGAGCCATAGTACAGTATAAATAGGACCTCCTTTGTTGCACAAATTCACATAACAGACAACAATATTCTACGTAGCTGTTTAATTATTTTTTAAAATGTAAGAAAAAAACTTATGAATGAACGCAGATCACTCTACTGTATGCAGGAATCTATTTGGCCTCACAAATCAAGAGTGCAGGGGTGTACGTAGGAGACAAGTGTTGGATTACTGAGGTAAAAAAAGGAAACAGAAACATTTGAGGCGTGCATGATAATTTTTTATAATTGGTTATTATCGCAAGTTTTATTATATAAATACTCAATAAAAATTTTATTTTTTTAATATAGAATAGAAAGTTCTATATATACTCTTTGTAATAAAAAAAATTAGCTGTGCTTTTCAATGTATGATAAATACTTTTAAAATAGTTTTTACAATGACTTTTACAACAAGAACACTCGATTCTTTCATTTATCTGCTACTAGAAGGAAAAACACAAATGCAATTCTCTCGTGTCTGTAAATGGAAGAACTATCATCTCCAAGCCATCCGTGGTAAACATGGAAATTGTTAGATATTATAAAGACCTCTTCTCACTGGATAAAAGGATTATTAGACCATCCTGTGCAAAGCTGATGTTCTAGCAACTTAAGCCTTCCTCTGCTTTGGAATCTTCTTTTACACTGGAAGAAGTAAAAGCAGCCATTTGGGAATGTGACAGCAGTAAGGCTCCTGGTCCTGATGGGATCGATTTCTTCTTCTTAAAGAAAGCATGGGAAACAATTGGGGATGATATATATGGTATGGATAACGACTTTTTATTTGTCTTGTCTCCTACAAATGGCATTGACGGCTCCTTCATTACTCTCATCCCAAAAATAGTTGGTGCTAATAAACTCAGGGATTCCAGACCTATATTAGTCTGTACAAGATCATCTCTAAGTTGCTAGCTAAAAGGCTGTCATGCCTGAAATTATTGGCGAGGTTCAACATGCTTTTATCAAGGGGAGACAAATTATAGACAGTGTTCTTATAGCCAATGAAATTATCTGTCATTTAAAGAAATCGAAGTAAAAGGGTTATCTTCTCAAACTCGACTTCCACAAAGCCTTTTGATTCAGTTATAGCCAAAATAACTTATGCCTAGTAAATGGCTCTCCTACAGAGGAATTCTCTATGGAAAAAGAACTTTGTCAAGGAGACTTCTTATCTCCTTTTCTCTTTAACATGGCTGCTTAGGACCTCAGTAGAATGTTAAAAATTAGTTGTGTTTTGAGATTAATAGAAAACATTGGCCTTGGGCAGAACCAGTCGAGCATTAATTTCCCATCTACAGTATGCGCTGACGATACTCTTCTTTTAAGCTCAGACAAAATCTCTTCCCTGCAGAACATAAAAAGAATATTACAATGCTTTGAATTGGTATCTCGATCGATTACTAGAATTGGAATTGAAGAGGCTGTGGTTGCTAACACTGCCAGTAATCTGAGATGTATTTTGGCTGGAGAACCTCTCAAATATTTAGGGTTGCCTAGTGGAGCTGTTTCTTCTCGTACTTCCAAGTGGCACCCTTTTATCAGCTCCAAATTATCTGCTTGGAGAGGTAACGCTTATCAATGGAGGGATAATCTGCTTGATCAAGTCGGTTCTGAACAACCTGCCAATCCACTTCCTTTCCCTGTTCCCTGTTCAAATCACCATCGCAGCCAAAATAGAAAGAAAAATAAGATCTTTCTTTCCCAGTTCCCTGTTAAAAATCAAAGGGGCACCCCACAAGTCAAAGTATCACATTTTTTAACTCAAATTCTCCGGTACCTACCCATGAATCAAAACGCCAAACATGTAAAATATATTTTAAAAGTACTGGTGGCCTATAAAATGATTTGTTTTTAGAATTTTCTTTTATATATAATAGCATTAAAATTATAAAATAAAAACATTAAATTTTTTAATTTAATATCCTTTTCAAGTAAAATATATTTTAAAACAAAACCATCACTCTCTTAAGCAAAACATTTTCTTATATATTCTGTCATATTTTTCACAAACCAAATCAATTGACGTAACAAAATAATATAATATAGTTTATAAAACTATAAAAAAAAATTACAAAATTTGAAATTTTATTGAGCAAAAATAATTTGGATATTTTTTGAAGCTAATTAAAACATAAAATAAAATGAAATCCAAATAATAAAATATTCAAACTATAAATGAAATAAAGAAAACATATTGATTAGTAGAAATATGAAAACAGGTAGAAGAAGAGGGGGAGAACAACCCTCAATGTTCAATTTTAAAGCATTGTTTTCAAAAACAACTGGTAAATATATTTCTTGGTTTTGAGTGAAAATTGTACACTACTTGCACAGATAAATTTTATCTTATCAATTATCTTGAATATCTTTTTACTGCCAAAAAATCCAAATAAACAATTGTTTATTTTTACTTTGAGTCAATTATATTAGTCCAATTGAATTAATTTGATTCAATTTAATCCCTAATTAATTCATGATTCAGCTTTTATAATTGCCCATCATCCTAGCTGATTGTTTCCAATCAGTTAACCAGCAAATTGTACCCAAAATTGATTATCTACAGTCAATTATTCAATAAATCAAACCCAAGCTTTTTTGGGATCAAATCCCTAAAGTTTTGCCAGGCAATTTCTTTACTCTGAAAAGTCTTCTCCAATAATGAACCCAAGTCCCTTCCATTCACAGTTGAGCAAAGCATATTGAATTTAGGGGGATTCAAAAAACCAGATAGCGTTGAAAAGATAAGTGAAAGATTGGTCTACACACGTTAAAGATAATCTACAGATGTTGAAGATAATCTGCAGCTGAAGTTAATCTACTGTCAAACTCTATCCCCTGTAAATTAGGAAGCATAAGATGACTTAATTGAGTTGGACTCAGTCACTTTCAGCTCCTACATTGTAGCTGAACAATAGTATATAAATGGTCATTGTAATTCTGCAGAACACATAAGGAATAATAAATCCTTATGTCAAATATTTTCTCGTATTACACTTTTATCTTGTTTTCATGGTATCAGAGCATACGAAATCATACACATATTAAACAAAGCTTCCGCAAAAACTTCAATGGAGGACAATGCTGATTCAAACCAAAGTTGTCAATTCCGTTCAGTTCCGTTGGAAAAACCGAGATGAAACGGCGTCGTTTTCGTCTCGGTTTTAATTCCGGCCCGTTCCAGAAATTCCAGCCGGAACGTCTCGGTACCGTTCCGAGTGTGCCGTTCCGGCCTTAAAATCCTCTTTATTTTGATTAACTTGTGATTTTTTTTCTTCTAATTTTGAGATTATGTTTGTTTGACTTTGTGTTTATATTGTATAATTGAAAGTTAATTTATCTTGAATTTTAATTATGCTTGTTAAATTAATATTTTAATTATATATATATATATATATATATATATATATATATATATATATATATATGAACAGTACAACCCCGAAACGGCATGCCGAAACGCTCCGAAACCGGAACGTTCCGTTCCAATAGAAAAACTGGAACGGCGACCGGAACAGTATTGACAACTTTGATTCAAACAACATTAACCAAAAAGCTACTCTTCAAAACATGTCCTCTTTAACCATAGACCCGTCTGATTCTCTTTTTATTCACACATCAGATCACCCAAGCATGAATCTTGTGCCAAAAGTTATTGATGGAACCAATTATGCCATGTGGAGACGTTCCATGCTAATAAGTCTCAGTGCCAAAAACAAGTTGGGATTCATCAATGGAACCATACTTACACCTGATGAAACTGATTCCAAATACATGTTATGGCAACGATGCAATGATATGGTTCTGTCTTGGATTCTTAACTCCTTAAACCAAGAGATTGCTAACAACGTTCTTTATGTTGAAACTCCTTCAGAGATTTGGTTGGATCTACAAGAACGATTCTCACAAGGTAATTTTTCTCATCACTATCAAGTTCAACATTCCATTGTAGAATTGCAGCAGAATCATGATTCCATCTTTACATATTACACCAAGATAAAGACATTGTGAGATGAATTAAAGATGAGCAGCCCAGCCATTCAGTGCACGTGTGGTGAAATGAAACAACTGTCAAACAATAAAGAAAATATGAGACTTAGTCAGTTTCTTATGGGATTAAATGAGAGCTATTCAGCTATTAGAGGTCAGATCATGCTCATGCAACCTTTACCAACTGTTAAGAAAGCATATTCACTTCTGTGTGAGGAAGAAGTACGATAGATTTTCATTATTTTAACGATTAGTGAGATTTCTTATAATCTTGCTTTTGAAAAAACTTTATTATACAAATATAAATGTTTACTCTTAAAATAATTAATATCAATCAACACACATTCTAATTCATAAATATTCTTTAATTTCCTTATTACACCAACTAACAAACCTAGAAAGTTAAAAAAAAAAAAAAAAACATAAATACTCCATTGAACCGTCGGTTCCTCTCATGGCAACCCATCTCGCCACGTGGCAAATCACTATCTCTTACATGAGATCTTGACACTTGTTATCACACGAAACCATGACTCCCATGCATCCCCACACGCATTAGAAAGTGATTGGAACCCATTAACATGCCCTACAAAAGAAAAAAAAAAAGATTATTATTTTGATGGAATAGCCCTCGAAATATGATTAAAGCTATAATAAATCGAAGATCAAAGGGTATTTTCTCTTGCTGGAAAAGGGAAATAGATTTGTGAGGTTATCTTACTCTCTCTTTTCACACTAAAATAATTTCCTTTATTTTAAAAGTTGTTTGGCCAATTACATATTTTGTTTGACACAAATGCCTACAATAAAGGAATAAAATGACAGCAAAATCTCGGGCAATTCAATGTAATGAAATGAAGATCGAAGGGTATTTTGGTATACAAGAAAAAGGAAATAAGTTTTTAATAAGCTTAATAATCAATTTATTATGCACCGTCCATTGCATCGCCTACATGTTTGGGATCCTTTAGCCACGTAAGCAAATGTCGACATTTACATTTTATATAGTCATTATCTTTTTTTATATAAATTATACCTACAGCTAAATATTTTTTTAAATTATAAATAACACTAGTCACTTACCATGCTTTGTAGTGATCAGAATCATATTTTTTTCAACGTAAAAAAAAACATTTGGTCTAAAAAAAAGATAATTTTTTTAAAATTATAAATAACTAATATTTTTGTTGTGAATGCAAGAATTTTTTTTTTAAATTATAAATAATACTAGCCACTTACCCGCGCTTTGTCGTGGACAGAACCATATTTTTTTCAACGCAAAAAATCATTTGATCCAAATTTTTTGTTGTAAATTATAAATAATACTAGCTACTTACCTGCGCTTTGTCGCGATTGAAACCATATTTTTTTAACACAAAAATTTTTTTTGATCCAAAAAGAATACATGCAACTAAATGAGGTCGTGGAATCACTATCCAGCCACACTCATTTTACTATGGACTATAATAGTGCATTACACGCCCTTTTATGTATTCTTTTCATACAATTAGCATGAACTGTTCTTTTGATACTATTCATGCTAATTATTTTTTGTGCTTCCAAGAAATAATTTTTTAAAATTATAAATAATACTAGTCACTAACCCGTGTTTTGTTGCGGTTGGAACCATGGTTTTTGTCAACATAAAAAATATTTTAATTTGAAAAAAAATATTAAATTATAAATAATACTAGTCACTAACCTGCGTTTTTTTGCAGTTGGAACCATGGTTTTTTTCAACATAAAAAATATTTTGATTTGAAAAAAAGATATATTTTTTTAAAATTATAACTTACAATTTATGTATTTTGATACAATTAGCATTAACAATTTCTTATAAATCGGTACGATCTTGACAAGTCTCATTTCAATGAAGTATAAGGGCAAAGGCAATGTAAGGGAGTAGATCTTGGAGATGTCTCATCTTGCTTCCAAGCTAAAAGCACTTCAGCTTGCACTTTTCTAGTGCATCTGGTTTTAATATCCTTACAGGCACAATTTAACTAGTTTAAGGTGAGCTAAAAGTGTCAGAAAGAGACTTGGTCTCTGAATGAGCTCATCTCATACTGTGTTCAGGAAGAGAAAAAGCTTAAACAAGATAAGACAAAGAGTGTTCACTTAGCCTCTGTCTTTAAAGAAAAGGGAAGGAAAAGAAACAAAGATAAGAAAGTTACAGGTACAGTACCTCAAAAGAAACAATTAACAAACTCACATGATTTAGTAGGTACTTGTTGTTTCTCTTATGGTGTTGAAGGGCATAAAAAGAAGTAATGCACCGACTATCACTCTTGGCGTGCTAAGAAAGGTATGCTTCTTGCTTTGGTTTGTTCTGAAGTTAATTTAATTTTGGTACCTAGACACACATGGTGGTTAGATTTTGGTACAACAACTCACATCAGTGTTTCTATGCAGGGTTGCCTGAGTTGCCGAAAGCCAAATGATGTTGAAAGATACATCTATGTAGGCGATGGCAAGACAATTCAAGTTGAGACAATTGGAAAATTTAGATTATTGTTAAAGACCAGATTTTATTTGGATCTTGATGAAACTTTTATTGTATCGTCTTTTAGATGAAATTTGATTTCTATTTCTACTTTGGACAAATCCGATTACTCTTGTTCATTTGGGAATGAAAAATTTAGTTTGTTTTATGATTCCAAATTATCTAGTTCTTGTTCTTTATTTGGTTACGATAATTTGTATTTGATTGATATCATTGATTCATTTAATAAATCCTTGCAATTAAGTACACGAGGTACTAAGATAGAATTAACTAGCGAGAATTCAAGTGTATTATGGCATAAAAGATTAGGTCATATCTCTAAAAGGAGAATAGAGAGACCTATGTTAGATTAAATTCTCAATCCCTTAGATTTTATAAATTTTGATGTTTGTGCTAATTGTATTAACGGTAAATAAACCAATATAAGGAGCATCTCTTTAATATGATTGTTGCAACCCGAATCCAAAAACCAAATGTCTTCTTCGATCCCCTGAGTATCCACGTATGCCATTAGCAGCATCTCTTCAATAGCTTCTACATAGTTTGCCTTTGCTTCCTTGTCTTTCTTAGGACACTCATACTGAAAGTGTCTTAATTGATGACAATTATAGCACTCAATCATTGACTTGTTGAAGTTTTGTCTACCTCTTCCACGAAAGCTTCCTCGACCACGTCCCCTGCCATCAGAATTTTCTTCATAGGACACCTTTAGTGCTTGCTCGTCCACAACATGTCTAATCATTTGTTGCTTATGCACTAATAAACTGCTTTGTAGTTCATCAATTGAGAGAATGTCTAAATCCTTGGATTCCTCAATTGAACAAACCACATAATCATATTTAGGTGTCATCGATCTCAGGATCTTCTCAATGACTTCTACATCTGTCAATTTGTCACTGTTAATCCTTCTCTTATTGGCTATGGTCAGAGTTCGACCAAAAAACTCATTCACGGTCTCTTTTGTCTTCATGTGAAGCATTTCAAACTCCTTTCAAAGTGCTTGCAACTGTGCTCGCTTGACTCGAGCAGTCCCCTGAAATTTCTGCTTCAGCGCGTCCCAAATCTCCTTAGCTGTATTCTTGTTCAAGATTGTTTCCAAGACAGCTCGATCAATTGCTTGAAACAAGTAGTTCTTAGCTTTTACATCTTTCAACTTTTGTTCCTCCAGCACTTTCCGTTGTTCTCCCTCAAGTAAAGCTCTTTCTGCTACTGCAGGTATTCCATGCTCCACAAGACTCCAATATTCCTTTCAACGTAGAAAGTTTTTAATAAGCATTGCCCGGTGGTCATAATGCCCATCCAGCTTTGGAATGGATGCTTGCACAAAACCACTGCCTTCTTCTGTCATATCTTCGTACTTCGTTGCTCAACAAATTGCTATCTCTCAAGCTTTGATTAGTAGCCCAAGTTGTAAGCTCTGATACCAAATGTAACTCTAAGTGTTTATTGAATCAGATCTTTACAAGCTTGAATTATGCCTTAATCAAAGAGATAGACATGCTATTTATAAGCCTTTACAAAAGTAACTGAAAGTAAAAGTGCAGCCCACGTTAAACATTATCCTAAACATGGTATATGACTAAACTTGAAAGAAAACCAATTTCTACTGAATTAAACAACTGCTTAGTAGCGGGTGAAACCATTACGTGCAACAGACCTAATAATCTAACATCTATAAATATGAGCATATGTACAGAACAATTATTAAGTTGAGCTCTCCACCGCTATTTATGATTTTCTTAGATATATCAAACAACAACATAAGCGGTCAAGTTCCAAGAAATATATGCTCGGTATTCCCAAATTTATCAAAATTTATGGTGGCTATGAATGGACTGACAGGAAGCATTCCTTCTTGCTTTGGAAATGTGAGCTATCCACCGGTATTTATAGATTTATCTCACAATCTATTGTCGATACTAAAACCAGAGCAGGTGAAGAGATCATGGTGTGTGAAGCTATCAAACAACAATTTGGGTGGACAGATATCTCCTTCAATTTTCAACTCATCTTTCCTCGGATATCTCTACCTAGATGGCAACAAATTTACGGGGCATGTATTAGATTTTCAACCTGATTGATATGTGAATCATTTCTAGTGCTGTAGGGTCCATCTTGATCGTCGCTGTTCTCTGGGGGAAGGATAAGGAGCTGAAGGAGGAGATCGATGATGAGACGGAGGTGACGAAGCTAGGCAACAAAGAGTGGAATAACCATGATCTTCATGAATTGCAATCTCATGCAATCTCAAATGGCAATGTATAGCAATGCTGCGAGTTGAAGGATGGAAACTTAAGTGTGAACAATTTGGTTCAATTTTATTTATTGAATGAGCTATCAATAACCATGCATGATTCTCTGTGTGTATGAAGAGGCCTGAAGTGACTTGATCATGTGTATTGGGTGTCTGGTGAGGTTAAATGATCTAAAACTACGTCGGTCGGTCAAAGCGAACTTAATTTCTTAATTATTTTTATTTGATTACGGGCGCATCCTTCTAAATTCTGTCATTGACATTATATTTCAAAAATATTTTATAAAAAAAATTGATTTTTTTTATTTTTTTTAATATTTATAAATTATTTTTATGTGTTAATATCAAAATATTTTTTTATATAAAAAATATTATTTTACTATATTTTTCAAAAAAAATAAATTTAAAAATAATGTCAATGACTGTCACTAAAGTTTCCATCAGTCTCCTCTGTGTTAATTTTGAGAAGCAGAGCTATTGTGAGTACCGTGCATGTTCTGCTACACCGTATACTATGCTCTGATTATTATTTTTTAATTTTTCTTTTTTTTTTTAATCTCATTTTGTATCAATTGTTCTTGTGATTGAAGTCAAAAAAACAATGAATAACGTTTTTTACACGGGGCTTGACTTGTCCGTAATGCTGAGGTTATTTTACTTTGGACTAGTAATAGAAGGGGGAGGGCTCCATCGCTACTTTCTTGGCACTTTGACTTTTGGAGGTGGTGACTTTTTAGGGGTACTGTTGCATTTGTTTACGGGCCTTACATTATCTGAGTTTGCGGGTTATTCATTGTATGAATTTGTGGGGATTCCATAGTTTTTGTTCGCTCTTCTATATTTAATATTTTCATCGTAATTTTTGTTTTCTTCAGGACAGTGTGCGTGTGCAAAAAAAATTGATATAAGAGAATAATTTAAATAATATTTTGAAATTTATCCAGTAATTTAAATTTTTAGATAAAATAATTTCATAATACTACGGGTCTTGTTATCTGTTAAGGAGTCATCTCACCTAAAAGCTTAAGATTATACGTGAGGTCCTAGAATATGATTTATATTATTCTCTAACATACCCCTCGAGTGAAAACCCTTTAGACTTGAAACTTGCACAGACTCACTTTACCTTGTGCTTGATTTTTTTTATAAATAAAATGGGAGTAGTTAGATTAGAACTCGTGACCTTTGGGTCAACAAAACTCTGATACCATGTTAAGGAACCATTTCACCTAAAAATTTAAGTTTATAGATGAGGTCTCAGAATATGATTTATATTATTCTCTAACATTGTCCAAATGATCACAAGCTTAAATCTTAATATTTTATTTTATTTTATAAAAATTAAATATAAAATAGTATGAATATGTATAAATTTCAAGTGAATATATTAAGCACAAGATAATATATTGAAGCTTATTTTATTTTTAAAAATTTTAAATAAGATGATTTGATGCGAGTACGGGTGCAATTACGTTTCTACCTAACCCATTGTATTTGATGTTTTGTGTTTTCTTCTACTGTGACAGAGTAAAACAAGCCTTCTCTCTTCGTTATCGTACTTTTCTTTGTTGTATTTTTTATAATTAAATCCTAGATTATCATATATATAAAAAAGAAATAACTAAGAAATTACTGCCTGCACACCGCAAGGCAAGCATCCGCGTCCATGAGGTAAATTTCTATAGTATGTTCTAACTCAATTTCTTCGGTGACCTATAAACTCACCAATGCTGGAATTATGATACATAATATATTTTAAAACAATTTTTTCAGAGATTTTTTTTTATGATATTAGCGTAATAAAATCATCAAAAACTATTAAAAAAATTAATTTAATATTTTTTCATGTCAAATACATTTTTAAAATTCAGTTTTAACTAGAGAACAAATAAGTTCTCTTGTAAGTTAAAAGTAATACTATCAAATGTTTTTTTAAAAAATACTATTTGCTATAAAATATAAAATATTTGTTTTTATATTTACTATCAAAGGTCATATGGTTACAAGGGCATGCAGTGTTGTCAACTTCATGACTGGTTTTGATCTCTCCAGCAATAGATTCTCAGGCGAAATCCCATCGGAGATGGGAAAATGAAGTGCGTAGGCAAGTTCTCCAACTTGGAAAAATATTTTTAAAAATAGTAGTGATGAAATTCCAAATAGAAATTTCCGTCCGAGTTTCTCAGAGTTGAAAAGTAATAGTTCCAAATGTCACTGTTACAGTTTAATCACCGTCGAAATGATCAATGAATCAGTAGCTGTTGCTTGTCCGTTCGTTCATGAACGTATGCTAATGTGAGTCAAAGTCTTTGCAATAATTCCAGCAGGTCTTTAATGCACCGAAGTCTCTCCTTCGACAATTTGGCGAAGAAAATAACATTAAATGCATGAAAGAGAGGCGAAGGGTGGAAAATTCTGATCAAGAAGTTACATCTTGAATACAATTTCTCATCAATTAATCTCGTCGACGTGATCTTCAAGTGAATAATGAAGAAGGCAGTTTCTAATTAAGATTTTAAAATAATACAAAGTTAAAAAAATGAAAGTTCAATTTTGATTTGATGAAGGCTCTGTTAAGAAGAAAAAATCAATTTGGGAAGAAAATCTCGAAAATAAATGTTTAATAATTCAATTGTAATTCTTCAGTAACAAGATGTATTTCTGAATGAAAAACACTTTTAAAAATAACCATAAACACATTACCAAACCGGCACTGTAACGTTCTTGCAAGAATGCCGACAGATAAAGTAAATCTCAGCCATAGCCTTGCTATGACCCGAGTTTGAACACGAAATGGATTGTGTTTGCCAGCATGAGGTTGGCTCAACGATGACACAACACTTGTTTTCTCCAGGTTAATTTCCTGTAACCTATATGTTTCTATTTTTTTCTGTATAGAGAAATGAATATTTTGGAAACATAAAATTATTGAATATATGTATCTCATAAAAATAATTTATGAATTTAACTTTATAAAATAGAGAGAAGTTCAACACTTTATTTCTTCTATGGAGCTCATTCATTTTTCACAGGTGTAAGTGTTTGCACCAACCACGTGTCCTCGCATGACATTTGAAGAATTGAGTTATGAGGATAGTTATTAAACCTGACTATAAAGAGGACTACAGCGACTAAGCTTAACCGTGACTTTAGATTGCATCGTGCTGTCCAACCACTTTAATTACAACACAGATTTATTATTGAATGATTAAAATAAATATTAACCTCATGATATGAACAATTAACTTAACCCACTTATTGATATTATAAGTGCTGTCCAACCACTTTCTCATGTATTTATAATTATTGATCTTTTGACCCAAAAAGTACCCTCACGACTGGGATAAAATAGCAAAAAAAAAAATATCGTGCAATAAAATCTAATGAAATGAAGGTATGAAAGGGTAATTTTAGTTTTAGAAGAAAAGGGAAATGATTTTTATTGGGCTAATCTTACACCGTTAAACCCCGTGGCCTTCTCCTAACCATCAGATATTCTTTTAATGCATCATCATCTCGTGTGTGTGCGCTTCTGTTGTCAGAGGTAATGCTTAATCTCCCCTTGGAATCTTCTGACCACTTTGAGTTTTCTCCAGATAAACCATTTTGATCTGTGTCTTCTACAGTCTTGATCCCTAAACCTGAACCATCATCCTGAGACTCAGAATGAAATTAAATTTACATAATCCATTGGCCTCTTCAATGCCTCTGGGACCTAATAGAGCAGAGAAGAAACAGCAGATAAATTATATCAGATAATTGAATGGGAGAGAGTGTGGAATTTGGTGGGAAGGGGGGATGTAAGATTGAGCAGAATAAAATTCCAGAACAAGTCCTGCTTGTACATGCATATTCAGTAAGCACACAACTTTTTTCAACCTTACGCAAGGAAAGTACACCGGAGATATTATTGTAAAAGTCATTTCAAAAGTATTTTATCCCACATGAGAAAACACAAGTAGCCTTTTTTAGTCCAAATAGTAGATGCTAGTTAATTATAGGGTTGAACAAACAATTTTTATAACTGTTGAGATTAAAATATAATATTTATACATGTAACGTTTGATATAATGAAACAGATCAACATAGCATATTATAACAACAGCAACATCGAAATCTTAACATCTAAAATTATCACTACTATTACTGTCAACACAATAAAAATTATTAAATTACCTGGAGAAAAAAAATTAAAAAAAATAACAAAAGAGTAAGTAAGAACAAAAACTAAAACTAAAACTAAAATTATTATTATAATTATTATTATTCTTACGTTAATAATGAAAAAAAATTAAATCAAAGACTAGAAAGCCTAAGAACTTTAACAAAACAAAGCAAACAATAAAATAAAATAAATGATAAAACAATAATAAAAATTATTAGCTAAAAAAATCATTTAACTTGAGAATAAAAAAAAAACTAATAAAAAAACTAAAAGAAATAACAAAGACGAAAAGAAAAAAAGAAATATCAATTTTCATATGATCATAAACACAAACTACAATTTAAGAACTAAATTTTTCAAAAAAATACTACCTCAACAAAAGAGAAAATAATAAAAATTATTTGATTACCCTATGAAAAAAAAAATCCAACAACATTAAAAAAAGAGTAAGCACGAAAAAAAGCCTAAAATTATTATTATTATTATTATTATTATTATTACTACGTTAATAATGAAAAAAAATTAAAGCAAAGACTAAAAAAATCCTAAAAAATGAGCAATTATCTTACAAGCTATAATAACTGAACCCTGATTTATTTTTGTAGAAAGTAGAGAACAAAGATATTGAATTCTGAATGTTGTAAATTGTATTGACTGTTGAGCTTAGAATTTATACAAGTATTTGAACTGATTATGTAACTGAATTGAGCCATGCAAGGCTTGTGCTATGTACTGTATAATGTAACTGAATTGCATAACAGAAAGTAAATAACTGAAATGTACAATTTCTTCAACATTCCCCCTCAAGTTGGAGAGTGGATATCTTGCACTCCCAACTTGCGAATCATAGGAACAAATAAATCTTTTCCCAGAGGCTTTGTCAAGATGTCTGCCAGTTGGTGTGCAGAGTTCACATGCTTCGTCACTATCGATCCATCTTGAATTTTATCTCTAATGTAGTGACAATCCATTTCTATGTGTCTTGTTCGCTCATGAAAAACTGGGTTGGCTGCAATGTGTAGAGCAGCCCGATTATCACAGTACAACACAGCAGGCTCTTCATGGGAGAGACCCAAATCTGTCAACAGGGAACGAAGCCAAGTTAACTCACAGCATGCTCCCGTCATTGCTCGATATTCTGCCTCGGCTGAAGAAAGAGAAACTGTTTTCTGTCGTTTTGATCTCCAAGATATCAATGAAGGCCCAAGAAAGATACAATAACCGGTAGTGGATCTCCGAGTAAGTGGGCAACCTGCCCAATCTGAGTCACAATAAGCTCTCAATCTAGCATCATTATTTGAAGAAAAAAATAGACCTTTACCAGGAACTCCTTTCAAATATCTGATAACTCGAAGTGCTGCTTCCATATGCAATTTCCGGGGCTGATGCATGAATCTACTCAAGACATGTACAACATATGTTATATCAGGCCTAGAAATAGTCAAGTAAATCAATCTGCCGACTAGCCTTCTATACTGACTGGAATTCTTAAGCAAATCACTTTCATCTGACAATTTCAATCCTCTCTCCATAGGGGTATCAATCGGGGCCGATCCCAGCAGTCCTGCATCCGCAATAATTTCCAACGCATACTTACGTTGTGAAATAAATATTCCACTCTTAGAAGTGGACACCTCAATGCCAAGAAAGTATTTCAAATTACCGAGTTCTTTGATGCAAAAATTACTATGCAGAAACTTCTTAGTTGCATCAATGCTAGCAATATCATTTCCAGTAATCAAAATATCATCCACGTATATTAACAGGGCAGTAAATGACTTGCCTTGTCTTCTGGTGAACAAAGAGTAGTCAGCTCGTGACTGTTCAAAACCCGCGGAGCAAATAGCCTCTGAAAACTTGGCAAACCATTGGCGAGAGGCCTGTTTCAAACCGTATAAGGACTTGTGTAGGCGACATACCAGGTCAGTCTCCCCCTGTCGCCGAAGCCCAGGTGGTGGTGACATGTAAATTTCTTCCGTTAAGTCGCCATGTAGAAAAGCATTATTGACATCCAACTAATGTATTGGCCATTTGTGAGAAGCAGCCAAAGCAAGTAAGCAGCGGACGGAAATAATTTTGGCACTGGGAGAAAAAGTGTCCTGAAAATCAACACCTTCCAACTGAGTGAAGCCCTTGGCGACTAACCGAGCTTTGTACCGCTCAATAGAACCATCTGATTGGTGTTTGATTTTAAACACCCAACGGCAACCAATGAGGAACTTTCCAGCCAGAAGAGGGACGAGAGTCCAAGTACCATTTTCCTGGAGAGCTTTTAGTTCAGATGCCATTGCTGCTTGCCATTTAGGATTAGAAGCAGCCTCTGAATAAGATCGTGGTTCAGTGGCGGAGCTAATCTGAGCAGCAAAATAATGAAGAGCAGGTGTATACCGGTGATAAGAGACAAAATTAGCCAGTGGATATTTCATACCTTTAACCGGACCTGGTAACAAGGATGATGATTGGGATGAGTAAACGGTGGAGCAGAGGTAGTCACGAAGCCTGGCTGGTGGAGCCGTGGGTCGGGTGGAACGCCGAATGGGAGCTATGTCATGGGTTGGTGTTTGAGGTGGGGAAGGTAGAGGTGGATGTTCGAAAGTGGAAGGTGGGAGCGGAGTAAGGTCTGGTGGAGGTGAGGGTTCGGGTAATGTGTTTGGTGGGTATGTGAAAGAATCATAGTGTTCATGGGCCAGGATGGGTATTGGGCCGAAATTTGATGATGGGTCGGGTTGTGAGTGTGGAGGGGAAGCAAAAGGGAAGACCATCTCATGAAAAATAACATCGCGACTTGTAAAAAAAAATTTATTTGATAAATCATATAATTTATAGGCTTTCTGACCAACAGGATAACCAATAAAAATTGACGGTATGGAACGATTATCAAATTTATGGGAAGGATGGACATTAGTAGCGTAAGTTAAACAGCCAAAAACACGTAAATGAGAAAATGAAGGTGGTTTTGAATAAAGAAGTTCGAATGGTGTTTTAAAAGAAAGAACCGGTGAGGGTAGTCGATTTATAATGTGTACAGCAGTAAGAGCACACTCTCCCCAAAAATTATTAGGGAGACTAGCCTGAAATTTTAATGCTCGAGCAACTTGTAAAATGTGACGGTGTTTACGTTCCACAACCCCGTTTTGTTGGGGTGTATAAAAACAAGAATGTTGAAAAATAACACCATGATCATTAAAAAAAGTGCGAAGAGAAATAAATTCTCCACCATTGTCACTACGAAATATTTTAATGTGTGTCTCAAATTGGGTAAGAACATAATTAAAGAAATTTTTCAGAAGTGATTGTGCCTCATTTTTGTGACTCATTAAAAAAATCCATGTAAAACGCGAGTAATCGTCAACAATAGTGAGAAAATAAAAAGCACCAGAAATTGAAGAGTGTCGATAACGACCCCAAATATCACAATGTATTAATTCAAAAGGTTTTACAGAAGAAATAATACTATGAGAAAAAGGTAAACGACTCTGCTTAGCTAAAGGACAGATAGGACAAGACTTAATTGACTGAACTGGAAAATTTAAAAAATTCTTTGCGATGAAATTTAAACGAGATAGTGAGACATGACCTAATCGGTTATGCCAAAGATCAGCGGAAAAAATGGTGAGGTTGCAAGTCGCTTGATGTGTTGGTGAGATATTCGGCCCGGGTGCCAGTGCCATCAGATAATAGAGCCCATCGCGTTGTTTACCCAAACCAATCATCCTTCTCGTAGCCAGATCCTGCAAAATACAAAAATAAGGGAAAAAGGTTATTGAACAGTTCAATCCTTTCGTCAACCGGCTAACCGACATCAAATCCACTTTGAAAGTAGGCACACATAACATATTTTTTAAATAATAAACGGAATTAAGAGGCAAAGATCCTTTTGCAATGATATCCGCTTTTTCTCCGCTGGGCAACACTATAGGAGGTAATGAGCAAGCAGTGTCCGTTTTGAACAGTGACTTCAAAGATGAAGTAATGTGATATGTTGCCCCGCTGTCAATAATCCAACTGCGGGATATATTTTTTGACAGACCTGGTTTTGCGGCTGTATGTGCTTGAGAACTGGATGCCTCATTTTTGATGTCAAGCAATGACAGCAGCTGTTTTATCTGCTCCTCTGAAATCCCCATAATTGCACTGTTATTTTCTTCTTTGGACTGGCTGTATTCGGCTGGCCTGTTATAAAATGGGCCTGGGCCCGTGGACATATTATTGGAGGCGGGCCTGTTATGGAAGTCTGCTGGCCTGTGAGAAAATGGGCTTGGGCCCGAAAATCTGGCCCTTGGGTGGCCTGCCGGATAGCCTTTTAAGGCATAACAAGTCTGGGCCCAATGGCCCATTTGCCCGCAATGTGTACATTGCGGGCGGCCCTTCATGCCAGGCCCAGACGCCATCGGCCCAGACGGGCGTTTATCAAACTCGCCAGCCCACCTTCGTCTTTCATCAGCCCGTCTCCTTTCTCTTTCGTCTTCTCCTCTCTGCGGGCGGCCATGGAAGCTGTCTGGAGAAGGGCGCGACCCATATGGTCGTTCGTTCCTTCTCCAATCAGCTGGAGCCGTGGGTCTGCTGCCATTTCCACTTCGAACGGCCATGGCAGCAGCTCCAACATGGGTGTCCCTAACATGGGTTGAGCCGAGAAGACGCTGTTTCTCCTCCTGAGAAACCGAGGAGTACGCCTGCCGGACTGAAGGAAGAGGATTCATCAAGAGGATTTGGCCGCGAACACTACTGTAAGTCTCGTTTAAACCCATCAAAAATTGCATGAGTTTCTGGTTTTCTTGTTGTCCCGTGGGTATGGATTCACTGTATGAGCTCAACTCATCCCATAAGCCCTTCAATTTTGTGTATTAGAGTGAGACCGAGAGGTGTTCTTGCCGTGAATAAGAAATTTCCCTTTGAATTTCAAAAATCCTAGGAGCATTACTCTGAGAAAATCTTTCTCGGAGGTCTTCCCAAACTTCAAAGGCAGTGTTGTAGTAGATGACACTGTCTGAAATTTCGGGATTAATTGTGTTGATAATCCATGAATGAACCATGTCATTGCACCGAGACCAAGAGGCATAGTTCTCTGGGTCTGTTGACTGTGAAGGTGGGGTGATTGAGCCATCCACAAACCCTAGCTTATTCTTAGAGTTCAAAGCTAAAGTCATGGCTCTCCTCCAGGTGGAATAATTGTTCCCATTTAAGGGTTTTGAGATGAGAATCAGACCGGGGTGGTCTGAATGGTGAGAAAAATAGGGGCTTGAAGCATTTGATGATTCTGGGTTTGTATGGGCAATTTCTTTGCCATGGGCAGATTGGGTTTGTTGAGTCATTGTGGCTGGATTTTGGGTAAGAAATTGGAACTGGAACTGGAAATTTTGGGTAATGAGCTGAATGAGTGATTGTGATGAATCTGGGTAATTTTGTGATTGATTTCTGGGTTTAACAATGGACTGGAATTCTGGGTAATTTTTGTGATTGTTTTTCTTGGCAGATTGAATTGACAGTAGATGTTGATTCTGGGTAGATTGAAGATGATTGAAGATGTTGATTCTGGACTTGGGAACTGATTGGGCAAAAATTTTGGGCAGATGAAGGTATGTTGTGACTGGGTAATTTTGTGTTGAACTGAGAATCTTGATTGTGAATTTTTTTTGCCGAGAAATAATCTGAGAAAAACCTATTAACCAAGCTCTGATACCATGTAGAAAGTAGAGAACAAAGATATTGAATTCTGAATGTTGTAAATTGTATTGACTGTTGAGCTTAGAATTTATACAAGTATTTGAACTGATTATGTAACTGAATTGAGCCATGCAAGGCTTGTGCTATGTACTGTATAATGTAACTGAATTGCATAACAGAAAGTAAATAACTGAAATGTACAATTTCTTCAACAATTTTAGTATATAGTATAATATATGAAAAAAAAGAAATAACTAGGAAATTACTGCCTGCACACTGCAAGGCAAGCATCCGCGTCCATGAGGTCAATTTCTATTAGCATGTTCTAACTCAATTTCTTCGGTGACCTATAAACTCACGAATGCTGGAATTATGATACATAATATATTTTAAAACAATTTTTTCAGAGTTTTTTTTTTATGATATAGCGTAATAAAATCATCAAAAAATATTAAAAAAAATAATTTAATATTTTTTCATGTCAAATACATTTTTAAAATTCAGTTTTAACTAGAGAACAAATAAGCTCTCTTATAAGTTAAAAGTAATACTATCAAATGCTTTTAAAAAATACTATTTGCTATAAATTTTACAATATATGTTTTTATACTTACTATCAAAGGTCATATGGTTACCAGGGCATGCAGTGTTGTCAACTTCATGACTGGTTTTGATCTCTCCAGCAATAGATTCTCAGGCGAAATCCCAAAAATGAAGTGCGTTGGAACTTGCTCCTGTTTCCTGGTGGTTAATTTTCGCAAGTGCTCCAACTTGAGAAGATGTTAGGGTCTACTGGAGTGATCCATGTGTTTCTTCTTTTTGGTCCAACGATATCTAGCAGCCTCCTTTTCTAGTGCTGTTTTTGTTTTAGATTCATTGTATTTAAATTTTGAATATAAAAAAAATTAGATTTTTAATAGATATTTTGTTTTTAATTTAATTTAATTGAAAATATATTTTTTATTTTTTTTTTAAATAATAGTGATGAAATTCCAAATGGAAATTTCCGTATGAGTTTCTCAGAGTTGAAAAGTAATCGTTCCAAATGTCACTGTTACAGTTTAATCACCGTCGAAGTGATCAATGAATCAGTAGCTGTTGCTTGTCCGTTCGATCATGAACGTATGCTAATGTGAGTCAAAGTCTTTCCATTAATTCCAGCAGGTCTTTAATGCACCGAAATCTCTTCTTTGACAATTCGGCGAAGAAAATAAAATTGAAGGCATGAAATCAAAATGGTGTTCCAGGTTGCTTCCTGCCAACGTGAAAACAGCATTTGATCTGCCTATCACAAGAGAGAAGAATTTTAGGCAAACTTCAATAAGGCATGATGCTGTGTTTTTGCTACCAATAAAAGCAGATCATATTTACTCGATCGGATTCAAAGTCTCTTCCATCACTGTCGAGAAAATAATTAATATAATCAAAATTAGAATTAGAATTATTATCATTATTATAATTTATAATAAATAAAATTATCATTATAATTACTGCTAAAATAAAAAAAAAATTAAATTATCTTGAGGAAAAAAAAACTCAAAATTTTTAACAAAAAGCAAACAAGAAAAAAAAACTATTTAAAATTAAATGTCGCGTGAGAGATTCTCATATCTTGCTAAGTACAGATGGGTGAGGCGAGTTAAATGGTTGGCTGTAAGGATTCAAAGATTTGCTTGTCCTCAAAATTTAAAATATCTTGAAGACATATGGAGAGAAAAGAATAATCAAAGATGCTCTAGTCCACATCATCATTGATTGTAAGAACCAGCCAATGGAAATGTTGCACATACTTTAAATATAAAATGAGCTGAATAATTTTATATTTAGCGAGGGAAGAAGAGAGCTGAAGAGTAGTAGTATAAATAGGACCTCTTTCGTTACCCAAATGCACATAACAAACTGCAATTAGTATAAGACGTACCTAGTGCTTCATAGAACGATGACGATGAAAAAAATGTGGGTTTGGATGGTGCTAACATTATTCACTTTGGTTGGGGAATGGCATGGTCGTTGTTACGGGTGTCCGGAGGAAGAGAGAATTGGTCTCTTGGAGATCAAATCTTCAATCGACCCAAATGGCTTTAACTTGAGAAATTGGGTGGACACGAGTAATGAGAGCATTAGTAATTGCTGTGAGTGGGGGAGAATCAAGTGTGATAACACTACAAGGCGAGTGATTCACCTCACTCTTTGGGGTGCAAGGGATTTGAGCTTTGGCGATTTGGTTCTCAACGCTTCTTTGTTTCTTCCTTTCAAAGAGTTGCGAAGTCTTGATTTGCGCTCTAATGCAATAGTTGGTTGCCATGAGAATCAAGGTTTATGTTGTTGTTATATAATCATATTATTGAGTGAATATTATTATACTGAGATTATATTGATAAAATGGCTGGTGTTTAGTGTTAATTACGAGATTACTTGGATATTTCTCTTGCAGGCTTTGAAGTCCTATCATCAAGATTGAAGAAATTGGAGAACCTTCACCTAAGTGATAATCGATTTAATGATAGCATTTTGTCATCTCTAGCTGGGTTTTCATCTCTCAAGTCTTTGGATCTATCATACAATTTTGAGCTGACAGGATCATCAGTTGGTAACAATTAAATTATCTAGCTGCTTTGAACCTTTTTCATGACCCTTTCCTGTATGATTTTTTCTATGCTACTAGTTTGTGTCCTTCAGTTGGCAAGTATCTCATTTTTAATTTTTAATTTTGCATGTCTTGTGGGCATTTTTACTTGCACATAACACCAACTCTCTTGCAGGTGTGGAGGTCCTATCATCACAGCTGAGGAAATTAGAGAAGCTTGACCTAAGCTATAATAGCTTCAACGACATCATTTTACCACATCTGTGTGGATTTTCTTCCCTCAAAACTTTAAACCTGTCAGGCAACATGGTGTCAGGATCAACTACTTGTAGGTTTTTTAAAAAACAAGATTACAGTTTTTTCTATGTTTTTTATAATATCTATTAAAATCTTCCTTTCTCACCCGCTATTTTATTTTTTCAAATTGAAAAACTTGGAAAGGAAATTGGAATTAAAAAAGCATTTGGTAATTTTATAAAATTATGCCAAGCATCTTTTTATGTTGTGTAGTAATTTATTTTCACAATACTTATTTGATTCTACGTATCATAGGTTTGAGGAAGCTTGAAGTCCTTAGTCTGAACCAGCTCACCATCAGCGGAAGTACTTTGCTGCAGTCATTGGGAGCATTGCCAACCCTCAAGATTCTTTCTCTTCAGGATAATAATTTAAGCTCGACATCAATAAGTCAAGGTTAATCATAGATTAGTTGGCTTAAATTTTTTAGTGTTTGCTGATCATGTTATGAAAAAACTAACTTGTTAATATTTTTAAAATTTGTTAAGAAAATATAAACCAAAGCTAACAAACAAAAAAATTAAAGCTTGCAAAAATAAAATAAAAATCAATTTAATAAATTATTTCAAAATAAGATGAATAACAATCAAGAAATAAAAACTATATCTGATCAATAAAAAAAATTAAGGGATGGTGAAGTTAAAAAAAATAAAATTTCACAAAGTATTTTAAATAATAAAAATTTATTTAATTAGTTCACCTTTTTATCTTATTTAATTTTCAGTTTTGGAAAGTGTTTTCAAGAAAAATGACTAAGTTTTTCTTAGTCAACATGGAGAAGCAAGAGCAACGATTATTTTAAAAAGAAAAACTGTATTATAAAAAAACAAACGGTTCTTGGTGATTAAGTTTTGTTTGGGATTGTGGTTAAATTTATTTTTTTAAATATTTTTTATCTAGAAAAGTATCATAATAATATTTAAAAAAAATATATTTTTAATATCAGCACATCAAAATCATAAAAAAATATAAAAAAAAACATGAATTTAAAGTAAAAAAAAAGTTGTTTTTAAAAATATTTTTAAAACATATCGACAAAAAAATGACTAAGTCATCAATTCATTCATTAACTTATTTTTAGTAATTACAAATAACAGTGAGTGGAGGATTCATATTCATAATTATCCAAGTAATCTTCTTTCCTAAATCAATTTAAAAAAGCAATGCTAAACGGAGGGGCAATTTATTTATGGAATGATCAGTTTCTGTCCCAGTACGTGACGACGGAAAAAGAAAAACAAGTTAAAAGGGCGTGTGGGGTTGAGCCGGTGTTTTGCATGGAGAAGTTTTTGAAAAAGTTATCGGTCTTTTTTTTTATTAATTGTCTGGAAATTTATTAGAATTTATTTTTAAAATTTATTTTTTACTATTAATTAGTTGGCTTAAAAAAATTTCACAATGACTTTCTTCAATACAACCACCCTTGAAGAATTGTATAATTTTCAGTGACTTTCTTCACCTCTCCGATCTGTCTATAATTACATGATTAATGAAAGATACTTAATTTCATCGGTGGCTTAAATTTTAATTATTAATGTCGAAGCCTTCTTTCTATGAATGTAAAATGCAATGACTGCTTTGTATCACTACCATTTTTGTCATTTATTTTTTTGTTTCTTTTTTTTCACAGTGACTTTCTTCAACATGACCACCCTTGAAGAATTGTATCTAGATCGCAGTGCTCTCCCAATAAACTTTCTCCATAATATTGGACAATTGAATGCTCTTAAAATCTTGTCTGTTAGTGATTGTCACCTCACTGGCACCCTACCCACTCAAGGTAAATCAACACCTCTCCCATCTGCCTATAATTACATCATCAATGAAAGCTACTCAATTTCATCGCTAGTTTTAACATGATTAGAGATAAACTAATTCTACAGGTTTGGATGGATTGAAGAATGTTGAACAGTTAGATCTCTCTGGAAATAAGTTAGAGGGTTCACTCCCAGATTGTTTGGGAAACTTGTCATCTCTACAAGTGCTAGATGTTTCTAGAAATCGGTTCACTGGGAATATTGCCACCGGTCCTCTAAACAACCTCACATCTCTTGAGTTCTTATCACTATCAAACAACCTCTTTGAACTCCCACTTTCATTCAAGTCCTTCACTAACCACTCAAAACTCAAGTTCTTCATATGTGACATTTGCATTCTAGTAGAAGACCGAGCTGGCTTTCGGAATTTCATTCCAAAGTTCCAACTGATGTTTTTCAGCTTGTATAATAGTACATCAAAAGCAATCAATTCAGATGTTCCCAACTTTCTCTACAGCCAATATGACTTGAGAAGCCTTGATCTCTCCAGCAGCAACTTCAGCGGAATGTTCCCATCATGGTTACTTGAGAACAACACAAGATTGGAAAAATTATATTTGAGGCAGAACTCCTTTGTTGGTCCTTTGAAATTGCCAAACCATCCTAATCCGAATATGATTTTCTTAGATATATCAAACAACAACATAAGCGGTCAAGTTCCAAGAAATATATGCTCTGTATTCCCACATTTAAGACAGTTTATGATGGCTATGAATGGACTGACAGGAAGCATTCCTTCTTGCTTTGGAAATATGAGCTCTCCACCGGCATTTATAGATTTAACTCACAATCTATTGTCGATAGTAAAACCAGAGCAATTGAAGAGATCATGGTATGTGAAGCTATCAAACAACAATTTGGGTGGAGAGATATCTCCTTCAATTTTCAACTCATCTTTGCTCGGATATCTCTACCTAGATGGCAACAAATTTACGGGGCATGTATTAGATTTTCAACCTACCGATGGGATATCTTTAGTTGCCCTGGATATAAGCGACAATCAGTTTTCAGGCATTCTTCCAACATGGATGGGCAATTTCTTAAATCTCCAAGCAATTGATTTGTCCAGAAATCATTTTGATGGTCCACTTCCAAGAGATCTCTGCAAGCTTGACAGCCTTGAATATTTGGACTTCTCTGATAACAATTTGTCTGGTTCTGTACCATCTTGCTTCAACCCACCATCAATAAAACATGTACATCTATCCAAAAATCAACTCAGCGGTCCGTTGACAGAGGCATTTTATAACAGCTCTTCCTTGGTGACGTTGGATATTGCAGACAACAACTTGATGGGCCCAATTTCAAATTGGATTGGCAATCTTTCAGTATTGAGTGTTCTTCTCCTGAGAGATAATCAATTTTCTGGTGACCTTCCTACTCAGTTATGCTTGTTAGAACATTTAACCATCTTGGATGTTTCACGAAATCAGCTCTGTGGTCCTCTACCTTTTTGTCTGGGAAATTTTTCTTTGAAGGAAAATGTAGGTAAAACGGGAGGAACTGGTGAAGCAACCTATCAGCCCAGTTCCCTATGGCAGATGTCTTATGAAACCGGTTTACTGGCAGGGAAGTTCGGTGAAGCGGGAGGCGTTTTAGAAGACATCAATACACAAGAAACAGTAAAATTTACAACTAAAAGAAGGTCAGAAGGTTACAAGGGCACTGTTCTCAACTTCATGACTGGTTTTGATCTCTCCAGCAATAGATTCTCAGGCGAAATCCCATTGGAGATGGGAAAATTAAGTGAGTTGCATGCGTTAAACTTGTCACACAACAATCTCACTGGATCTATCCCTGCAACATTCTCAAACTTAAAGCAGATAGAGAGCTTGGATCTTTCTCACAACAACTTGGATGGTGTCATCCCTCCACAGCTTGTTGTACTGAACAATCTAGAAGTTTTCAGTGTGGCACACAATAACTTGTCAGGAAAAGCTCCAGAGATGAAAGCTCAGTTTGGAACCTTTGATGAAAGCAGTTACGAAGGTAATCCTCTTCTATGTGGACCTCCGTTACAAAACAAATGCAGTGAAGAAGAGTCACCATCACAGCCCATGCCTAATGATGAACGAGAAGATGATGGTTTCATTGACATGGATGTTTTCTATGTGAGCCTTGGTGTAAGTTACGTAATTGTGGTGTTGACAATTGCAGCGGTTCTCTACATAAATCCACTTTGGCGGGGACGGTGGTTTCACTTCATTGAAGAGTGCATTGACACTTGCTACTGTTTTCTGGTGGTTAATTTTCGTAAGTTCTCCGACTTCAGAAGATCTTAGGGTCTTAGCATATGGGATTAATGCATTTGCTGTGGTTGTTGGCGAGGGGATCAGTTGTTTGCTTCCAAATTTATGTTCGCTCAGAACTTGTCCACTTATTGGGTGCTTCTTAGCGTGTTGGTCTCTCATATATTATCTACATTTATCTCTCGCTATATATATATTTCTGCGCACAGACCATCATGCATGTTGGAAAATTCTGATCAAGAAGTTACATCTTGAATACAATTTATCATCAATTAATCTCGTCGACGTAATCTTCAAGTGAATAATGAGGAAGGCAATTTCTTGGAGTTGGAGAAAATATATGGAACAAGCTGGTTTAAGTGATTAATCTCGTCGACGTAATCTTCAAGAAAAAATTCTATTTAAGCATTAATTGGAAGGAATTAAAAGGGTTGAATTACAGTTTTAAAAATTTAATCCGGTCAAATATTGGGCTTAATTACATAAATATTAAAGTTTAATAGGCAATTGATACATGATTTAAAAAATTCAAAAACAAAGACCAAATTGTAAAAGTCACGAGACTTTAAGGACTTAAATCAACAAAATCAAAGGCCAAATTGAATACAATTGAAAGTTTGATGGTCAATTTGCATAATTGAATACAATTTGCATAATTGATGTTCATTGGTCAATTTGCCTTCATTATTTGCAACAGATCTTCTCATCACTGGCCTGAAGCACGAGATTCAGGCGATCATCCAGTTCTAATACCTTCTGCAAAAAGTAAGTCTACACATGAAGCCTTTCCCTCGTAAGAGCTGAATCAAACTAGAAAGAAAGACTTTGGAGGTTCAATCTACTTGTTGCGGTTCAGAATACAAGTGCAAATAGGGAAAATTGATGGGTGACATAATCCAAATTATAAATTTCTTTATGTCTACTTTGCCTTTGACAATTGGACGGTGAATTAGTATCTGAACAGTTTTAAGATGTGATGGTTCCAAGAAACAGATTGACAACTAAAAAGGGAACCTAAAAGCCAATCGCATAGTTTGACACAGTGAACATAGTGATGAGGAAGAAGGGAATAAGAAGCTCAGATACTTCCTGTTAGCATAAATTATGGGGTTTCAACTCATATCAGCTTTAAACTGAACAAAGTAGCACAGAGGCTTCCAATGAAAGAAGAAAAGGCAGTTTCTATTGAGCACCAAATCAATAGCAAAGAGCTTCACACCACCTAATACCTTTGCTTTACAAGTAAAGGAACTCTGAAAAGAAAGGAGAACTGGCCATGGAATATTCTGCTACTTTGGTGCCATGAAAAAGATAGGATGTAATGTAAAACAAGGAGCATTGGATACCAAAAAAAGGGTCCAAGCCCAAAGAGAAGAAAAAAAAACTATATCATAATAAGATGCAATAAAAAAAGCACTAACGATGATTGTTTCTATTTGCCAGCCGACACAGCATCAACCTTTTGAAAAATAAAGGAAAAGAAAAGGCAAATTGAAACCCAAATATACCTCTCGAACTCGTGAAATTTCACCATCCGAAGGAATGATGGGTACTTTCTGCAAACCAAAATAATGGAACTCTTAAAACACAGAAAAATTTAAAAACTCAAAATCACTAAAAGAGTAGACCTTAAGGATATGTCTAACCTGTGGCTTCCATCCCAACTCATCTGGACAGCGAAAAGTAGCTTCATTGACAGCTTGATGCTCAATGGCAAATCTTGTTGCCCCACTATTGACCCCAAAGTGTATCTGAATGAATCATTTGCAAAAACAGTATCAAGTGGTATGCAGAAACATGAGATGCAGGAAAGAGTCAGACAAGCAATATACATGAAGCTGAGAAATGAAAGAAAAGTTATAAGGATGATACCCAAATGATTCTCCCAGGACTTGAAGATTCAGAATCCTTCGATTTTATGGAAGATTGAAATGTTTGGTAAAGTGGAGCAACCGCTCCTTGTCCTGCAGTCTCAAAGAACACTGCAACTCCCCAGAATCACACCTTTTGGCATGCCCTTCTTCTTCATGTACTCTTTTAGATTACCAACAATTGTCTCAGTTGGATTCTCAGCAACTCCATGGAATTTCTTGAATCCGGTCACATGGATTGTTACAGCTGGAGGCCCTTCAGACCCCATTAACAATTCACTTTTTCAAGATTTACTTTATCGAAAAGGTACTATAACAAGAAAAATAGATTGAAATCCAAGCACCTGCATGAAACAACAAAAAACAGAGATCATCAGCCACACAATTAGAATAAGCTAGGAATAATAGAACGTAGAACTACTACATTTCCATTCATTAACTTTCTAAAACAAATTACAATGCCCTCATACCTTGTTAAAGTCAGTGACAAAACAAAAACAAACTTACTCCTTAAGCCTAGAATCCTATCAATTTCGGCTTAAAAATGACTGAAAATACACCTGCGACATAATTTAGCTATCATGGCAATGAATTTCAATAATAGAAACACTAAATGACTGGCCCTGATCAATTATACTCTTGATGAAACAAAATTTTACAGCTTTCTGCGACCTAATATGGAGAAGTTGACAATCCAAGTACTACACTGACAGAACCAATAGCCTCAGTTCAAGATAAAAAAAAACAACGATGGAGTAAAGTTTGCGTCTTTGGTGATCAAAAGAACAATAAGCAAAGAAAATAAGCAGAATAAAAAAAAAAGGACTAATAACATATCTTAAGCTTCTGCAAATGAATCTGATAATCTAATCCAAATCATTTAAGTACACAGCTAAAAAAGATCACACCTTTGAAAGAAAAAAACACAAACCCAGATGAAATAAACCACAGTGAATACCCTGTACTCCAAATTCAAGTTGGTAGACAATCAAGAAACAATTGATCAAGGACCACCCAGATGACCGTAAATATCAGAAAAACAATCAAAACCCAGAAATCAATAGAACAAAAGGGACCAAAAGCATCTATCTTGTCATTCAAAAAGAAGAAAAAGACGACCTTTCCTAAATTTTCTTACCTGTAATCTTCAAAAGAAGGAAAGTAAGAGAGGAAAGAAAGAAAGGGTAATGAGTGACTCAACCACCAGTCTTATCTATTGAAAAAAGTTGATTTAACGCTAATGAAGAACTGATAAAGATTCCAATCAGATTTTAAGGGGGAGAGAGAGAGAGAGAGAGAGAGAGGAGTTGGAAATTATTTTTCTTGATACGTATTAAAAATATTATTATAATGAAGAATGTGGTTTTATTGGGGGGAGGTTCACTTTGAAAAAAAAACTATTTAAGGTAAATAAAAATAATAATGCAACAAGAATGTAATTTAGGCATCTTCTATTTATATCATTATGGTAGTTAAAATCAGGACTTTCCCTTGCTGTATATATAGATAAATGGAAACACCCTCTTCACTACTGGACTAGGGGAGAAATTTGACTGATGCTGCAATAAATAGAGCTATAATTTATTGATTATATCATTATCTGGATTTTCGGTACAATTAATTTATATTTTTAGCTATATATTGGGTGCTCAAAGAGGGTAAATATTTTTTTTTGGATAGAGTTTAAAATATGTTATTTTAAAAATCTAAATCTAAACACTACCTATTTTCAGACTCTCATTTGAGTTTTAGGAAAATAATTGTATTCTTGTTAAGAAAAAAACATATAAAAAATAAGATTTGAATTTTAGTAATTATCAAATACAAAACGTGTTAAGCTAGATGTAGTTTTGTGTAAATTGATATAAATCTCCAGTATTTAAAGTCTTATTAAAATTAAAAAAGAAAAATCACTTTCTCAATATGTTGATGGTTACAAGAATTCAAGTCCCAATAGGTTACTACTACTCCATTGATAGAAGAAGGTGGCGAAAGGAATGGAGGGTGGCGAAAGGAATGGAGGGTGGCTGGCTAGGCCTAGGCCCTGACATTCTATATTCCATTCATTCATTCACAAGTGGAGAGTCTTTGGTCTGCAAAGAATTACAAAAGCTAAAGAGTGGTCGTCGTTTTCGACAATGATTTGTCGGTTCTTGCAAACTGTGCATCTCTCTCTCTCCCCTCAGAAACTGGTAATTCTTTCATTTTACTACACATTCATGCAAATTTCTTGCTGTAAACAGAAAAGAAAAATACTAAGTTATTGTTTGAGAGTGTGATTGCGGTAGTTTTTTAAAGTATTTTTTGTGCTGAAATACATTAAAATAATATTTTTTTAATTTTTAAAAATCATTTTTGACATCAGCATATTAAAATGATCTAAAAATATCAAACTACCGGTTTTTAAAATTAAAAAAAAAATTAATTTTTTTCCAAACACCGGTTGCAACGCATTCCCAAACGAGTCTAAGCACCCGTTTGGCAACGTGGTGCGTTCCACGTTTGCCAAACGGGATGAAGTTTTGGTGTTTGGTAACAACCAAACACCATTTAAAATGAGTGGGACCCACACAAAATTTTGATCAAAACGCCGATTGAAGAAAAGCTGAAAATTGATGCTTTTCATTTCACGTTTCATGCATTTGGCAACGGCGATTCCATTTTTGAATACAAAAATTACCGTTGAAAATACAAGCCCCGAAACATCCTCGGTTTATCATCACAGTGTTTACAAACATGTTAGAGCACACATCGAAGCTCCTAACATGACAAACGCATCAATGACAGAAAAAATCAAGCCGTTGACAGCAAGAAGAGATTACTTTGGTTGGGTGGTGCTCCGATCTTGTTGCCCTGAAGGAGTTACCGGAGCAGTCACGATCTATTGCAGACGGTGTGGACGACGGTGATGGAAGGCCGGCGCAGCTGTGAGGGAGAAGAGGGGAGCAGCTCGATCGGGTCTGCAATTTTGGGAGCAGATGGGTCTTCACAAGAAAGTGAGAAGTTAACAGATGTGGAGCAGAGGGGAGAAGAGGGGAGCTGGGAGATGGGTATGCAATTTGGGAAGAGAGGTTTCGGGCGAAGAAGAGAGAAGAGAAGAGAGCTGGGAGATGGGCGTCTGATAAAAGTGGAAAGAGATGGAAAAAATAAAAGTAATAATAATAATAATAATAATAATAATAATAATAATAATAATAATAATAATAATAATAATTCATCTGTGCGTAAAATGGGATTGAATAGTTTGATAAATATCTTCAATTATCAAATTTATCCCATCAAAAAGTTGAATTTTTTTAAAAATATTTTTTTATTTTAAATTAATTTTTTGATATTTTTAAATTATTTTGATACACTAATATCGTAAATAATTTTTAAAATTTACTTGAATTATTAATTATATTATATTATAATTATTAAATTTACAATATTTAAAAAAATTATATATATACCCTTTTAAGTAATTTCACAAGTTAAAAGCAGTTTGTAAAGTTTGGAAATCAAACACCAAAACTGATTTTTCTTCAACCTTCAACTCAACCACAGTTTTAACCAAACACTTAACTGCTTTTTTTGAATCACAGTAAAAAGCGCTTTTTTTAAAACTTCATTTTTTCAACCTCAACCACAACCGGAACCGCAATACCGCAATAAGAGAGGGAGATAGGTCATGGATCACGTAAGCAATACCTCGAAAGTATTAAACTATTTACTAGAATACATTGATGTTTAGGTAAGCTACCACGGTTCCATTTTATTACTAAATTTAAGGTTTTAAAATAGTATTTAATCTTTTTGGCATGTGTTTATTATTAATTTAGATTAGCAAGTTTGTATAACGATGGCGCATGCCTGGATTTTCTCACCCATAACAAAAACAGCCTACAAGTTGATCATCGTCAAATAATTAATGGATCATTGTTCATCCACTTTTGATGAATATAGAAATGGTAGAAACGTAATTGATTTAATTAAAAATGATATATAAAAATAAATATATTTTAAAAAGTGTTTTTATTTTTTTTCAAAACAGCCTCTAACATATGTTATCTTAAACAACAATCAAATGAATGGGTTAACTACGTAATCATGTGATATATACTAATCTAGGAGGAGATGTAATAAACTTGCAAATTGCAAAAAATAATAGAGTGGATGTTTGTTGACCAAATGCTTTGTAGCCGACCTTATGGATGAGCCCAGGAGGACCTGCAGGGAGGCATGCATGCACCGATATATATATATATATATATATAATTAAAATCCATCATTATGAACCCGTCCATTGATTCTCTCATAAGATTTGGACACACACACACACTAGTTCAATGATGGAGATTGACTATTTAACGTTGTGTTTATACTTGTGATAGAGTGCATTTTTAAAATAACATGGAAAATATCAAATTAATTTTTTTAATATTTTATGATTATCTTGATGAACTCATATTAAATAAAAAATATTTTTAAATGTTTTCAATTAAAAAAACTTATATCATAATATTAGAGATTTGAAAATTAAATAAAGAAAGAATTTTTAAATATTTCAAGACACTTTTTTTAAAATTATTATTTATATCTTTGGTATATATTCTAGAGATTTTTTGAAAATAGAAAAAATATAAACTATAGAAAATAAATACGAGAACAATGCAATTTAATATTGGTCAATATGAAAATATGAATACATATATGAGAAAAACATATATAATCTCTATTTTTTTACTATGCAAATTTAAAACTTTCTTTTTAAAGAAACATAGATTATCTGATGCAAGCTATTATTTTTCACTACCTTATTAAATGTGATATGTATATGTATGTGTGTGTATATATATATATATATATGACTTTGAATAAATTAATTAGATATAAATAGTTTATTCAATCACTTATTCTATTTGAAATTATTTCAAAAGAAAGCCTATCGCCAAGAAAGCCCATTGTAGTTACTAGTTCCTCACTCCCTCCTGTACAACATACCCACACCTCCATGGAGTAGCCACCAATCAACCGCTGGGAAGCTCCAATTCACAGCCATCTGATGTCCTTATCCAATCCACTGCAACCAGTCTCACCAAGCCCAAGATACATTAATCAACAACTATCTCCTTCCTCTTCTTCCACCATTTGTACAAGAACTGAACCTTCACCGTCTAAACCTCAATAAAACCCAGAAAGGATGTCACTCTTCTTTCCAACTCTATCAATACCCTCTTGGGATTCTTCAACTTCTAGATCCATTTCTCCATGTTCAGGTTCTCTCAAAGACCCTCCTTCTAGCTTGCAGATCAATGAAATTTTGCACTATAAAGTACTGAACTTTTTTTGATCCTATAAGTTCCCATTTGAGTATAATATTACCAAGTTTGTGCCCTTCAGGATAGATCATCTCTAGAGAACCTCACAGTGGTGAGGTTCTCTAATCTGGTCCTTGAGCCATTATGAAGCCGAACTTAATGTACACAGTATGCAGGTGAGTTTTTGTATTATATTAGAAAGTGTTACATATTATGATGTGGCAAACCTTAAATACACCATCCGGAATATACTGCTCAGTCACTGAAACATTGCATGATATTTCAGATCATCTTGTCAGAATACTTCCACTCGCAAACATGTTCTGGGGAACTTCTATGATGATTTATTTAGAAGATAAAAATTTGACACTTAGAAAAACCAAGATGCTTAGATTATGAGATTGCCTGATTTCTCCTTGGCTCTTCAATGTTTTCAAATTGGAATATGAAGGTTCAAGAATCCATACTCAGCTCCTGAATTCTGTGCTGAATGAAACTAGAGAACAAGGGAATTGTGCGGGGTACTTATATGCATATAGACACATGCATTGTGTTAGTTCTTCAATCTACGTGATTGTTACTAGGGGGTGTACCATTTGCTCTCTACATTGAATTACATGATGCATAGTGGACATACAGATTCATTTTCATAATTTCCCCAAAAACCTTTATTGAGAACGTGTCAAGCAAAACAATGATCTGGCTACTAATGAGCTGATTCTGAGTGATGCACCTGATGACGCCATTCTGGTCAAGTAATAATAAGATTCCAGGGCTTAGCTTGCAGTTGGATGCTGTTAGGATTGTGTAATTGAAGAAGAATGATAAGAGAGAAAACAGAGGAGAGAGAACAGAGGAGAGGGAGAGAAGAGAATTTGAATTTTATTGTAATTGTCACCCTCATTGTGTGTTACAACAACCACTCATATTTATACTCTAACATCCCCCCTCAATCTCATGCTTTGATAAACCAAGCATGAGATTGCAACAATGAAAATGAAATACAAGAGTACTTAATTCTTTTGACAAACAGTATGTAAACGAGAGAAGAGAAGGAATTTCATTGGTCTATTTCTTGACCAGAATTTCATTTGTCTCTGTAAGACTTTGAGAAGAGTGGGATGAGAAAAAAGAAATGGGAGGTAAGAGAGGTGATAGAATGGGTTTGAATTTCATTTATCTACTTCAGTTTTTCTGAAGGATTTCATTTGGCTTCTTCAGTTTTTCTGAAGTTTTTCATTTGCCGATGAATTTCTTAATCTGTGTAAGAATTCATTTTCTTCTTCTTCTTCATTGGATTAAGTTTTTTTTCTTAATCTCTTTTTTTTTCTCGTTTTTTTTTTTTTTCAAAATCCTCCAGTTTCGAGCAGTCATACCAACAGAGGAATCACTCCTGACAGGCCGATTGCGACTTTATTCTCTTCCAATTGTGATAAACAAAATAAAGCGCACGCAACGTTCTCTTTCGCCATCGATGTCCCTGTTTTCAGAGCCCTAGCCAATGGCTTGATCGCGCCTGATGAAGCTATCAGTCCTTTATTCTCATCACAGAGTGATAGATTAAAAATAGCAGTGACGCCGTACTCTTGAAGCTGAGAATCAGACGATGAAATTAACGAAATTAAAGGCTTAACTGCACCAATTTTAGTGATTTTGAGGCGATTCTCTAGTCTGTTCTTGGCGAGGAGTCTGATCTCCATGGCAGCTTGTTTTTGCTCGTCAATCGAACAGGACTCAAGATCCGCTACCAGCTGGCGATGACGAAAACACCAGTGTTCAGGTTGCTCCAATCATCAAGAGACGAAGGTTTTTTTTTTTTTTTTAAGCAACTCACAGAGCTAGAGATTGAAGGAAAAACAGAGCATCGGCTGGAGACTGGCAGAAATGACTTCGAAAAGGCAGGTATGAATCTCTTGTTGAAGCAAGCGGTAGAAATATTGATGCATCTAACCAGCTTCTCCTGCTGCTTAACGAGCTCGTCTTCTCACTTATGCTACTTGCTGCTCTCTGAGTTTTGAATCTAGAACAGAAGAAACAGATTCAACCGAGATTTTTTTTTTTTAATAATGCATTAGGATTAGATTGCGGAAGCAGAGAATTGGATCATTTAATTTTCCTGCGTAAGCATAAATGCTCTGATACCATGTTAGGATTGTGTAATTGAAGAAGAATGATAAGAGAGAAAACAGAGGAGTGGGAGAGAAGAGAATTTGAATTTTATTGTAATTGTCACCCTCATTGTGTGTTACAACAACCACTCATATTTATACTCTAACAGATGCTTCTGAACTCAATTTTCTCTATAATGACCAGTAAGCACTTTCATGTTACAAGACATGTTCTATTTAAATTCACATTTCCTAAAGTGAAGCCAGTACAGCACCCACTTTGTTCTATAATTTGACATCTGGCTTATTCTTTATTTTAATTCCTTTGGTATAATCCAGAGCCTGATTCATATGAACATCTTCTTCTTGATTTCATTGATGGAGACAACCATCTCTTCATGATCAGGAGCGATGAGCTTGTTACTGCATGGAATATTTTAACTCCAACTCTACAGGAGGTAGAGTTCCAATTGGAGCACATTATCTTTATGCCAAAATATAAGGTTCAGTGGATGGGTAGACCTGCTGAGGTGATCGGAGCTTCTTATCGGAGCTTCAAATTACCATACAACCACGGAGAAAAGCTTTGGAGATCCCCATCTTCTTCTTTGTTCCTTACAATTTCCAAAGCAAGATCCAGTTCTATGTTCTTGACAAACAATGAACTTCAATCTTACGCTTCTGTATCATATAATATCATGACATGCTCAACTGTCAGAACTTGAGTTGTGTTTTATCCATTAACCTTGGATACCATGCTGTTGTGCATCAGTAGCACAAACTACGTACTTTCCTGTAAGTAAAGTTGAATGGCAGTGATCATGGAGCTCTGGATTTGCCAGCCTAGCTGGGCCAATAAGAAAGATATTTGTGTGAACACAGCTCATCAGCCCATGTGAATACAAAGCTAAGTAATAACGATCCAACTTCCGTATTTTGAATCTATTCATGGCAGACAATCTCCATCCACTACAGTGTCTTCATCTTACAAAAGCAGTTGGAATTAATACGCTTATCAGGGAAGGTGTTGCTTTTACCCCCACAACTTTGTGGTTATTGAGCACCCAACAGCAGACCAAACAGACCTTTTATTAGTTCTTGCTCCCAAAAACTCAGCTTTGCTTCGATGAAACATGAAAGAAGCTCGAGCCCAATTTGTCAATTGGCTACAAATTACATGTCACTGCCAAGCTCCGCATGGAGAGTGACAACCATAAATTATACCTTAAACTAGTATTTGATCAGCCAGATGACATACAATAATTGATTAATCGCTACTTGGTGGATGTCAATTTCGTTTTCAATAGTACTTTATTTTTTTTAATTAGAATAAAATAATTTGATTTTGAAATGTTTTAGCGCTTTATTTTGAGGTTATATATATATATAAAATTAAATATATTAATTTATTTTTTTATTCAAATTCAAAAATAAAATTATTTAGAATTATGTAATTTAATATAAAAAAACATAATAAAATAATTTTTCTGAATACAATTATGAACACGTATAATATTATGAGAATATCATCATCAATCTTACAAGATCATTATATTAGTTGATTGCTTTGAAATTTTAATATAATATATATAAATATGTCAAGAGACTTCTCATAAAAATCTGTCTCAATCTGACGGTCAGATTAGGAAATATATTTGATATTGTAATATTATTTATTATTTAAAACAAGTATCATTTGGTTGAAATAGAACAAGCGAAACAAAACCAGAATATTCCGGTCAAAATTTGAATGAAATTTTCAGAATAGACAAATTTTTTAAATGAAATAAGAACTATATTGTTTTATCCTATTTTTTAACTAATAAAAAACATCTAGTTCATTTTAAATGGAAACGAAACCAGATCAACACCCCCTGATGAACATAGAACAAGTAATGAAGGAAAACAAACGGCAAAGAAATTAGTTTTGTAAGGTGTCAATTAAATATTGGCCATAAAAGTGTAGCAAAAGGACCCACCAAAGTATTCTCACACAAATGTCAGGCTGCCCCCCTAGGAAGACTCTCTACCACAATGACAATGTGTCATGGTTGCTTGCATCACTTTATTCGGTATGCAACACTGCATCATGGGCAGCAGCCAGTGACCTTATTCGCCATTATTCTTTTCCATCCATCGTATCCACTCCAACCACAACCAATCTTTCCTCAACAAAAGCTTTTGTACATTGAAACTACTTGAACAATTATTTATATATGGAGAGATGCTTTCAAATTCAAATCAAATATGAAAAGCTAGCCAAACCCATTTTTGTAAAAGACTTCTTGTGATACCGGCACTACGTTATGGTGACTCTCTACAAAGAGTCAACTAATTAACACGGTTTCTAGAATAGCTGTAGTGCAAGTGTAGCATGTGGTTTGGTTTAACCCATCAAACTACAATCAGATATACTCTATGGTCTACTGCTTAATTCTGCTTATGCTCTCTTTGATATTTGTTTTTGTTGGATCGAGGAAATAGCAAGCTAGCTTGGCATGGAGAGGGAAGCAAAGTGGGGTACGGGCTTTACAGCTTGTCAAACCTTTCAAAATAAATTCATTCCGGGTAAAGTTGCCTCTAATGATCAACCAGGAGCCGGCTTTGCCAAGCAGCACAGTTGCCTCTAATAATGAAAGCAACCTTTCTTTAAGCAGATACATGTCTCATCACAAAGATTATCTGCTTAAAAAATCATGATTCTCATTCAGTGGCATTTCCATAGATAAGATTATTTGAGGATCAAAGTACTTAGCCACTAGCAGGAACAGTTTCAGATATCACAGAGCTCAACGGATACAACAGAGACAATTAACAGAGAAAATTATAATTTGAGTGACTTTGTACGAGGAAAACGATTCTTGAATGATGCAACTCTATGAAATAAATATCAACCATTAGTTTATAGCAACTTTGAAAGAAAGCATCCTGGTTGATTCACTTCAGTCACCTTCACTGGACCAAATTGAAAGGCATCACAGCCTACAGCAGGTCTAGGTCCCCACAAGAATGACATATATTCTAAGATTTTGTACTTAAGACTGCATAAATATGTAGCTAAAGCCACCCAGAAAAAAAGAAGGGAGGAGCTGATCAACCACTGATAGAAGCCGCCATGAAAGTTTGGTGAAACAGCACTAACAAAGCAAATGGAAGAAGAAAGAGAAGACAAGCTGTGCACCTTCTCTGAAGAACAAGAAAACGATGATGAGGACGAGAGAATTGAGAAGTTCTTCGCTATAATAAGAAGGCTCAGAGATGCTCGCAAGTATTCGAGAGCAGAGGCGTGTAAGATAGCAAAGAAGGCAAAAAAAGTCCAGGCACCTGTATGGACTCCAAAGTTTCAGCTGGAAGATTTTGAAGAGCCAGGGTTGGAATCCACTCGCATCTCTCAACCAAGTTCCTCAAATAAGCACTTTGGAAAGGAGAAGAAAGAAGAATTAGATCTGAACCTTACCTTGTGTTGACTGTGGAGGTCAAATACAGTGCATGGGATGCATGGAACATATGATGCAGCAGAGTTAGAACAGTAGTGTGTGTTGAATAAAAGGTTGCATGTATGTTGAGTTAGGTCGGCTTTAATTTTTTTTTTTTTTTTGTAATATTGTTGTTCTTACATTGATGAATCTTTCATATTCAAGGTCATCAAGAATATTAAAAGATGGACTAGGAGTTCATTTCCACCTTTTAGTCGTCATCTCAGATTACACTACAAATAAAAAATCAAGCATCCAAACATTAATTGACATATTCTGTGAAATTATGTTTGCATGCAATGCATTTCTATTGTTCTTGCTCAATGGCAAAAGTGATCACTCAGTTATGCTATTGCAGCGAAAACCACTTCAAAGTTCAAGACATACAAAACTCATACCAGATATATGAACTCTTAATTCCCTATCAAAGTCAATCAACAATAGTTTGTATGCCAGGCATCTGGGATAAAATTTTACTCCTGTCATCACATGAATCTAGAGACAAAGTGTGTTTATTACCTGCAGAAGGTGTCTGAAGATGCTGGTAAATGGGATAGTGGACATGTAAAGTACTTGAAGCTCGTTACTTAAATTGGTTGGAATTATAAAACATTTAATATAAAATAAAAATACTTGAGGCAAGTAAACACGAAACCTGTGTCTTAGTTAGAATGTCAATGTAAGAAATTAGCAGGATACAAAAGCTGGAAGTTTCTCCCTCAACAAGCTATACTCCAGAACTAACTGTAGAGCATCTGCTTTTCAGTCCTTTGAGGTTGCTTGTCCCCACTCTATTTCTTTCCAACTTCCATTGATAAATTATTAAATTATTGGTTTAGCTGATTGGAGGGCAGTGCTTTAAGTACCGAATACTGAAAATATGAGGAAATAGGCACAGACATTCCATCGTTCCTCCACTGGCACGAAGGCTGGGGGCGTGGAGATTGCTCTAAGGTTTGAAGGATGCAACAATGCATCAACATCTGTGACTTCGATATTTAAAGTGGAAAGCTTCTGAAATTGTTTTTCTTTCAATTTTTTATGCTCTTCTGGAGAAAATGGTACGTAAGCTCCAGTCAGGATCTTGCTGGTTTATTCATTAGCATTCAACTGAAATATAGTTGACATTAGCATCTGAATTCAGGATTGCACCATACCACATCTTTTGGCACCAAAATCTCTGGAAGAGCCTAAGAAATGCTGCCATCTTGATCTTGGCATCAAACATCCGTCCACTAATAAGGTGCTTGCAATTACCAATAGTCACTGCAAGAACACAAGCCATCCTTGAAGTGATGGAATCTATTCGTATCCCTCAAAATAATCTCTCTCCCAGTTACTTAAGCTATTAATTTAATTGCTGCATGGCAATCCCCACAGACTCGAAGATTTTTCATCGCACAAATAGGCATCCCTTCTGGTACTTTCAGAAGTCCATATTCAACAGCCAATTTCTCACCGTGATCCGGTAAACTGTGCACCTTCTCTTCTTCATCAACATCAGGCATAACAAAGCTACCATCAGGAACATATCCAGCTTCCCTTAACAACGCATCTAATTTTCCCAACTTTTTCAATATCATTTCATGCTCAGGATGGCTTGTGCTACCTCCCCAGAAAATATGCGCACTTTCTTGTTGACTTCAATTCAACTACAACCAGGCGATTTTCTCAAATTCCACGCCCTCATTGTTTTTCTCAATTCTACAGCATCCTTCCACCTACTTTGGGACGCATATATGTTTGATAGCAGGATGTAAGGCCCAGCATTGTTTGGTTCAAGCTGTAGAAGTTTCTTTGCTTCAATTTCTGCCAAATCCAAATTCTTATGGGTTCTGCATGTTCCTAATAAAGCAACCCCAAACAATAGCATATGCTTCCACAGGCATATTTTCAATCAGATTCATTGCCTCATTTAGGTTCCCTGCTCGGCCAAGTAGATCAATCATGCAAGTATAATGTTCAGTTTTTGGATCCACTTGATACTTTGTTTTATTGACTCAAAAATCTCAAGCCCTTCTTTAACCTTCACAGTATAACTACACGCTGACAGAACTCCAATGAAGGTAATTTCATCCGGTGCAATGCTAGAAGAGAACATGTCTTGGAAAACTTCTAAAGCTTTCTCTCAAAAACCATGCTGCGCATAACTAGCAATAATGGAATTCCACATGACAAAATCCTTTGAAGAGAACCTATCAAATACCACGTCCCGTCAACATAGCTTTCCATGTCACTTCATTCTTATCCAGCATCACTCAAACAACTTCCTAGCCACATCCACCTTAATATTCGTTGCGTACCCACTGATCATAGAAATCCAAGCAACCACATCCTTTGAGGCATCTCATAAAAAACTTAGCTTGTTTCAATCATCCTTCACGGGCATCATATCAAAAAGTTGTCTAGAGTCATCGACACGGCCATCTTCAATCAAACCACCTAACATCACAGTCCAAGAAACAACATTCCTTTCCGGCATTGTCCAAAACAGCATCTCAGCCTCCTCTATCAATCCCTCTTGCACGCACCCTCTAATCATCGCTGTCCACGAAACAACGTTCCTTTCAGGCATTTTATCAAAAACTTTTCTCGCTTCAGAAATCATTCCATAACCAGAAACCAATCCATTCCAAGAAATCGTATTTCTCTCAGGCATTTTATCAAACAGTTTCAGGCTTCACGCGGCAGTTTGATTTGAAAGTAACCAGCCACAATTGCATTCCAAGAAGTAACTGTTATTTCTTGCAAATCATCAAATATCTTTCGAGCTATGCGTATTTGTCCAGACGTGCAAAATGGGAAATTTGAATACTGCAGCAAAGATTGTTTAATTATTATTATTATTATTATTATTATTATTATTATTATAAAATACACTAAAAGAGAATGAAAACACTGGATTGTAATTGTGTATTTTTGGGTTGGTTTGGTTTTTGATTCAGTCGGTTCACCGGTTTATTGATTTTTTTTATATTTATTTACACAATAAAATAACAATTTTATCCCTCAAAAAGACAAAAAAAAATTGTTGTTGTCGGGAGGGGTTCCACGGGAATTTCATATATTTTGGAAAATGGCTAAATATTAATCTGCTCCCTAATAAGACAAAAACCAATTTTGGCCGGGAGGGGTGCCACGAGAATTTCCTATTTTTTTGAAAATAACTAAATATTAATTTGCCTCCAATAAAATAATAATAATAATAATAATAATAATAATAATTATTATTATTATTATTATTATTATTATTATAAAATACACTAAAAGAGAATGAAAACACTGGATTGTAATTGTGTATTTTTGGGTTGGTTTGGTTTTTGGTTCAGTCGGTTCACCTGTTTATTGATTTTTTTTATATTTATTTACACAATAAAATAACAATTTTATCCCTCAAAAAGACAAAAAAAAAACTGTTGTTGTCGGAGAGGGGTTCCACGGGAATTTCATATATTTTGGAAAATGGCTAAATATTAATCTGCTCCCTAATAAGACAAAAACCAATTTTGGCCGGGAGGGGTGCCACGAGAATTTCCTATTTTTTTGAAAATAACTAAATATTAATTTGCCTCCAATAAGATTATTATTATTATTATTATTATTATTATTATTATTATTATTATAAAATACACTAAAAGAGAATGAAAACACTGGATTGTAATTGTGTATTTTTGGGTTGGTTTGGTTTTTGGTTCAGTCGGTTCACCGGTTTATTGATTTTTTTTATATTTATTTACACAATAAAATAACAATTTTATCCCTCAAAAAGACAAAAAAAAAAAAACTGTTGTTGTCGGGAGGGGTTCCACGGGAATTTCATATATTTTGGAAAATGGCTAAATATTAATCTGCTCCCTAATAAGACAAAAACCAATTTTGGCCGGGAGGGGTGCCACGAGAATTTCCTATTTTTTTGAAAATAACTAAATATTAATTTGCCTCCAATAAGATTATTATTATTATTATTATTATTATTATTATTATTATTATTATTATAAAATACACTAAAAGAGAATGAAAACACTGGATTGTAATTGTGTATTTTTGGGTTGGTTTGGTTTTTGGTTCAGTCGGTTCACCGGTTTATTGATTTTTTTATATTTATTTACACAATAAAATAACAATTTTATCCCTCAAAAAGACAAAAAAAAAAACTGTTGTTGTCGGGAGGGGTTCCACGGGAATTTCATATATTTTGGAAAATGGCTAAATATTAATCTGCTCCCTAATAAGACAAAAACCAATTTTGGCCGGGAGGGGTGCCGCGAGAATTTCCTATTTTTTTTTAAAATAACTAAATATTAATTTGCCTCCAATAAGATAAAATTGAATATTTGGTTGTAGGGGTGTTCCGGTAATTGACCATATTTTTTTTTATTATTTGTCAAATACTGTGCGCGTGTGTGCCACACGCGGCTAACAGTATTCGGTCTCACGTCCATTTCGGGTGGCGCGTGCGGCGATATCCGGTGTCGAAAAATGCTCATACGACGTCTCACCTGATGTGTTGTTGTGTCCTCTTCCTCATGGTGTGACGTGTCATTGGCCATGATGGCCGGTTTAGTGACAATGATCGATTAAAAGTTGTTTTCCCCTTTTTTCTCTCATGCATGCTAAAGTACAAGGCAAAGTCCCCTTTTTATGGTGTTTTTATTTTAGTCATTGATCTTTTAATTGTTTTGCATGAATTTGATTTCTGTTATATAACTTTTGATTTGTTTGAATTAGGTCTTTCGATTAAAATTGATTATATAATTAGATTTCAATTTGATCCTCATTCTTTTAATTTCCGGATTGATTTTAAATCCCTTAATATAATTGGTATAGAAGTTTTGTTTTTTTCAATTTTGATCTTTGATTGAAATTATAATATATTTGGATTTCATTTTGGCCCTTATATTTTTAATTTTTTAGTTTTAGTTCTTTTATTTTTATATTTCTAAAGTAGTTTCTATTTTGGTCCATGTTCATATATGTGTGCTCTTAGCTTTAATTTTTAATTTTTATTATTTTCTTATTTATTGAGGTGATATTTTTTTCAAAGATTTAGTTCTTAAATTTTAGTTTGTGTTTGTGATAATTTGGAAATTGCTATTTCAGTTTTTTTTTTCTCTATTTGTTTTTTCCCTTTAGCTTTTTTTTTTATTATTATTTTCAAGTCAAGTAATTTTTTCTCAGCTAATAATTTTTATTTTTGTTTTATCATTTATTTTATTTTTTTGTTTGCTCTTTTGTAAAAGTTTTTATGCTTTTTTAAGTCTTTGATTTAATTTTTTTTCATTATTAACGCAATAATAATAATTTTATTTTTTTGTTCTTACTTATTCTTTTGTTAATTTTTTTGAGGTTTTTTCTTGGAATAATTTAATAATTTTTATTATTTTAACAGTAATAATAATGGTAATTTTATATGTTAAGACTACAATATTGTTGATATTATAATAAGTATGTTGATCTATTTTATTATATTAAACTTTACATGTATATATATATATATATATATATATATATATATATTATACTTTAATTTAAACTAACAAAATTTATTAATTATTTCAATCATAACAGTTATAAAAATTGTTTAGTTCATTGCGGGCAAATTAACTAGCAAGTAACGGAACAGCTTGATATATTGAACGCGAGATGAGTTGTGGGCACAGCTTACAGGGAGGAACGCGACATGCGCTCTTCTTCTTTTTCATCTTTCCGGTGTATCCGGGGTTATTATTTCTTGCTGGATCCAGCTCCTTCCGGTTTTCCAGTCATTTCTCCTTCCCGTCTTCTCTATTTTAGCCCCCTCTTTTTTCCCTTCTTACAAATCCTGTATATAGGTCCGGTTTAACATTTTTGTCTAATTTTTTTTTTATTATTTCAAAAAATTAAATTAAATTAATTTTTCTTAATATACTAATGTTAAAAAATACTATTTTAAAGTATGTTTTCACTCGAAAATATATTTTGATGGATAAATGATGCAGCCTAGCGTTTGCTTTTCATGCTAAAATGAGCATTCCAAACGAGGTGGAGCTACCCTTTCCAGCACATAACAGTTGGAGTGCGCCAGGTAAATCAATATGTCCCAACACGGGCTTTAAGAATTATGGTATATAGTATATACATCTTTTTTCACAGTTAATATTATATAAATCATTTGAGAAGGTAGTGAGCATCAACACGCATTTAAAGGATAGGATCAAGTGTTGTCTTGGACAAGAAGCAAATGATAAAAAGAGTCTGGAGTAGCAGCTTGTCGACAATGGAATCATTTGTACTGTATGTATCTCTTTAGCCAACTTGAATTTCTCATCATTTTTATGTCAACATAATAAATCAATTATTTTTTTTGAAAGAGAGAGAGAGAGAGAGAGAGACATGTACCTCTGGGATTAAGAGGTTAATACTTAAGGATTAAAGGGAGATGATTATTAATCAGGGCATAAATTGCTTGACTTACTGGGATTAAGAGCTGATTACATCATTACGTGGGATCCAAGTGATTTGAATGGACACAATCCAACCGTAAATAAATGAGCATTCCAAACTAGGTGGAGCTACCCTTTCCGTACATAATTACTGGGATTAAGTCTTCTTTATCACAGGCTGCACCATACTTTTGTTTGGCGCCGTTGTCGAAGCACAAAAAACTACAGAGAAAATAGCATATATGGAGATACCATCCTCCTTGGATGCTGCTCAATTGCGGCAGAAGAAATCAAATGGAATGCTCGGTGAAGAGTGAGCCATTGACAGCACTTTGGAGGCTATGATCGAATTTGCTGCTTCAGTGTAATGGATTCCATCCCAACTTACATATCGGGATCCTTCGTTGCAGACCTGATAGCCAGGCCGACCACATGTTACCCTTATATCATAGTTGTATGGAGGTCCTCCAGAACCGCAACATGCCGTTAATGGACTCGAAAAACCTGCACTGCCAAATGCTTGATCAGAGAAATACATTTCGTGCAGAAACCCGCATGAACTAGCAGTTGAACCATTTGATCAAGCAATTAAACTATGGACCACTACATGCACGGTGAAGTGTTTGGAATAACGATACATGTGTGCTTCATGTCTCTTCTTGTTTCACTGTCAACATAATTGCAAAATATATACAGAACGATCATAAAAAATGAGAAGGAGAAAAAAAACATTCACTTTAGAATGTTTTTCTTACCATATTTGGAGGAGTTGGCAATGAGATCGTATTTGATGGAGTAGATATCTACATAGACTATAGTTGCTCTGGAAAATTGAGACTTCATCCTTTCACATGAACGCCGCAGTCCTTCGTTGAAAATTCTTGCTGCACTGTTGAAATCTGAAATACATCCAATAGGATCAAGATCCTTCTTCTGAACTAATGCAAGTTTTTGAGGGAGACAGCTAGTGGTCCAGTGTTATGTATCCAAAATTTTCTGCCTCCTTGATTGTATAAAACCTATTCAATATATTCTTAGTCAAGAAACCAGCATAGTGCACTCACTTCATATAATAATTGACATAAGGCAATAACATGGGGGTGTATTTACCAAGCTTTTTCAAATTGCTAAACTCACCTTTACAGCATTTTCAATCTCTAAAATGACGGAGGGAATTCTTTTGGTTACTTGTGCATAAGACATTTTTTTGGAGAATGAATCAGCAATGTCATTTTGACCAATGTCAATGATATAAAGCGCATTTCGGAGCCCTTCATCAGTGACGAAATTTCCAAAACCTAAAGGCCAATAAAATAGTATAAGTTGCAGATTGTCTGAACACTTCATAATCTGAAAATACATTATCTTCCAGGTCAATATGAGCACTTCAAGCCAGGCCTTGTGCTTCTGGAAGCCTAATAACAACCATTTATATATTGATCATAGGAAACTGAAAACTTCATGAATTCCAGGAATGACAAACCACAGGCATCAGATCATACATAAATCCGTCATTGGAAATTCAATATTGCCGCCGATCATTTAAAATTGAAGGTCCATAGCCAGGACTCACGCAATCATTTGATGTCATTGCCTTCATTGTTGAATTCCCAGTTAACAACAAACATGAAATCCCCATGAATTTCAAATGTCATAACTGTATCATATCTTGAACTTGGTAGAGTCATCAAAAGCTATTAAAAGCAGTAAACTAGCATATAATTCTTTCACGAGTAAGAGAAAATTAAACATTACCAGCAGTGGCAAGTTCAAGAGTGCGAGCTTTGAAATGAAGGAACTGCATTAGTTGAATGTTCAACGAAAAGGGTACATATTTAGGGAGAGTAGAAGACCCCACAACTGCAAAGTTGGCACCATTTGTGAACCTGGACCCCCCCAATGAGTCCAGATATGGGCTTAGAAAGCTAGCATTCAAGCTTTGACCTGCATTAAAAAAGTTAAATACGATAAAGTTTAACACTTTGGTTCATGCACCTGTTACCTGTCAGAATGGGCAAACGGGCACCAGGAATCAGATCATTTTATGCTCTACTGATGTGCTAGTGAGATTTGAATCTAGAGACAATACCAGGTCACCGATGTGCTTGCAAAGACCACTGTGTTAGGACTAATTAAGCTATAGCCACTCACTATTCCAGGCTTTTAGAGCTTAAAATACATTAATTCCATACTGATTCAAGTAGACTTGATCTAAGGATATGCAGCCATTCATTAACTGTACACACTTCACAGTCTGCGATATGTTCATGCTATTCACATTGATTTGTTAAAAGTGAAAGGTAAATAAGACTGTAAAAGATACCCAAAAATAGCTGGATTAAAGGGCAAGTCCAGCCAAAACGTATAATTTCAAGACAAGTACATGCATTTCTGGGGTCTTACAGTACTGTGACAACTGACAAACAGAGAAATTTGTGGATGACATCAACTAGAGACAGGGAAAATTAAATCTTTGGACCCCACTTCATCAAATCAAGACTATTAACAGCACTACACATGATCAAAATCACAACTTGACAAAAGAAAAGGACAGCCCATGATCAAGGAAGGCCATTTGATGTGCATACTTTGATCAATTAAAAGAAAAGTGGGGGGGGGGGGGGGGGGGGGGGGGGGGGCACTTACAAAGGAAGTCAATCAGGAGCCTTCCATCAGATAATCTACCAGTTGATCTATGAAAGAATGTACGGCCATTAGGGAGATTGACGGGGAAACCAAGCCCAGCAACCAGTCCTCCAGTGTCAGAGTTAGAGTCTCCGAAGTTGAAGATGACTGGTGGGTTCTTGCATTGAGAAGCTACTGAAGTGAAAAACAACGGAAGAAGAAGAAGATGAAGACAGGGGGAGAGAGGATGAAAGAGAAGTGGAGAGTGAGAGCTCATAGCTAGTGAAGTGGGAAAGCAACACAGTGAAACTAAAGTGGTCATTAAACTCTTTGGATTGTTTACTATTTAAAGGGGGAGAGTGAGGTCAGCTTTTGTTTCGTGTCGATTCTTTCGGTAAAACTATATTTTAGTCCCTCTATTTCGAAACAATACATCGTAGTCCTCCATGTTTGATTTAATCCTTTGACTCTTTGTTGACCATTTTATTAAAATATCATTGGTTTTCTCTAAACCCTTACCATTTTCTTTTCCTCTGAGAACTTCGATTGTCTGTCAAAGGATGTTTTGAAATTTAGGAAAAAACCAGCTAACATTTTGATAAAACAAGGTCACGGGTCAATCAAATTCAGAGCTTAGTCATCGAGTATACAAACTAATTATTTTTTTTATAAATATTTTCAAGTGCATCGTCGATCTTGATTGATCATAGATAACTAATTCTTAATAAAATTGAGCTCAAAGAATCTCTTCTTAAAATTTGAATCATTATATAAAAAATTATAATTTTTTTTTATTAGATTGAATATTTATACTTGTTATTCAACTTTATTTTGTTTATTTGTTTCGTAAAAATATCTACAAGGTTTTTTCATTTAAATTTTCAAAGCATATTAAATTAATAATTTGATCCTATAATTAACTTAAATATTCTATTTGTTTAGAGTCAAAAGATAGTGTCTTACCATCAATAATTTATCATGTTATCTAGAAAGAACTTCTCACATTAGTGTATTAAATGTATATTATTTATTGGGCTGGGTCTGATGGACAGGAGAGCTAAGCAGCAGCTACCAAGTCCTTGAACCCCTGGCCCAAAATAACTGATTTCATTCATACTTGTTCCAAAATCAATCAAGATGTGAAAAAAGTTTGATCCATATCATGATCAAATGGATTTTGATTTACACAAGTCTCGAAATCCATACACCAACTTTTTTAAGTTACGTTATCAATTAGTGGAGTGATGACTTAAATATTTGTCTAGCTTAGGTTATTTGAATATGAAATGTTTTGATGCTTATATATATATATATAAATTAATTAGCAACGGAAAATCCGTTGCAAGCTTGCAATTAATTTTTTTAATCAATTTCGAATTTATTTATTTTTTAATTAATTATGAATAAATATTTTCATAAATATTATTGATATATTATTAATATTGAGAACTACATAAATATAGTTGAAATAAAAATTTCATAAATTAAAATTTATAATACAAAAAAGATTCAGTTACAATTACGTGTATAAGTAAATCAACATGGAATAAAAAAATACATATTTTGAAGTATTGGTTACTGATCCATTTATGGAATCAAAACCATAAGCTAAAAGAACTCGCATAAGATCAATAGTCCGTGCCTCATCCGCTTTGTTTGTTAATTAGTAGATATCCACTTTCACATGAGCTCCTCAAACGGCAGTTACTACAAACCTGAAAAACAAAAAAGAAGTCATGTTTAAAATGGCCATTACCAGGCAATCATAAATTTATCCACCGTCAAAGACAATTGTATTGATAGATGAGAATCCAAAGGATTTTGACAATGAATGTTGAATTATTTCAAAACACACGGAGAAAAGGAAAATATATAGAGAACCCACACAGTAAATCTATTGTCTTCTCAATACCTTTCACCAAATTCAAATAAAATCAAGGTAAATAAGCACACAACTAGAATCCAATCCCTTACTAAAAACTGAATATGCCTTGTTCAACTATTCAAAAAAGCAGAAAACAGGTAGCCATCAATGCTGACTCCACAATTAGCTTCTCAAGTCCATAAACATAGTAATTAAAGATGTGAAGGAACAAAAGAAATGGGTCAGCACCTCTCAAAAATTCACTGGAAATTTTGCTGATGGAAGCCAATAATGCATCACAAAGTCTAAAAACTCTGGCTTTGAGTTATGACCAAAGTCTACAGTATTATCTTTTAGCTTCTTTCTTGTCAGAGGATATTTCTAGCTAGACATTAGCCCGAATTTCCATGGTAACAATCCGGGAATAACAAGATCAGTCACACTCCAGCCAAGACACCTACTACAGAGAACACTTGTGACAAGCAAAGGAGAAAATGAATAGCTTTCGTATGCATATGGGAAGTAAAGAGCAAAACCTTAATTCAGTAGCAAAAGAAAAAAAAATAAAACAGATAGGAAACACCCAGAAATCCTATAAATCATGCATGTCACTTCTAAACTATTGCAAAACTATCAGACCACACTATATTCTAAACTATAGCTAATCAAATTTAGGCAATTCAAAACCGTTTTACTCCTAAAGTTTTGAAAGTAGGCCCGCTACTGCAACTATCAAATATGAAGATACTACATTAACAAATCTACTGTCCATAACATAAAACCATCATACCTTCAGCTTATTTTTCTCGTAGCCTGCTTTCTTCGGATGAAAATTCATCCATTTCAAAAACACCTTTTCAGGGGCCAATCCCATCAGCTCCTCAACATCCTGAAAGTTTATCATACTTTCATCTATTATCCCTGGCACAACAATACTGATGAGCTTACTGCATCAAAAGCCACAAGATAAAATCAACCACCACCACCAAATATTGCATGGACATAAAGAGCAGAGCAGCTCAATCAAAACTGGTTTCATTACCAAAATGTTTCAGAGGAGAGGAGACTTGAGATAAAACACATAAACCTGAAAAAAATTACAAAAAGGCCTCGGAAACAGTGCCATATGCCAGGAACAGTGGTAGCGGCAGAGGAGGAATGGTGGCGGCGCGTATGCCCACGCGCCACCACCACTGGCGAATCTGTTTCTTCTTCTTCGAGGGGTAGCTGAGCTGATGCGGCTGCTGTGGAGGAGGTGGAACTGAAAAAAGGCTGCCTCAGGTCGAAAGATGATGGTGGCTGCTGGGGGCTGCGCCGATCTTCCCTTCTCAGCCTGTTCTTCGATTCTCCTCTTCTTTCTCTCGCCAGCAAGGGCGTTTCACCACGACCTGCATACACACAGCAAACACAGAGACACAAAAGGCATAAAATCAATTTGTTCTCGGGTCTGTTATTCTCCTTCTCGGCTTGTCTTTTCAAATGGCAACGGGACTGCTCACGGTAGGGGGCTGACTGTGAGAAGGAGAGGGAGATGGAAGTGGAGAACGGTTGTGGGCTACGGGGCTGCTGTGTAGGAGAGGAAATGGTGGCTGACGAGGAAGAGAGTGGGTCTGTTGTGGGGCTGAGGGTAAATGGTTGGAAGGTCGATGGCTATAAAGAAAATGGCCATGGTTGCCGGCACAAAAATGATTTGGGTCTGTTGGTTTAATTTTTTATAACTTTGAGAGGAGAGGAGACTTGAGAGTGCAGAAATTAATTAAAGGAGAAGGGGAGAGAGTGGCGAAGATCACAGGAAAACTAATTAGTTTTCCTGTGAAAAGGAAAACTACTTATAAGTAGTTTCTATTAAGTTTGAAAAGGAAGCGCGCAAATCAATTTTATCTATTAATTTATATTAATTTTGCATTTTGAAATTTGCAACGGATAATCCGTTGCATTTTCATTTTTCATTTGCAACCGATTATCCGTTGCAAAAGGTTTGATATTGCAACGGAAATTCCGTTGCAAACTTGAAATGAAATTGCAACGGATAAGCCGTTGCAAATTATTTTCACTTGCAACGGAAAATCCGTTGCAAAATTAGTTCAATTTGCAACGGATTTTCCGTTGCAAATGGTTTTAAATTGCAACGGATTTTCCGTTGCAACCCATGTTTTTTTTTTTTAATTTCCGAAATCAACTTTGCAACGGATAATCCGTTGCAAAAAAATTTTCAATTGCAACGGAAAATCCGTTGCAAATGGTTTTAAATTGCAACGGATTTTCCGTTGCAAATTTATATTGCAACGGACAATCCGTTGCAAAGTAATTTTCATTTGCAACGGAAAATCCGTTGCAAATGGTTTTAAATTGCAACGGATTTTCCGTTGCAACCCATGTTTTTTTTTTTTTTTAATTCCGGAATCAACTTTGCAACGGATAATCCGTTGCAAAGTAATTTTCATTTGCAACGGAAAATCCGTTGCAAATGGTTTTAAATTGCAACGGAAAATCCGTTGCAAACCATGTTTTTTTTTTTTCCGGGATGTGTTTAGCAACGGAAAATCCGTTGCTAAACAAAATTCCGTTGCAAAGTTTGCAACGGATTTTTGCCGTTGCAAAAATCCGTTGCAAACAGCCCTCTTTTTTAGTAGTGGCAACATCTATCTATATATATTCAGCAATTTATTTCTAATTAAAGAAGATTTGAATTGTAATAGTTATATATATTCTTCGATTTATACAAAATATAGAATCCCCACTTCAATTGAGAATATGAAATCAATTATGTATTGAAGTCTTCATTAATTCTCCATAGCTACCCTCTTGAAAATAACCACAGGTAGTTAATTACCCCATTTTGTTTTTTATTATTATGTATCATAAAATAATATGGGGGGGCTGCATATGGACCCACAAGGGTGGAAACGGGTCCCACTTGCTGTTGTTGTTAATGCTGAAACGGCAAAGAATGCAACTTGGTTGCCAAATTAAGCTGGCAAATAGCTACGGCTCAAGACAAAACTGAAAGCACACCCGTTATACAGTTCATGCAAAAGCACAGTGTTGCGAGAAAATCCTGAACCGTTTCTCTCTTTTTCTCATGCTCCAAGATATTTCCCCTTTCCTTATTTATATTTCCTTTCACTTTCTGTTGAGATTTACCTCTCTGCACTCCAAATCAATCTCTTGTGCTCTAGCTAGCTATCTCCATTCTAGTTTCTCTCTCTCTCTAAAGGCATCACTTGCTGTAGCTTAGCAGTATTCCTGAAGAGACTTCAATAAACTTGCAATGGATATGGCGGATGTTTTGCCATTCCTGGCTATGGTTGTAGTCCAGTTTGGCTATGCAGGCATGAATATTACGTCAAAGCTTGCAATGGATTCAGGCATGAAACCACTTGTTCTTGTTGCTTATAGGCAAATCTTTGCCACCATTGCAACGGCCCCCTTTGCTTATTTCTTTGAGCGGTAAGTTTCTTAAAGCTTTTTGTTTGTTCTAACTGGTTTTTCATGGCATTAAATATCTCTTTTCTTTAAACTTGGTATGTACGTGGGGTTGGTGTTTTGAAGGGGCGCATCTCTTGCCAATCAAATTTGGTGGAGTACTCTCTAAATTTTCTAATCTTGCATGCGGTATAGAAAACTAAGCCATTACTGTTCTTGATCAACTATTTCTCTCTCTTATCACTAAACTATCGAATTGAAGATTATATATTATTTGATTTATTTATTTTCAGTACTAATAAAAACTATGCTGCTGAAAAAATCTATGTTGGATTTGGAATGTTGGCGCTTATGCCTACGTACTGATACACACAGAGGCCATGGCTGCCGCTTGCCCATTTCCTTGGGACTGCGACAAGGCGCCAGCTACATGTTGCATGCCTTCACAGATGACCTAATAATAAAATAAATGGAAGGAGCAAGCTGCTGCTTCTTCTTCGATCTTCCTTCTTTAATCATTTAAAGGTCAAACAAAGACAGTTCTATAAAGCAGCAGCTTTGCATTTAATTACATCTCATGTGTATAATACTTTAGCTGCCAGGTCTTCACAGTATTAATTAACTGTTTTAGGACATCCTATACTACGGCTGAATGTAATTCCATTGGCTCGTTCGTGGTCACTCAAATTTCAAAATTAACTCTCGAAAAATAAATAAATTCTTGATTCAAATTACACACACGCTTCTGAGTAGATGTTGAATTCTTGTCACAGAAAAAGAAATCAAGTGCCGATTAATTAATTTATGGTTCAATTTGCATTAATGTTTTCTTTTCTTTTCTTTTTTCAGAAATATATATGGAGTTAAAATCCCTCTCCCTCTCCCTTTATATAAGAAGAAAAAACAAAAACTAAACCTCATGATTATGGAGAAAAAACAATTATATATACGTATAATTTCACACCATTCCACGCCATCATACCCCAATTCACCTCAATAAATTGATGCATTAATTTGTATTAAATTAAAATAGCTATTAAAGAAACAGTGTTGCGACTCTTGTCAAAGCTATGAGCTCAGATTATTTGCAATTTATTTTGTAGTATCCATTATCGAACAAGTTCTAAAGCAAACGTCCGGATTGGCTGTCAATTAAGTTTTGATTCAGGACATCAACTCGGCTAAATGCTTCCCTTAGGGTTGATCTAGATTAACTTCTTTTTTAAAAAACAAAATCTCCTGAAACAACATATTTTAAAAAAAAACAAGTTCATGTTTTTTCACTTACAACTAGGCTATTAACTAGTAACTTGAGTTCATCCCAGCTGTTCCACTTTCTAGCTCTACATTTCTTAGTTCTTTAACTTTATCATCAATCTCTCTAGCTAGCAACATGATAATACTTTTCTTATTAATGAGAATCAATAAGTTAATTATGATATGGCGCAATCTTTAGCTATTCTGATCTAGGTTTATATATTAATGCCAATTCAGGTTGGAATGCAGACATGAACTATATATCATGCTAGCTAGTACTGTTGCTTGATGGCAAATCTTTGCTATGATGACCACCTTTGTTTATTTCTTTTGAACTGTAAGTTCTTGATCAACGGAGTACGTGAAATAATTTATTGTTAAAAGAAATATGCAAAGGGATCATTGCAAATTAAGGTGGTCAAGTAACCTAATTAACTTTATGAAGCTAATTATAATTAGTTTGAGACCATTAGAAATGATTTAATTTGCCTTTTTTTCTGGTGCAGGAAAACTAGGCCCAAGATCACCATGTCTTTGCTGTTTCAGATTTTCATATGTTCTCTTACAGGGTGAGTAATTACTGCTCTCTGGTTGTTCCCTGCCAGCAACATTATATTCCTGGAAATATATCTAATTTTCTAAGGCATGCAGTGTAACAGGAAACCAGGTTTTTTACTTTATTGGGCTAGAAAACTCCACCCCCACAATTGGATGTGCATTGACCAACATACTCCCTGCACTGACTTTCATTCTTGCAGCTCTTTTCAGGTACTGAGGTCGTATCATTTTTCTGTATTTTTATTGCAAATTAGACCACATTCGGTATATTTATCTTAAGTTTTCTGGTTTAAAATTTTGCAGACAGGAATCAGTGGGAATTAAGGGCCTGTTTGGGAGGGCGGTAGCGGTTGCGGTTGTGGTTGAGTAAATAGAGTTTTAAAAATGGAGTTTTAAACTGTGGTTCAAAAAAAACAGTTTAGTGTTTGGTTAAAACTGTGGTTGAGTTGAAGGTTGAAGAAAAAGGAGTTTTGGTGTTTGGTTTCCAATCTTTACAAACTGCTTTTAACTTGTAAAATTACTTAAAAGGGCATGGAAATATACACATTTTAATAATAATAATTTTACACACACATTTATATATATATATATATATATATATATATATATATTATATTAATAATCATAATTTTAATAATAATAATAATAATAATAATAATATTTTATTATTTTTAATATTAAAATATTAATATTAATATTTTATATTATTATTTTATTTTAATATTAAAAAATATTAATAGCTTAATATTAGCTGCTGCCGACACTGGTTGATAAAATAATATTCCCATTTGCTTTGCTTCCCATTTGCTTTGTCTAACCCATTTGCTTCCCATTTGCTTTGCTTCCCATTTGCTTCGTCTAACCCATTTGCTTCATCTCCCCCCCTTTGAAAGCTCTCAGCTACCTTCATCTTCCCATTTGGGTTTTTTCTCCAAACCCATTTCTTTCCAAAAAATCCCAACGAAGACTCAACCTTTATTTGCATCATCATCAAGCTCCATGTCCTTGCAACCAATTGACGAACTGCTTCCAAAGCTTCAAGAGATCATCAAGCCTTTTCAATCGGTTCAAGAACCCAAAGCAAAGTATGATTTGGAACCACTTGAGAAGAGGGGAGCAGAGATGTTGAGGAGAGGGTTTGATTTGGAATAATAAATTCCAACGGTAATTTTGTGTTTTTTTTTTTCGTTCAGTCAAAACCAAGTCCCGACCGGCGTTTGAAAAGCACCTCCCAGGTGCTTTTCAAAAAACGCCGTTTGGGACTTAAAAAACCGTGGGTCCCACACATTTTAAATGGAGTTTTGTTGTTACCAAACAGGCTAACGGCTCTAAACCTTCATCCCAAATGGCAAACGACAAACGTGCTGGTTACCCAAACGGGTGCTAAGAAGACATCAGGGCAAGCTAAGCTGCTTGGGACAGTAGTTTGTGTAGGGGGGGCCATGTTGTTGTCATTCTACCATGGTCACATTATCAATATTGGCGAGTCAAGTATTCATTGGAACTATGCAGACAGTACCGGAAATAGCAGCACCGACAAGAAATCGAACCTCGTTTTGGGATCCTTATTTATAATGGCCAGTGCTGTTTCTTGGGCAATATGGTTCACCGTCCAAGTAAGAATTCTTACCTTCCAGAAAGTTTTCATGCCAATTCATGGTCTAAAAGCTTGATTTCTTGATGAATTGCGCAGGCGAAAGTGAGCTTGAAGTTTCCAGCTCCTTACACATGCACCTTATTGATGTGCTTCATGGGCAGCATTGAATGTGTAGTGATCGGCATCGGTGCCTGTTAAACTTTCAGTAATGTATTTTCATCTTCAATTTCACTTCCATCTACTTTTATGTTACAATGCTGAAATATATATAGAGGCTACTCCTACTACAAAACAAAGAACATACAAATAATCCCTAACACTACTGAACAAAAATTATAGTTATAACAATAATTTGTTATAACAAACTTTTTCTTCTATCTGGATTTTAACACTCCCCCTCAAGTTGGAGCGTAGATGTTTATCATGCCCAACTTGTTAATTGCACCATGAAACACTCTTCCTGAAACCGCTTTTGTGAGTACATCTGCCAGCTGATCTTCTGACCTTACAAACGGAAATTGTATAATTTTCTGATCAAGGTTTTCTTTAATAAAATGTCGATCGACTTCGACGTGTTTGGTACGATCATGTTGAACAGGATTATGCGCAATCTCGATAGCTGACTTATTATCACAGTGTAGACCCATAGATGTCCTATACTCAATTCCCAGGTCTTGTAGTACCTGTTTAATCCATAGCAATTCACATACACCATGAGCCATACCCCGGTATTCTGCTTCTGCACTTGACCTTGCGACTACTTTCTGCTTCTTACTTCTCCAAGTTACTAGGTTACCTTCTACAAAAGGAAAGTAACCTGATGTCGATCTTCTATCTATCTGATCTCCTGCCCAGTCTGAGTCTGTGTATCCTGTAATTTCACGAACTTCATTCTTTGAGAATAGTAGTCCTCTTCCCGGTGCACTTTTTAAATATCTTAGGATCCGATATACTGCTTCCATATGCTCCTCTCCTGGTGAATGCATGAACTGACTTACCACGCTGACTGCATAGACTATGTCTGGCCGTGTGTGTGATAAATATATCAGTTTCCCGACTAATCTTTGGTAACGTCCTTTGTCAGCTGACGTCTGATCTTCTGCTTGTCCCAGTTTGTGATTCATTTCCATAGGTGTATCTACCGGTTTGCATGCAAGCATTCCAGTTTCTGCTAATAAATCCAACACATATTTTCGTTGTGAAAGACATATCCCCGTTTTTGACCTCGAGACCTCAATCCCTAAGAAGTACTTCAGTTGTCCGAGATCTTTCATTTCGAATTTCGATGCCAGAAACTGTTGTAGAGCCTTTCTTTCTTCTGGATCATCTCCTGTTAAAACCATATCATCCACATATACTATTAGAGCCGTTACCTTCCCTCCTTTGTGCTTTATAAACAAAGTATGATCTGAATTACTTTGCTTATATCCAAACTCTTTCATCGTGGATGAGAATCTTCCGAACCATGCCCGGGGTGACTGTTTTAACCCATATAAAGCCTTCTTTAATTTGCACACTTTTGTTTCTCGTGAGCACCTGGTTTTCACTCCGGGTGGCAATTCCATATAAACTTCTTCTTCAAGATCTCCATTCAGGAAGGCATTCTTGACATCAAATTGTTGTAAGGCCCAGTCTCGATTCACTGCTATCGATATGAGAATCCGAATTGTGTTTATTTTTGCAACCGGGGCAAAAGTTTCTTGGTAGTCCACCCCATACTTCTGCGTATATCCCTTTGCTACCAACCTTGCTTTGTATCTATCAATGCTCCCATCTGCTTTCAACTTCACTGTGAACACCCATTTACACCCAACTTTCTTCTTTCGTGTTGGTAGTTGACATAACTCCCACGTGTTATTCTTCTGCAAAGCCTCCATTTCCTCATTCATTGCCTTGGTCCACTTTGGGTCTGCTAATGCATCCTGTACATTACTAGGAATAGACACATTGGATAATTGATTAACAGTAAATGCATATGATTCCGATAATCTATGGGTAGAAATATAGTTGCTGATGGGGTATTTAGTTTTGTGTTTTGGATCAGGTTCATACTGTTTCTTTGGGACTCCCCGGTTTAGTCTTTGTGGGTATCTATGGGTCTCATTATTTTCTAAGACAGGAATTTCATTTATATCAATTGGGATAGGATTTAGGGTTACCTGAGGTGACTGAGGAGAGACATTCTCGGTTGATTCTTCGGTTAATGGTGTAGGCGTTGGTAATTCAAGAGACATAGGGGGGTCGTTACTGAGATCATTCTGGTCTGTGCAACCTTCCAGGTTATCATCCCGGCTTGGTCTCATTTCCTCTAATTCGAATATATCTTCATTCTCTTCATTGTTACTCTCCCCCTGAAGAGAAGAACCAGGAACTCCCCCTGAATAGTAGGGTTCGGATTCTCGAAATGATGCATCCAAGGTCACATGTAGCTTGCGATGATGAGGATCATAACACCGATATCCTTTCTGAAACTCCGAGTAACCTACAAACACGCACCGTTTGGCACACGGATCGAGTTTGCTTCGCAGAACCTTAGGAATGTGGACATATACTGTACAACCAAATACCCGCGGCTCCAAATTTGGAAGGTGAGGAACCGACAGAAGAGATTCCATTTTCTGTTGAGGAGACTGAAAAACAATTGCACTAGATGGTGTTCGATTTATTAAGTACGCAGCGGATTTTACTGCCTCACCCCAATAGTATTTTGGCAGATTCATGCCAAATAGCGAAGCACGAACTATTTCCATAATTTGCCTGTTCTTTCTTTCGGCTAATCCATTCTGTTGTGGAGTATATGTGCAGGATGTCTGATGTCGAATTCCATGATGCTGTAAAAAATTACCAAGTACTTGATCCATAAATTCGGTACCATTATCTGACTGAAGTGTACGAATGTGCCGTTGGTATTGGGTCAGCACCATTTTCTGAAATTCCTGAAATGCTGTACTTACTTCACTTTTATTTCGGAGGAGAGAGATCCAGGTCATCCGAGTACATTCATCAATAAATGTAACAAAATACCTTGCATTAGAAAAGGATGAGACCTTTGCCGGACCCCAAACATCAGAATGAATTACTGCAAATGGTTCTACACTTTTATTCAAACTAGGCAAATAGGGAATACGGTGACTTTTCGCCAATTCACAAATTTCACACTGAAAATCTGAAATACTTAACCTTGAAAATAAATGCGGTTGTAACTTCTTAAGGTACCCAAATGACAAATGTCCAAGTCGTCGATGCCACAACCATACGAGAGCGTGAGCTTGATCCGTACTCCTGGTTTGATGCGCATAACCCAGTTTTGACCCCCCTTGTTTCGTTAATTCCAGATAATACAGATTTTCTCGTCTAACACCATAACCAAGAATCTTCCGGGTTAGAATGTCCTGAAAAACACAAAACTGAGGCCAAAACGTTACCGTGCACTCAAGAGTAGTAGTAATTTGACTAACCGACAAGAGATTATACGCAAGAGATGGAACAATAAGGACAGTATCAAGTGTTATAGAGTGATTCAAAATGAGAGATCTTTCCCCCGTAACAGGGGAGGTACTACCGTTAGCAGTGCGTACAGCTATACGTGAGGAGGGTTTATGACAAATTAAATTATCGGAATCACTAGTCATGTGATTAGATGCACCTGTATCAATAATCCAATCACTATTTTTAGTAATAACAGAGTGGGCAAAAGGTTTTTCGATGATACCTGAATGAGCCACATTCGCTGTAGGCAGTACCTGATCTACTGCTGTCAGATGTGCCATAGGTTTTCTGATATTTTTCCGAGGTTTTTTGGAAAAATCCCACCAGTCCGAGTAGCCAATAATTTCATAACACCGTTGTTTTGAGTGCCTCATTTCCCCGCAGTGAGAACACATCAACCCACCAGTATTTTTGTATTTTCGGTCAACCCCGTTTCGGTCAGTCCCGTTTCGGTCAACAACTCCGTTTCGGTCAACAGTATATAAAGGTAACCCTAAAAAACTTTTCCCCCTCTCTCTTCCCCCATTACCACCAGCCTTGGCCACTGGAATCACCCTTGAGTAGAGCACCTTCAATATCTTGTCACAGATCAAAGACAGTTCGGTCTCAATCTCAGCCCTGTAGTCATGGATCACAGACACATGGTTTTCATTTCCACGACTCTCCTCTTTCTGCTCGATTGTGGAAATGATCCTCCAAGAAGCACGTCTAGCCCCGATCACGTTTTTGTAAGCTACGGAGAGGAGGTTTCGTTCTTCCATGGTGAGTTCCTCGTTCTCGAGAGAGGCAGAGACAGAGACCTTCGCCATGTAGGGCTTTATGAAGGTGTATGAAGTTCTGGGTTTGCTTTCGTCTGGGTTGGGTGATTTGATTTTCGTTTGGGTGTTTGTGAGCTGATGGGTGTTGCTAGTTCAAGAGGGGTTTCGCTGGAGGTGATGAAGAGGTACGATGAACAAGACTCGCCGGAGATGACGAAGAAGCCCTGATATTTTCTCGGGAATCTGGGTTTTATTTTCTCGGGAAAATCTGGGTTTATTTTCTCGGGAAAATCTGGGTTTATTTTCTCGGGAAAATTTGGGTTTTTCTGGGTATGAACAGTAAAATTTCGAGATAAATAATTCGAGAAAAAAAATACGGTTCAAGAAAACAATTCGAGATTCACTGTTGGGTGTTTTTTTTCTGTGGGGATTGGTTTTGTGTATGAACAGTGCTCTTGATGAACAAGCACTGTGCAAATCGAGCTCTGGGTTTCAAACCAGAAGAGGAAAAAAAAAACAGCAATTCGGTTTCAAAGAAAAAAATTCGAGATTTGCTCTGATACCATGTTAAACTTTCAGTAATGTATTTTCATCTTCAATTTCACTTCCATCTACTTTTATGTTACAATGCTGAAATATATATAGAGGCTACTCCTACTACAAAACAAAGAACATACAAATAATCCCTAACACTACTGAACAAAAATTATAGTTATAACAATAATTTGTTATAACAAACTTTTTCTTCTATCTGGATTTTAACAGTGCCAATCACAAAGTATCAGAGTGGTCATTGCGATCTCCTGGCCGGCTTGTTGCAGCTCTCTATGCAGTATGTTCCCTAAATCTTTTCAGCAAGTTAACATATATAGGATCGATCAACGTAGCTAAGGAACTGCTTTCGAGCCCCAGTTCTTAATTATACTTCTATGGCGCCTGTTTAAATGATGCATGATAGCCTTTCTCCCTCACAATTTCAGGGAATCGTGTGTTCCGCACTCGCTTTTTCCCTCACTTCATGGAGTATTCAAAGGAAAGGAGCACTCTACGTCTCGGTCTTCAGTCCCTTGTTGCTTGTTATAGTAGCCGCTTCGAGTTGGGCATTGCTTCATGAGAAGATATATGTCGGAACGTATGCATATATAAACTGACTCCTTCACTGATTTTCTATACCTGATTATTGTTTTTGTGTGCTTAGTCTTTTGTAGCAACAAGGACTGACTTATTGATATGTGAATCATTTCTAGTGCTGTAGGGTCTATCTTGATCGTCGCGGGGCTTTACGCTGTTCTCTGGGGCAAGGATAAGGAGTTGAAGGAGGAGATCGAAGAGACGGAGGTGACGAAGCTAGGCAAGAAAGAGTGGAATAACCATGATCTTGAATTGCAATCAAATGCAATTTCAAATGGCAATATATAGCAATGCTGCGAGTTGAAGGATGGAAACTTAAGGGTACTGAACAATTGGGTTCAATTTTATGTATTGAAGGAGCTATCAATAACCATGTTTCTCGATGTGTATGAAGAGGCCAAAAGTGACTTGAAGGAGTTATTGAAGCTGTTCCTTAGCATGATGTCAGTAATTAGATTAACATAACCTTAAGAGAATTATGAATGTATGGCATAAATTGAACTTCACGTACGTGGAGAATGAAGAAAACATTAATTGCATCGCCAAATTAATTGGAACAAGAAAAAATAGGCATCGCTCCTTGTTTTTTCAAAGCTCGAGATTTGCATTTAAATATAGCCTTGAACCAAGGTGCAGAGGTGTGCATGTGCGGGTTTTAGGGAGGTGGGAGAGTCTCTGATGGGAACCAGGCTAGAGAAGGCAGCAGCAGAGACGATGGAAACAGTCCTTGCAGGATAGGAAAAGGAGAAGGAAAATCATATTTAAAGGGGGTTATATGTGAAAGAAACAACTTTGAAGTCAAATATGCGATGTGATTTTTTTTAATCTCATTTTGCATCAATTGTTTTTATGATTGTGGTCAAAGAATGAATAGCTTTTACACGGGGCTTGACTTGTCCGTAATGCTGAGGGTATTTTACTTTGGACTAATAATAGGAGTGGGAGAGCTCCATACCTAATTTCTTGCGTATATCTTGACTAATCTCATGGGTCCTGAAATAAATAATTATATAAGTCTTTAGTAGTCATCATATTAATAATCACGGGCTTAAATCTGAAATCACGGGAAAATAAACTCTTTAATCTCAAGCTTGTACACTGGTACAGTTTTAAATAATTGATAATTTCTTGGTACTTACTGTGGAGCTGGTGACTTTCTGTTGTAAAAATTAAAGTAAATATTTCAAAAGACTATCCTACATTGGTAAAACACAAAAGACCCTTTGAGTGCAAAGAGTATATATAGGACCTACTATCCCACATTGGAGAAAGAAAACTTTCATCAAGTGTTTATATACTAAAACTTGAGATGGGTTAGTAACCAACAAAGGAAGTAGAAGTGAGCTCGCGTACATGAGGATGAGTTGAGTAAGAGGAAAACCTCCGGTTCACCCCCCCTGCGCGCGAGGCAACGCCTATACTCTCTGAAATCTTTTTTGTTGTTTTGTTAAAATATTTGAATGACCCTTAAACTGAAAACATTAAATTTGTAACCATTGAAAATTATTTCTAACAATTATAAATTTCAAAGCATTTCCGGTTTTGGTTTTCATAGTTATTGTAAACATAAATTCTATAACAGCTATAATTTAAATTTAAATTATTATAACAACTTTATTTTTAAATTATTGTAACAGCCACTTTAATTTCATAAATATGGTCGCTGTTCTAGATTTAACATTTCCATCGTAGTTTTGTTTTCTTCAGGAGAGTCCGTGTGCAAAGGATGATGTTTGAGAATAATTTAAATAATAATTTAAAATTTATTTAATAATTTAAGTTATTATAATTTTATAATATGATATCAGAGACTTATTGATCAAGCGGTCACTAGCTCGAATCTTACTATTTTTATTTTATCTAATAAATTAAGTATAAAATAGTGTGAATATATATAAATTTCAAGTCTAGAAAATGATATATTAAAGTTTATTTAATAATATAAATTTTTAAATAAGATAATTTGATGTGTTTACGGGTTCAATTACGTTTCTACCTTACCCATTGTATTTGATGTTTTGTGTTTTCTTCTACTGTGACAAAGAGTCAAACAAGCCTTCTCTCTTCTTTATCGTACTTTTCTTTTTTGTATTTTTGATGGCCGGTTTCTTGATGACCATTTAATTAAATTCTAGATTATTATATATATAAAAAGAAATCACCAGGAAATTACTGGTTGCACACCGAAAGGAAAGCATCGGCGTCCATGAGATTTTATGCTTGAGGTCAATTTCTCTAGTATAAGGCCACCAAAAGAAACTACGCGAGTGAGATGCCGTACTTTTGACTATTTTAACGTGTGGAAATTACCGCCACGTTAAAAATCAAAAGTGTAGCCCGCAAGTCAAACCGTCATTTCATGTTTTAACTCAATTTCTTCGGTAACTTATAAACTCACGAATGTTGGAATTATGATACATAATATGTTTTAAAACAATTTTTTCAGATTTTTTTTTATATAATATTAGCATATTAAAATTATCAAAAAATATTAAAAAAATAATTTAATATTTTTTCATGTCAAATACATTTTTTAAATTCAGTTTTAACTAGAAAACAAATAAGTTCTCTTATAAGTTAAAAGTACATCTATTTAGTACTTTCAAATGTTTAAAAAAAATACTATTTGCTTAAAATATAAAATATTTGTTTTTATATTTACTATCAAAGGTCAGATGGTTATGAGGGCAGTGTTCTCACTTCATGACTGGTTTTGATCTCTCCAGCAATAGATTCTTAGGCGAAATCCCATTGGAGATGGGAAAATTAAGTGCATCGGCATCCTGGTGGTTAATTTTCGCAAGTTCTCCAACTTGAGAAGATCTCAGGGTCTTTGCCTTACTTTTGATATTATCAATAAATGAGTGTTGTAATTAACTACATTTATCTCTGAGCTCCTATGTATATATGTCTTGTTTACTTTGCTGTCGCTATATATATATATATATATATATTTTCGCACAGACCATCATGCATGTTGGAAAATTCTGATCGAGAAGTTAATAATGATGCAGTACATCTTGAATACAATTTATCATTAATTAATCTCGTCGTAATCTTCAAGTGAATAATGAAGAAGGCAATTTCTTGGAGTTGGCGAAAATATATGAACAAGCTGGTGTGAATTTGTGATGGGTCCTGCAAATCTAAGGAGGAAGACTTAGTTTTTGAAAGGAAGCACCAGGAAATTAGTGCTTGCTTGTGTTTAAAACTCACCGCAAGCCAATCATCAGCGTACACGACATTTTACGCTTTACCTCAATTTCTCCAGGTGGCACCAAAAGATTGTTACAGATTAATTAAGAGTAATGGAGATGGCGGGATATCCTGCTTTTGACTCTACACACCGCCCCAACGTTTAACACAAATAGAATTCTTAGACAAGAATTTATGAGAAAATATCAGGCAAATAACTCAATTTCTCCGGTAGTGCTGTAAAGGTACGTAACAATAAGCACAAGTCTTAAATTAAAACAAAAACAATCATTAATTTTGAAGAATTCTAATTACGATTTTAAAATAATACCGACCATGCATCATCAAAACAATTTCTCATCTCATACTTCCTTCAACCCGATGTATATCTATCCAAGTTAGGATATAGAGCTTTAGTCCGTCACTTTTCTCATGCCCTCTTCCTCTGTATTGAAGTAGGATATTTGAATCATCTAGGACATCCATGAGATTAGTTGAGGTGCAAGCAAGATGATCCGGATATCCATATTAATAAAAAAAAAAATAGGATATTTGATTTCATTATAGCACAAAAAAACAACCATGATGTTAGTTGTATATAACCGTTACTCACACTTGTAATTTCTATTTAAGGTGAATACAACATTGAAGAAAGTAATTCAGTTTTTTGTATCAGAGCTTTGTTGACCTAGTAGAAGGTAGTTTGTACCTTGTGTGCAAGTTTCAAGCCCCAATAGCTTTCACTTGAGGGGGCGTTAGAGAATAATATAAATTATATCTTAGAATCTTACCTAATCGTTTAAATTTTTAGGTGAGGTTGCTCTTGACAGTTATAAGACAGTTATAAGGAATAATTTTAACCATTTACTAATTCAATTTTAAGGGGTTTGCCAGAGGTATATGTGGGGGTTCCCTGTCAAAATGGTGTTCCTGGTAGCTTCCTGCCAACGTGAAAACAGGGATGGAATGCAGCATTTGATCTGCCTATCACAAGAAAGAAGAATTTTAGGCAAGCTTCAATAAAGCATGATGCTGTGTTTTTGCTACCAAAAAAACCAAATCATAATTTTTTATTTCATTTTTTATTCGCATTCAAAGTCTCTTCCATTCACTGTCGAGAAAATAATTTTATATTTATCAAGGGAAGAAGAGAGCTGAAGAGTAGTAGTATAAATAGGACCTCTTTTGTTACCCAAATGCACATAACAAACAGCAATTAATATAAGACGTAGTGCTTCATAGAACGATGACGATGAGAAAAATGTGGGTTTGGATGCTGCTAACATTATTCACTTTGGTTGGGGAATGGCATGGTCGTTGTTACGGGTGTCTGGAGGAAGAGAGAATTGGTCTCTTGGAGATCAAATCTTCAATCCACCCATATGGCTTTTCCTTGATAGATTGGGTGGACACGAGTAATGAGAGCATTAGTAAATGCTGTGAGTGGGGGAGAATCGAGTGTGATAACACTACAAGGCGAGTGATTGAACTCGATCTTCGGGGTGTAAGGGATGTGAGCTTGGGCGATTTCGTTCTCAACGCTTCTTTGTTTCTTCCTTTTAAAGAGTTGCGAAGTCTTGCTTTGGGCAATAATGCAATAGTTGGTTGCCATGAGAATCAAGGTTTATGATGTTATATAATCATATTATTGAGTGAATATTATTATACTGAGATTATATTGATAAAATGGCTGGTGTTTAGTGTTTATAATTATTTTACTTGGAGATTTCTCTTGCAGGCTTCGAAGTCCTATCATCAAAATTGACGAAACTTGGCCTGAGGGATAATCGATTTAATGATGACAGCAGCATGTTATCATGTTTGACTGGTCTTTCATCTCTCAAATCTTTGGATCTATCAGACAATATGTTGACAGGATCAACTGGTATGGTAACAATCGAATTGTCTAGTTTTTTTTACTGTATAAATTCTCCTTTAATTGTCTTATTTCCTTTCAACATGCTTTTGAGAATCCTCGTGTAGGTGTCAAGGTCTTGTCATCAAGATTGAGGAAACTGCATGTCCTTGACCTAAGTTGGAATCAATACAATGATAGCATTTTCTCATATCTAACTGGGTTCACATCTCTCAAGTCTTTGGATCTATCATACAATGAGCTGACAGGATCATCAGTTGGTAACAATTAAATTATTATCTAGCTTTGAACCTTTTTCATGACCCTTTCCTGTATGATTTTTTCTATGCTACTAGTTTGTTTCCTTCAGTTGGCAAGTATCTCATTTTTATTTTTTAATTTTGCATGGCTTGTGGGCATTTTTACTTACATATAACACCAACTCTCTTGCAGGTGTCGAGGTCCTATCATCACAGCTGAGGAAATTAGAGTGGCTTGACCTAAGCAATAATAGCTTCAACGACAACATTTTTCCACATTTGTGTGGATTTTCTTCCCTCAAAACTTTAAGAATGTCAGGCAACGTGGTGTCAGGATCAACTACTTGTAGGTTTTTTTTTTTAAAAATAAAATCATAGTTTTTTTCTATTTTTTTATAATATTTATTAAAATCTTCCTTTCTCAGCCGTTATTTTATTTTTTCAAAATTGAAAAAAGTTGGAAAGGAAATTGGAATTAAAATAAGCATTTGGTAATTAAAATAAGCATCTTTCTGTGTTGGGTAGTAATTTATTTCCACAATACTTATTTGATTCTAGGTATCATAGGTTTGAGGAAGCTTGAAGTCCTTAGTCTGAACTACCTCACCATCATCGGAAGTACTTTGCTGCAGTCATTGGGAGCATTGCCATCCCTAAAGATTCTTTCTCTTAAGGATAATAATTTAAGCTCGACATCAATAAGTCAAGGTTAATCACAGATTAGTTGGCTTAAATTTTAATTATTAATGTTGAAGCCTTCTATTAATGTAAAATGCAATGACTGCTCCGTATCACTATCATTGCCATCATTTATTTATTTTGTTTCTTTTTTTTTCATAGTGACTTTCTTCAACATGACCACCCTTGAAGAATTGTATCTAGATCGCAGTGCTCTCCCAATAAACTTTCTCCAGAATATTGGACAATTGCCTGCTCTTAAAATCTTGTCTGTTTGTGATTGTGACCTCATTGGCACCCTACCCACTCAAGGTAAATCAACACCTCTCCCATCTGCATATAATTACATGATCAAAGAAAGATACTCAATTTCATCGGTAGTTTTAACATGATTAGAGATAAACTAATTCTACAGGTTTGGATGGATTGAAGAATGTTGAACAGTTAGATCTCTCTGGAAATAAGCTAGAGGGTTCACTCCCAGATTGTTTGGGAAACTTGTCATCTCTACAAGTACTAGATGTTTCTAGAAATCGGTTCACTGGGAATATTGCCACCGGTCCTCTAAACAACCTCATATCCCTTGAGTTCTTATCACTATCAAACAACCTCTGTGAACTCCCACTTTCATTCAAATCCTTCAGTAACCACTCAAAACTCAAGTTCTTCATATGTGACAATTGCACTCTAGTAGAAGACCAAGCTGGCTTTTGGAAGTTCATTCCAAAGTTCCAACTGATGGTTTTCAGCTTGTCAAATTGTACATCTAAAGCAATCAATTCAGATGTTCCCAACTTTCTCTACAACCAATATGACTTGAGAACCCTTGATCTCTCCAACTGCAACTTCATCAGAGTGTTCCCGTCATGGTTACTTGAGAACAACACAAGATTGGAAACATTATATTTGAGGCAGAACTCCTTTGTTGGTCCTTTGAAATTGCCAAACCATCCTACTCCGAATATGATTTCCTTAGATATATCAAACAGCAACATAAGCGGTCAAGTTCCAAGAAATATATGCTCGGTATTCCCACATTTAGCACAATTTATGATGGCTAAGAATGGACTGACAGGAAGCATTCCTTCTTGCTTTGGAAATATGAGCTATCCACCGTTTTTAATAGATTTATCTCACAATCTATTGTCGATAGTAAAACTAGAGCAGTTGAAGAGATCATGGTATGTGAAGCTATCAAACAACAATCTGGGTGGACAGATATCTCCTTCAATTTTCAACTCATCTTTCCTCAGATATCTCTACCTAGATGGCAACAAATTTACGGGGCATGTATTAGATTTTCAACCTACCAATGGAATATATTTAGCTGCCCTGGATATAAGCGACAATCAGTTTTCAGGCATTCTTCCAACACGGATGGGCAATTTCTCAAATCTCGAAGCAATTGATTTGTCCAGAAATCATTTTGATGGTCCACTTCCAAGAGATTTCTGCAAGGTTGACTACCTTGAATATTTGGACTTGTCTGATAACAATTTGTCTGGTTCTGTACCATCTTGCTTCAACCCATCATCAATAAAACATGTACATCTATCCAAAAATCAACTGAGCGGTCCGTTGACAGAGGCATTTTATAACAGCTCTTCCTTGGTGACGTTGGATATTGCAGACAACAACTTGATGGGCCCAATTTCAAATTGGATTGGCAATCTTTCGGTATTGAGTGCTCTTCTCCTGAGAGATAATCAATTTGCTGGTGACCTTCCTACTCAGTTATGCTTGTTAGAACATTTAACCATCTTGGATGTTTCACGAAATCAGCTCTCCGGTCCTCTACCTCTTTGTCTGGGAAATTTTTCTTTGAAGAAAAATCTAGATAAAGCGAGAGTAACTGGTAACGAAAACTATGTGATCATGTCCCTATGGCAGATGTCTTATGAAATCGGTTTACTAGCAGGGAAGATCAATGACGCGGGAAGCAGTTTTGAAGACATGAATATAGAAGAAACTAAACCCAGCAATATAGTAAAATTTACAACTAAAAGAAGGTTAGAAGGTTACAAGGGCACTGTTCTCAACTTGATGGCTGGTTTTGATCTCTCCCGCAATAGATTCTCAGGCGAAATCCCATTGGAGATGGGAAAATTAAGTGAGTTGCATGCGTTAAACTTGTCACACAACAATCTCACTGGATCTATCCCCGCAACATTCTCAAACTTAAAGCAGATAGAGAGCTTGGATCTTTCTCACAACAACTTGGATGGTGTCATCCCTCCACAGCTTGTTGTACTCAACAACCTAGAAGTTTTCAGTGTGGCACACAATAACTTGTCAGGAAAAGCTCCAGAGAGGAAAGCTCAGTTTGGAACCTTTGATGAAAGCAGTTACGAAGGTAATCCTCTTCTATGTGGACCTCCGTTAGAGAACAAATGCAGTGAAGAAGAGTCACCATCACAGCCCATGCCTAATGATGAACGAGAAGATGATGGTTTCATTGACATGGAAGTTTTCTATGTGAGCTTTGGTGTAAGTTACATAATATTGGTGTTGACAATTGCAGCAGTTCTCTACATAAATCCACTTTGGCGGGGCCGGTGGTTTCACTTCATTGAAGAGTGCATTGACACTTGCTACTGTTTTCTGGTGGTTAATTTTCGTAAGCTCTCAAACTTTTTTTCTCTGTGATGACGACACACTTGGTTCATTCACTTGTTTTCTCCAGGTTAATTTCCTGTAACCTATATGTTTCTCTTTTTTTCATTATAAAGAAATGTTAATTTTGGAAACATAAAATAATTGAATATATGTATCTCATAATTTTCTTTTTATGAATTTTACTTTATAAAATAGTGAGAAATTCAACACTTTATTTCTTCTATGGAGCTCATTCATTTTTCACAGGTGTAAGTGTTTGCACCAACCACGTGTCCGCATGACATTTGATGAATTGAGTTAAGAGGGGAGGTATTAAACCTGACTATAAAGAGGACTACAGCGACTAAGCTTAACCCGGCCGTGACTTTAGATTGCATCGTGCTGTCCACCCAATTTAATTACAGCACAGATTTATTATTGAATGATTAAAAAAATATTAACCTCATGATATGAACAATTAACTTAACGACTGGGATAAAATAATTTTTAATCTTTTGACCCAAATCGTACCCTCACGACTGGGATAAAATAGCCAAAAAAAAAATCTCGTGCAATAAAATCTAATGAAATGAAGGTATGAAAGGGTATTTTAGTTTTAGAAGAAAAGGGAAATTATTTTTATTGGACTAATCTTACACCGTTAAACCCCATGACCTTTCCTAACCATCAGATATTCTTTTGATGCATCATCATCTCGTGTGTGTGCGCTTCTGTTGTCAGAGGTAATGCTTAATCTCCCCTTGGAATCTTCTGACCACTTTGAGTTTTCTCCAGATAAACCATTTTGATCTGTGTCTTCTACAGTCTTGATCCCTAAACCTGAACCATCATCCTGAGACTCAGAATGAAATTAAATTTACATAATCCAATGGCCTCTTCAATGCCTCTGGGACCTAATAGAGCAGAGAAGAAACAGCAGATAAATTATATCAGATAATTGAATGGGAGAGAGTGTGGAATTTGGTGGGAAGGGGGAATGCAAGATTGAGCAGAATAAAATTCCAGAACAAGTCCTGCTTGTACATGCATATTCAGTAACCACACAACTTTTTTCAACCTAACGCAAGGAGAGTACACTGGAGATATTATTGTAAAAGCCATTTCAAAAGTATTTTATCCCACATGGGAAAACACAAGTAGCCTTTTTTAGTCCAAATAGTAGATGTTAGTTAATTACCGGGTTGACCAAACAATTTTTATAACGGTTAAAATTAAAATATAATATTTATACATGTAACGTTTGATATAATAAAACAGATCAACATACCCTATTATAACAACAACAACATCGAAATCTTAACATCTAAAATTATCACTACTATTACTGTCAACACAATAAAAATTATTAAATTACCTGGAGAAAAAAAAATAAAAAAAATAACAAAAGAGTAAGTAAGAGCAAAAACTAAAACTAAAACTAAAATTATTATTATTATTATTATTATTATTATTATTATTATTATTATTACGTTAATAATGAAAATAAATAAATCAAAGACTAAAAAAAGCCTAAAAACTTTAACAAAAAAAGCAAACAATAAAATAAAATAAAATATATGATAAAACAATAATAAAAATTATCAGCTGAAAAAAATCATTTAACTTGAGAATAAAAAAAAAATAAAAAAACTAAAAGAAATAACAAAGAGGGAAAAAAAAAGAAATATCAATTTTCAAATGATTATAAACACAAACTAAAATTTAAGAACTAAATTTTTCAGAATACATACTACCTCAACAAAAGAGAAAATAATAAAAATTATTCGATTACCCCGTGAAAAAAAACTCAACAACATTAACAAAAGAGTAAGAATGAAAAAAAGCCTAAAATTATTGTTGTTGTTGTTGTTGTTATTGTTATTATTACGTAATAATGAAAAAAATTAAATTAAATCAAAGACTAAAAAAATCCTAAAAAATGAGCAATATTGTTATAATTCACAGTGATTTGTCTTACAAGCTACAGTAACTGAATCATGATCTATTTTAGTATATATATATATATATATATATATATATATATAAAAGAAATAACTAGGAAATTACTGCCTGCACACCGCAAGGCAAGCATCCGCGTCCATGAGGTCAATTTCTCTAGTATGTTCTAACTCAATTTCTTCGGTGACCTATAAACTCACGAATGTTGGAATTATGATGTAAAGATTGCAGGAATTCTCACAGACCTGATGTAATTGAGAAAGAAAGAGAGATGATCTTGTGTAAAGCTGAGAGATGAGAGGAGAAAGAGAGAGAAGTGAGAAAAGAGAGGGAAAGGAAAATTTTGAATTCATACTGCATGAATACTCTAACATACACACAATCATATACTAACATACGCACAATCATGAACTAACATACACATACTCATTCATGCTGCATGAATACTCTAACATATGATACATAATATATTGTAAAACAATATTTTCAGAGTTTTTTTTATGATATTAGCGTAATAAAATCATCAAAAAATATTGAAAAAATTAATTTAATATTTTTTCATGTCAAATACATTTTTAAAATTCAGTTTTAACTAGAGAACAAATAAGTTCTCTTATAAGTTAAAAGTAATACTATCAAATGTTTTAAGAAAATACTATTTGCTATAAAATATAAAATATATGTTTTTATATTTACTATCAAAGGTCATATGGTTACAAGGGCATGCAGTGTTCTCAACTTCATGACTGGTTTTGATCTCTCCAGCAATAGATTCTCAGGCGAAATCCCATCGGAGATGGGAAAATGAAGTGCGATGGCACTTGCTCCTGTTTCCTGGTGGTTAATTTTCGCAAGTTCTCCAACTTGAGAAGATCTCAGGGTTCTATTGGAGTGATCAACGTGTTCCTTTTGTTTTTGTCCAACGATATCTATCAGCCTCTTTATTAAAAAAAAATATATTTAATATTTTTAAAATAGTAGTGATGAAATTCCAAATGGAAATTTTACTGTTACTGTTTAATCACCGTCGAAGTGATCAATGAATCAGTAGCCATTGCTTGTCCGTTCGTTCATGAACGTATGCTAATGTGAGTCAAAGTCTTTCGAATAATTCCAGCAGGTCTTTAATGCATGGTCGTTGTCATGGGGGCTTCGAGGAAGAGAGGAGTGGTCTCTTGGAGATGAAAGCTTTGATCAATCCAAACAGCATTTTCGGGCATTTGGGCGACTGGACGGGCCAATAAAGAGCTGGATATTGCTAATTGTTGTGAGTGGTATGGGATCAAATGTGATAGCACCACAATATTGACTTTTTATATTATTATATTTTACATGATATTAGAACATTGGGATTAAATTAATTTGATTTATTTAAAAAAAAATAGTTCATATATATATATATATTATAAGACATTAACAATTAACAAATATCAAAATATATAATTATTCTCAATTTTGAAGAAAAAATACCTATAAAATAATCTATTTCGCTCAAATTTATAACATAATAAAGAAAATATAGGATCATCAAAACTCAAAATTTTTAACAAAAAGTAAACAAGAAAAAAAATATTTAAATATAAAATGTCGCGTGAGAGATTCTCATATCTTTCTAAGTATAGATGGCTGAGGCGAGTTAAATGGTTGGCTGTAAGGATTCAAAGATTTGCTTGCCCACAAAATTTAAAATATCTTGAAGACATATGGAGAGAAGAATAATCAAAGATGCTCTAGTCCACATCATCATTGATTGTGAGCCAGCCAATGGAAATGAGCTGAATAATTTTATATTTAGCAAGGGAAGAAGAGAGCTGAAGAGTAGTAGTATAAATAGGACCTCTTTCGTTACCCAAATGCACATAACAAACAGCAATTAATATAAGACGTACGTAGTGCTTAATTCATCTAAGATGACGATGAAAAAAATGTGGGTTTGGATGGTGCTAACATTATTCACTTTGGTTGGGGAATGGCATGGTCGTTGTTACGCGTGTCTGGAGGAAGAGAGGTTGGGTCTCTTGGAGATCAAAACTTCAATCGACCCATATGGCTCTTACTTGACAGATTGGGTGGACACGAGTAATGAGAGCATTAGTAATTGCTGTGAGTGGGGGAGAGTCGAGTGTGATAACACTACAAGGCGAGTGATTCAACTCCGTCTTTCGGGTGTAAGGGATGTGATCATCTTGGGCGATTTGGTTCTCAACGCCTCTTTGTTTCTTCCTTTCAAAGAGTTGCGAAGTCTTGCTTTGGGCAATAATGCAATAGTTGGTTGCCATGAGAATCAAGGTTTCTGATGTTATATCATCATATTATTGAGTGAATATTATTATATAATCAAGATTATATTGATAAAATGGCTGGTGTTTAGTGTTTATTATTTTACTTGGAGAATTCTCTTGCAGGCTTTGAAGTCCTATCATCAAAATTGACGAAACTGAATGTCCTTGACCTAAGTGCTAATCGATTTAATGATAGCATTTTCTCATCTCTAACTGGGTTTTCATCTCTCAAATCTTTGTATCTATCAGAAAATATGTTGGCAGGATCAACTGGTATGGTAACAATCGAATTGTCTAGTTTTTTTTTTTTTTGTATAATTTCTCCTTTAATTGTCTTTATTTCCTTTCAACATGCTTATGAGAATCCTCGTGTAGGTGTCAAGGTCTTGTCATCAAGATTGAGGAAATTGGAGAACCTTGACCTAAGTTGGAATCGATACAATGATAGCATTTTCTCATCTCTAACTGGGTTTTCATCTCTCAAGTCTTTGGATCTATCATTCAATTATGAGCTGATAGGATCATCAGTTGGTAACAATTAAATTATCTAGCTTTGAACCTTTCTCATGACCCTTTCCTGTATGATTTTTTCTATGCTACTAGTTTGTTTCCTTCAGTTGGCAAGTATCTCATTTTTAATTTTTAATTTTGCATGTCTTGTGGGCATTTTTACTTACATATAACACCAACTCTCTTGCAGGTGTGGAGGTCCTATCATCACAGCTGAGGAAATTAGAGACGCTTGACCTAAGCTATGATAGCTTCAACGACACCATTTTACCACATCTGTGTGGATTTTCTTCCCTCAAAACTTTAAACCTGTCAGGCAACATGGTGTCAGGATCAACTACATGTAGGTTTAAAAAAAAAAACAAAATTACAGTTTTTTCCATTTTTTTATAATATTTATTAAAATCTTCCTTTCTCACCCGCTATTTTATTTTTTCAAAATTGAAAAAAGTTGGAAAGGAAAACGGATTTAAAATAATCATTTGGTAATTTTATAAAATTATGCCAAACATCTTTTTATGTTGTGTAGTAATTTATTTTCACAATACTTATTTGATTCTACGTATCATAGGTTTGAGGAAACTTGAAGTCCTTAGTCTGAACCAGCTCACCATCATCGGAAGTACTTTGCTGCAGTCATTGGGAGCATTGCCATCCCTAAAGATTCTTTCTCTTAAGGATAATAATTTAAGCTCGACATCAATAAGTCAAGGTTAATCACAGATTAGTTGGCTTAAATTTTAATTATTAATGTTGAAGCCTTCTATTAATGTAAAATGCAATGACTGCTCCGTATCACTACCATTTCCGTCATTTAATTATTTTGTTTCTTTTTTTTCACAGTGACTTTCTTCAACATGACCACCCTTGAAGAATTGTATCTAGATCGCAGTAGTGCTCTCCCAATAAACTTTCTCCAGAATATTGGACAATTGCCTGCTCTTAAAATCTTGTCTGTTTGTGATTGTGACCTCATTGGCACCCTACCCGCTCAAGGTAAATCAACACCTCTCCCATCTGCCTATAATTACATGATCAATGAAAGATGCTCAATTTCATCGGTAGTTTTAACATGATTAGAGATAAACTAATTCTACAGGTTTGGATGGATTGAAGAATGTTGAACAGTTAGATCTCTCTGGAAATAATCTAGAGGGTTCACTCCCAGCATATGTCATCAGCAGCATGTCCTCTTCTTGGCTTAGTTCAGCATAGTGTGCTTGCTTATTCAGATTTGGGCATTCATACTGAAAATGCCCAATTCTGTGGCATTTGAAACATTCAATGGTTGCTCTGTTGTAGACTTGGCCTCCTCTTCCACGTCCTCTTCCCCTATAGGTATTCATACCCCTGCTTTCTCTGTCAAAGTGCACAATATTTTTTCCACTATCTTCACCTCAGCCACAGCTTCTCCAGAGTTCGTCATATTGTTCACTGTCAACAATACCCGTGAGAAATACCCAGTTACGGACTCACCTTCTTTCATTTCAAGCAGCTCAAAATTCCTTCGATGAATTTGAAGCTGAGCACGCTGCACCCTAGCGTTCCCTTGATGCTTGATCTTCATGGATTCCCATAGCTGTTTAGCTGTGTTCTTCTGTGCTATTGTCTTCAAAATTGATTTGTCAATCGACTGGAACAGGTAGTTCTTGGTTTTTAGATCCTTCAATTTCATCTCCTCCAAACTCTTCTTCTGGGCAGGTGTGAGTACTTCTCCAGGTGATGTTTCTTCATAGCCTGTTTCAATGACACACCAGTACTCCTTCGACCTCAACAGATTTTCCATCAACATACACCAGTGCTCGTAATCTCCATCGAACTTGGGTATGCTTGGCTGTGCAAAGTTGGAGTCCATTTTCCTTTTAGTTGAAATCGATTGCTTCTCTTCTTCACTCACACTCACTCACTCAGTGTTTCCCAAGTGTTTTCCCCAATTTCTTTCTCTCACTCTTCTCACAATCACTCTGTGATTCCCTTTCCTTTTCACCCCGATCAGGTCCCTTCTTGAGAGCTCTGATACCATGACGCGGAAAGCCATTTGGAAGAAATCAATACACAAGAAACAATACAATTTACAACTAAAAGAAGGTCAGAAGGTTACAAGGGCACTGTTCTCAATTTCATGACTGGTTTTGATCTCTCCAACAATAGATTCTCAGGCAAAATCCCATTGGAGATGGGAAAATTAAGTGAGTTGCTCGCGTTAAACTTGTCACACAACAATCTCACTGGATCTATCCCGACGACATTCTCAAACTTAAAGCAAATAGAGAGCTTGGATCTTTCTCACAACAACTTCGATGGTGTCATCCCTCCACAGCTTGTTGTACTCAACAACCTAGAAGTTTTCAGTGTGGCACACAATAACTTGTCAGGAAAAGCTCCAGAGATGAAAGCTCAGTTTGGAACCTTTGATGGAAGCAGTTACGAAGGTAATCCTCTTTTATGTGGACCTCCGTTACAGAACAAATGCAGTGGAGAAGAGTCACCATCACAGCCCATGCCTAATGATGAAAGAGAAGATGATGGTTTCATTGACATGGATGTTTTCTATGTGAGCCTTGGTGTAAGTTACGCAATTGTGGTGTTGACAATTGCAGCAGTTCTCTACATAAATCCACTTTGGCGGGGTCGATGGTTTTACTTCATTGAAGAGTGCATTGACACTTGCTACTGTTTAATGGTGGTTAATTTTCGTAAGTTCTCCAACTTCAGAAGATCTTAGGGTCTTAGCAAATGGGATTAATGAGTTTGTTGTGGTTGTTGGTCTCTCATAGATTAGCCTTACTTACTTTTGATGTTATCAATAATGAGTGTTGTAATTAACTACATTTATCTCTGAACTCCTCCTAAGAATGTCTTGTTTACTTTGTTGTCGCTATATATATATATATATATCTGATCAGAATTTTCCAACATGCATGATGGTCTGTTTCCAGAAATATATATATATATATATATATATATATATATATATATATATATATATATATTTCTGGAAACAGACCATCATGCATGTTGGAAAATTCTGATCAAGAAGTTAATAATGATCTTGAATACAATTTCTCATCAATTAATCTCGTCGATGTGATCTTCAAGTGAATAATGAAGAAGGCAATTTCTTGGAGTTTGAGAAAATATATGGAACAAGCTGGTGTGAACTTGTGATGGCTCTTGCAAATCTAAGTAAGAAGACTTAGTTTTTTAAAAGAAAAGCACCAGGAAATTAGTGCTTGCTTGTGTTTAAGACTCAAAAGTGCACGCCGCAAGTCAAGCATCATCGTACACGACATTTTATGCTTTACCTCAATTTCTCCAGGAGTGCATTATTAAGGCACCAAAAGATTGTTACAGAATAAGAGTAATGGAGAAGGCGGGATATCCCGCTTTTGACTACTTTATACACCGACCACAACGTTTAACACAAAATAGAATTCTTAGACAATAATTTATGAGAAAATAGCAGGCAAATAACTCCGGTAGTGCTGTACAGAAAACAATAAGCAGAAGTCTTAAATTAAACAAAAACAATCATTAATTTTGAAGAATTCCAATTAAGATTTTAAAATAATACAAAGTTAAAAAATTGAAAGTTCAATTTTGATTTGATGAAGGCTTTGTTAAGAAGAAAAATTCAATTTGGGAAGAAAATCTCGAAATTAAATGTTTAATAACTCGATTGTAATTCTTCATGATTTAATTGAATTTATTAAGGGTGTAATTACAAGAAAAAATGTTTTTTTTTAACTCTATTTAAGCGTTAATTGGAAGGAATTAAAAGGATTGAATTACAATTTGAAAAATTTAATCCGGTCAAATATAGAGCTTAACTACATAAATATTAAAGTTTAATAGGCAATTGTACATGATTAAAGAAATTCAAAAACAAAAACCAAATTGTAAAAGTCACGAGACTTCAAGGACTTAAATCAACAAAATCAAAAGCCAAATTGAATAGAATTGAAAATTTGATGGTCAATTTACATAAATAGAGAAGAAAAAACCTTATTAGAAAAGACATTAAACTTTGAAGCGGATAATTGAGTTTGATTAAAAGATCCGACCCCTCTCCCTCGTATATTGTTCGCTTTGGCCTATGATTTCACGGTTTTGTTCTTAAGAGCACTCTAATTCGCTAAAAAATCGTGTTTGACTTGATGACAATCAGACCTGATGTGGAATATCACAATTTTCATATCTTAAGCAAGAGCCGTCTTTGGCTCTAAATCTCCGCCATAGCCATAAACACATTACCAAACCGGCACTGTAACGAAGAAAAATTCAATTTGGGAAGAAAATCTCGAAAATAAATGTTTAATAATTCAATTGTAATTCTTCAGTAACAAGATGTATTTCTGAATGAAAAACACTTTTAAAAATAACCATAAACACATTACCAAACCGGCACTGTAACGTTCTTGCAAGAATGCCGACAGATAAAGTAAATCTCAGCCATAGCCTTGCTATGACCCGAGTTTGAACACGAAATGGATTGTGTTTGCCAGCATGAGGTTGGCTCAACGATGACACAACACTTGTTTTCTCCAGGTTAATTTCTTGTAACCTATATGTTTCTATTTTTTTTCTGTACAGAGAAATGAATATTTTGGAAACATAAAATAATTTATGAATTTAACTTTATAAAATAGTGAGAAGTTCAACTCTTTATTTCTTCTATAGAGCTCATTCATTTTTCACAGGTGTAAGTGTTTGCACCAACCACGTGTCCTCCATGACATGTGAAGAATGAGTTAAGAGGATAGTTATTAAACCTGACTATAAAGAGGACTACAGCGACTAAGCTTAACCGTGACTTTAGATTGCATCGTGCTGTCCACCCAATTTAATTACAACACAGATTTATTATTGAATGATTAGAAAAAAAATACTAAACTCGTGATATGAACAATTAACTTAACCCATTTATGTTAATTGTATTTATAATTATTAATCTTTTGACCCAAATCGTACCCACACGACTGGGATAAAATAGCAAAAAAAAAAAATCTCGTGCAATAAAATCTAATGAAATGAAGGTATGAAAGGGTAATTTTAGTTTTAGAAGAAAAGGGAAATGATTTTTATTGGGCTAATCTTACACCGTCAAACGCCATGGCCTTCTCCTAAGCATCAGATATTGTTTTTATGCATCATCATCTCGTGTGTGTGCGCTTCTGTTGTCAGACGTAATGCTTAATCTCCCCTTGGAATCTTCTGACCACTTTGAGTTTTCTCCAGATAAACCATTTTGATCTCTGCCTTCTACGGTCTTGATCCCTAAACCTGAACCATCATCCTGAGACTCAGAATGAAATTAAATTTACATAATCCATTGGCCTCTTCAATGCCTCTTGGACCTAGTAGAGCAGAGAAGAAACAGCAGATAAATTATATCAGATAATTGAATGGGAGAGAGTGTGGAATTTGGTGGGAAGGGGGAATGCAAGATTGAGCAGAATAAAATTCCAGAACAAGTCCTGCTTGTACATGCATATTCAGTAACCACAACTTTTTTCAACCTCACGCAAGGAAAGTACACCGGAGATATTATTGTAAAAGCCATTTCAAAAGTATTTTATCCCACATGAGAATACACAAGTAGCCTTTTTTAGTCCAAATAGTAGATGCTAGTTAATTACCGGGTTGAACAAATAATTTTTATAATTGTTGAGATTAAAATATAATATTTATACATGTATCGTTTGATATAATGAAATAGATCAACATAGCATAATATAACAACAGCAACATCGAAATCTTAACATCTAAAATTATCACTACTATTACTGTCAACACAATAAAAATTATTAAATTACTTGGAGAAAAAAACAAAAAATAAATAAAAAAAGAGTAAGTAAGAACAAAAACAAAAACAAAAACAAAAACTATTATTATTATTATTATTATTATTATTATTATTATTATTATTACGTTAATAATGAAAAAAAAATCAAAGACTAGAAAAAGCCTAAAAACTTTAACAAAAAAAGCAAACAATAAAATAAAATAAATGATAAAACAATAATAAAAATACTATCAAATGTTTTTAAATATTTACTATCAAAGGTCATATGGTTACAAGGGCATGCAGTGTTGTCAACTTCATGACTGGTTTTGATCTCTCCAGCAATAGATTTTCAGGCGAAATCCCATCGGAGATGAGAAAATGAAGTGTGTTGGAACTTGCTCCTGTTTCCTGGTGGTTGATTTTCGCGTGCTCTCCAACTTGAGAAGATGTCAGGGTCTACTGGAGTGATCCATGTGTTTCTTCTCTTTGGTCCAACTATATCTATCAGCCTCCTTTTCTAGTGCTGTTTTTTTTTTTTTAGATTCATTGTATTTAAATTTTAAATATAAAAATTACATTTTTAATATATATATTTTTTCTAATTTAATTGAAAATATATTTTTATTGAAAAAAAAAGTTGAAAATAGTAGTGATGAAATTCCAAATGGAAAGTTGAAAAGTAATAGTTCCAAATGTCACTGTTACTGTTTAATCACCGTCGAAATGATCAATGAATCAGTAGCTGTTGCTTGTCCGTTCGTTCATGAACGTATGCTAATGGGAGTCAAAGTCTTTCCAATAATTCCAGCAGGTCTTTAATGCATGGTCGTTGTCATGGGTGCTTCGAGGAAGAGAGGAGTGGTCCCTTGGAGATCAAAGCTTTGAACAATCCAAACAGCATTTTCGGGCATTTGGGCGACTGGACGGCCAATAAAGAGCTGGATATTGCTAATTGTTGTGAGTGGTGTTGGATCAAATGTGATAGCACCACAATATTGATTTTTCATATTATTATATTTTACGTGATATTATAATATTGAGATTAAATTAATTTGATATTTTTTTTAAAAATAGTTCATTTAAGTATATATATTTCAAGACATTAGCATTAAACAAATATCAAAATATATAATTATTCTTAATTTTTGAGAAAAAATACCTATAAAATAATCGTTATTATTATTTTAAATACATTATTCATAATATTTCCAGCAGGTCTTTAATGCACCGAAGTCTCTTCTTTGACAATACGGCGAAGAAAATAACATTAAATGCATGAAAGAGAGGCGAAGGGTGGTTGTGTCAACATAGAGGACCTGTTTTGTTGCCCAAATGCACATAAGACATAACAATATTCTACAGATTGCAGTGGCCCGATCATATATAGAATTATCTAAGATGATGATGACAAAAATGTGATAGCACCACAAGGCGAGTGATCCAACTCTCTCTTGCGGGGTGCATGGGATTTCCGCCTGGGCGACTGGGTTCTCAAGGCATCATTGTTTCTGCCTTTTAAGGAATTGAAGGGTCTTAATTTGAGCAGAAACAGATTAGTCGGTTGCTTTTAGAATGAAGGTTCACTCTTTATTTTATGTTCTTATAATTATAAAATAAACGTATAATATTGTTATGAAGTAGTGTTTGGTAATGTTAATTATTTTGCCTCGAGTTTCTCTTGCAGGCTTCGAAGTCCTGTCATCAGAGCTAAGGAAGTTGAACGTCCTTGACCTAAGTGGTAATCGTTTTAGTAACAATTTAGTATCGTCTTTCAATGGGTTTTCGTCTCTCAAGTCTTTGGATCTATCCAACAATCCGCTTAAACGAGCAGCTGGTAATAATTTAAGTAACTTATTTTCCTTTTTATACGATTTCTTCTACATGTTTATTTCCTTCCATCAGGCTTCTGAGAACCATCTTGCAGGTTTCCAAGTCTTGTCATCGAGGTTAAAAAACCTGGAGAGCCTAAGCCTAAGGATGAACGAATACAACGATAGCATTTTCTCAACTCTAACTGGACTTTCATCTCTCAAGTCCTTGGATTTATCATACAATCAGTTGAAAGGATCAGCTGGCTTCAACGGTAATTAATGTTTAGTTATCTAGTTTTGAGTCTTTTCCAATATTTTACTTTAAAATTACGAGTGATGATCAGGAAGAACGGATGGTTAATTCCAATAATTCTTTTTTACAAAAACACTATCTCAAGGCATAAAATAAAAATTCAACTCCAGCCTGTATCATTTTTATGTATAATTTGACAATATTATCTTGTAGCTTTTCAACTCCAGCCGATGAGGCTGAGGAAACTAGAGAACCTTGACCTGAGTCGTAATCAACTGAACAGCAACATCTCATCAATTCTAAGTGGGCTCCTGTCCCTCAAGTCCTTGGATCTATCAGATAATATGTTGATAGCATCAGGTATCAGTGGTAGGGGATAATTATACTATATATTAAAAAGAGATCAGGTTACTATAGTTTGTAAGTGCTTTCACTGTGAATTACAATAGTATTTTTAAGTCGGTTTGCCTCGGTCTGGTCAAGGTTTATTTGATTTTTTTGTACAATAAAATAACCATTTTGTCCTCTAATAAAATAGAAAAAACAGTAACTGCTGGAGGAGATGCAACGATAATTTCATATTCCATTGTACAGTACAATAATTTTTTTATCCTCCAATAAAACAAAAACCATGGTCAATTTCTCTTGTATGTTTTAACTCAATTTCTTTCGTAACCTATAAACTCACGAATGTTGGAATTATGATACATATTATTTTTTAAAATAATTTTTTCATACCTTTTTTTTTATGATATTAGCATATTAAAATCATCAAAGAAATATTAAAAAAATAATTTAATATTTTTTCATGTCAAATACATTTTTAAAATTCAGTTTGAACTAGAGAACAAATTAGTTCTCTTATAATTTAAAAGTAATACTGTCAAATGTTTTTAAAAAAATATTATTTGCTATAAAATATAAAATATATGTTTTTATATTTACTATCAAAGGTCATATGGTTACAAGCGCATGCAGTGTTGTCAACTTATTGACTGGTTTTGATCTCTCCAGCAATAGATTCTCAGGCGAAATCCCATCGGAGATGGGAAAATGAAGTGCGTTGGAACTTGCTCCTGTTTCCTGGTGGTTAATTTTCGCAAGTGCTCCAACTTGAGAAGATGTTACGGTCTACTGGAGTGATCCATGTGTTTCTTCTTTTTGGTCCAAAGATATCTATCGGCCTCCTTTTCTAGTACTGCTGTTTTTGTTTTAGATTCATTGTATTTAAATTTTGAATATAATTTTTTTTAGATTTTTAATAGATATTTTGTTTTTAATTTAATTTAATTGAAAATATATTTTTTTAATATTTTTTTTAAAATAGTAGTGATGAAATTCCAAATGGAAATTTTCGAATGAGTTTCTCAGAGTTGAAAAGTAATAGTTCCAAATGTCACTGTTACAGTTTAATCACCGTCGAAGTGATCAATGAATCAGTAGCAGTTGCTTGTCCGTTCGTTCATGAACGTATGCTAATGTGAGTCAAAGTCTTTCGAATAATTCCAGCAGGTCTATGATGCAGCGAAGTCTCTTCTTTGACAATTCGGCGAAGAAAATAAAATTGAAGGCATGAAATCAAAATGGTGTTCCAGGTTGCTTCCTGCCAACGTGAAAACAGCATTTGATCTGCCTATCACAAGAAAGAAGAATTTTAGGAAAACTTTGTTAGAGAATAATATAAATCATATTATGAGGTCTCACTTACAAGCTTAAGTTTTGAGGTTAGATGGTTCCTTAACATGGTATCAGAGACTTGTTGACCCAGCGGTCACGAGTTCGAATCTCACCACCCCTATTTTATTTGATAAAAATTAAGCACAAGGTAACGTGAGCCTGTGTAAGTTTCAAGCCCAAAGTTTTTACTCGATCGGATTCAAAGTCTCTTCCATCACCGTCGAGAAAATAATTTTATATTTAGCAAGGGAAGAAGAGAGCTGAAGAGTAGTAGTATAAATAGGACCTCTTTTGTTACCCACATACAAATACAAACAGCAATTAATATAAGACGTAGTGCTTCATCTAAGATGACGATGAAAAAAAAGTGGGTTTGGATGACGATGAAAAAAAAGTGGGTTTGGATGGTGCTAACATTATTCACTTTGGTTGGAGAATGGCATGGTCGTTGTTACGGGTGTCTGAAGGAAGAGAGAATTGGTCTCTTGGAGATCAAATCTTCAATCGATCCATATGGCTTTAACTTGAGAGATTGGGTGGACACTAGTAATGAGAGCAATAGTAATTGCTGTGAGTGGGAGAGAATCGAGTGTGATAACACTACAAGGCGAGTGATTAAACTCACTATTTGGGGTGCAAGGGATATGAGGTTGGGCGATTTGGTTCTCAACGCTTCTTTGTTTCTTCCTTTTAAAGAGTTGCGAAGTCTTGATTTGCGCTTAAATGCAATAGTTGGTTGCCATGAGAATCAAGGTTTATGTTGTTATATAATCATATTACTGAGTGAATATTATGGCTGGTGTTTAGTGTTTATTATTTTAGTCGGATATTTCTCTTGCAGGCTTTGAAGTCCTATCATCAAAATTGAGGAAACTGAATGTCCTTGGCCTGAGGGATAATCGATTTAATGATGACAGCAGCATGTTATCATGTTTGACTGGGCTTTCGTCTCTCAAATCTTTGTATCTATCAGACAATATGTTGACAGGATCAACTGGTATGGTAACAATTGAATTGTCTAGTTTTTTTTTTCTGTATAATTTCTCCTTTAATTGTCTTATTTCAACATGCTTTTGAGAATCCTCGTGTAGGTGTCAAGGTCTTGTCATCAAGATTGAGGAAACTGCATGTCCTTGACCTAAGTGGGAATCAATACAATGATAGCATTTTCTCATCTCTAACTGGGTTCTCATCTCTCAAGTCCTTGGATCTATCATACAATGAGCTGACAGGATCATCAGTTGGTAACAATTAAATTATTATCTAGCTTTGAACCTTTTTCATGGCCCTTTCCTGTATGATTTTTTCTGTGCTAGGAGTTTGTTTCCTTCAGTTGGCAAGTATCTCATTTTTAATTTTTAATTTTGCATGTCTTGTGGGCTTTTTTACTTATATACAACACCAACTCTCTTGCAGGTGTCGAGGTCCTATCATCACAGCTGAGGAACTTAGAGTGGCTTGACCTAAGCTATAATAGCGTCAACGACAACATTTTACCACATTTGTGTGGATTTTCTTCCCTCAAAACTTTAAACCTGTCAGGCAACTTGGTGTCAGGATCAATTACTTGTAGGTTTTTTTTAAAAAACAAAATTAGAGTTTTTTCTATTCATTTTTATAATTTCTATTAAAATCTTCCTTTCTCACCCGCTATTTTATTTTTTCAAAATTCAAAAGAGTTGGAAAGGAAAACGGAACTAAAATAATCATTTGGTAATTTTATAAAATTATGCCAAACATCTTTTTATGTTGTGTAGTAATTTATTTTCACAATACTTATTTGATTCTACGTATCATAGGTTTGAGGAAGCTTGAAGTCCTTACTCTGAACGGAAGTACTTTGCTGCTGTCATTGGGAGCATTGCCATACCTGAAGATCCTTTCTCTTCAGGAAACTAACTTAACCAACGCATCCATAAGTCAAGGTTAATCACAGATTGGTTGGCTTAAATTTTAATCATTAATGTTGAAGCCTTCTATGAATGCAAAATGCAATGACTGCTCTGTGTCACTACCATTTCCGTCATTTATTTTTTTGTTTCTTTTTTTTCACAGTGACTTTCTTCAACATAACCACCCTTGAAGAATTGTATCTAGATCGCAGTGCTCTCCCAATAAACTTTCTCCAGAATATTGGACAATTGCCTGCTCTTAAAATCTTGTCTGTTTGTGATTGTGACCTCAATGGCACCCTACCCACTCAAGGTAAATCAACACCTCTCCCATCTGCCTATAATTACATGATCAATGAAAGATAATGAATTTCATCGCTAGTTTTTCTACAGGCTTGGATGGATTGAAGAATGTTGAACAATTAGATCTCTCTGGAAATAAGCTAGAGGGTTCACTCCCAGATTGTTTGGGAAACTTGTCATCTCTACAAGTGTTAGATGTTTCTAGAAATCGGTTCACTGGGAATATTGCCACGGGTCCTCTAAGCAACCTCACATCCCTTGAGTTCTTATCACTATCAAACAACCTCTTTGAACTCCCACTTTCGTTCAAGTCCTTCAGTAACCACTCAAAACTCAAGTTCTTCATATGTGATAATTGCACTCTAGTAGAAGACCGAGCTGGCTTTTGGAATTTCATTCCAAAGTTCCAGCTGATGTTTTTCAGCTTGTCAAATAGTACATTTAAAGCAATCAATTCAGTTGTTCCCAACTTTCTCTACAGCCAATATGACTTGAGAACCCTTGATCTCTCCAGCAGCAACCTTAGCGGAATGTTCCCATCATGGTTACTTGAGAACAACACAAGATTGGAAGCATTATATTTGAGGCAGAACTCCTTTGTTGGTCCTTTGAAATTGCCACACCATCCTACTCCGAATATGATTTTCTTAGATATATCAAACAACAATATAAGCGGTCAAGTTCCGAGAAATATATGCTCGGTATTCCCAAATTTAGTACAATTTGTGATGGCTATGAATGGACTGACAGGAAGCATTCCTTTTTGCTTTGGAAATATGAGCTCTCCACCGGCATTTATAGATTTATCTCACAATCTATTGTCGATAGTAAAAGCAGAGCAGTTGAAGAGATCATGGTATGTGAAGCTATCAAACAACAATTTGGGTGGAGAGATATCTCCTTCAATTTTCAACTCATCTTTGCTCAGATATCTCTACCTAGATGGCAACAAATTTACGGGGCATGTATTAGATTTTCAACCTACCAATAGGATATATTTAGCTGCCCTGGATATAAGCGACAATCAATTTTCAGGCATTCTTCCAACACGGATGGGCAATTTCTCAAATCTCAAGGCAATTGATTTGTCCAAAAATCATTTTGATGGTCCACTTCCAAGAGATTTCTGCAAGCTTGACAACCTTGAATATTTGGACTTGTCTGAGAACAATTTGTCTGGTTCTGTACCATCCTGCTTCAACCCATCATTAATAAAACATGTACATCTATCCAAAAATCAACTGAGCGGTCCGTTGACAGAGGCATTTTATAACAGCTCTTCCTTGGTGACGTTGGATATTGCATACAACAACTTGATGGGCCCAATTTCAAATTGGATTGGCAATCTTTCTGCATTGAGTGTTCTTCTCCTGAGAGATAATCAATTTGCTGGTGACCTTCCTACTCAGTTATGCTTGTTAGAACATTTAACCATCTTGGATGTTTCTAGAAATCAGCTCTCTGGTCCTCTACCTTTTTGTCTGGGAAATTTTTCTTTGAAGGAAAATCTAGATAAAGCGGGAGGAACTGGTCACGAAACCTATGTTCTCAAGTCCCTATGGCAGAAGTCTTATGAAACCGGTTTACTAGCAGGGAAGATCAACGACGAGGAAAGCCATTTCGAAGACATCAATATAGAAGAAACAGTAAAATTTACAACTAAAAGAAGGTCAGACGATTACAAGGGCACTGTACTCAACTTCATGACTGGTTTTGATTTCTCTAGCAATAGATTCTCAGGCGAAATCCCATTGGAGATGGGAAGCTTAAATGAGTTGCATGCGTTAAACTTGTCACACAATAATCTCACTGGATCTATCCCTGCAACAATCTCAAACTTAAAGCAGATAGAGAGCTTGGATCTTTCTCACAACAACTTCGATGGTGTCATCCCTCCACAACTTGTTGTACTCAATAAACTAGCAGTTTTCAGTGTGGCACACAATAACTTGTCCGGAAAAGCTCCAGAGATGAAAGCTCAGTTTGGGACCTTTGATGAAAGTAGTTACGAAGGTAATCCTCTTTTATGTGGACCTCCGTTACAGAACAAATGCGGTGAAGAAGACTCACTATCACAGCCAATGCCTAATGATGAGAGAGAAGATGATGGTTTCATTGACATGGATGTTTTCAATGTGAGCTTTGGTGTATGTTACATAATTGTGTTGTTGACAATTGTAGCAGTTCTCTACATAAATCCACTTTGGCGGGGCCGGTGGTTTTACTTCATTGAAGAGTGCATTGGCACTTGCAACTGTTTTCTAGAGGTTAATTTCCGTAAGTTCTCCAACTTCAGAAGATCTTAGGGTCTTAGCATATGGGATTTGCTGTGTTTGTTGGCGGGGGGATCAGTTGTTTGCTTGTTGCATAAATGGTCCAAATTTATGTTCACTCAGAACTTGTCCAGCATGCATTTGTTTGTATCCGTCCACTTATTGGGTGTTTCTTAGCGTGTTGGTCTCTCATAGATTAGTCTTACTTACTTTTGATGTTATCAATAAATGAGTGTTGTAATAAACTACATTTATCTCGGAGCTCCTCCTAAGAATGTCTTGTTTACTTTGTTGTCGCTATATATATATATATATATATATATATATATATACATTTATTTATTTCTGCAAACAGACCATCATGCATGTTGGAAAATTCTGATCAAGAAGTTACATCTTGAATACAATTTATCATCAATTAATCCCGTCGACGTAATCTTCAAGTGAATAATGAAGAAGACAATTTCTTGCAGTTGGAGAAAATAGTGCTTGCCTGCAAATCTAAGGAGGAAGACTTAGTTTTTAAAAAGGAAAGAACCAGGAAAGTAGTACCAATTTCTCCAGGAGGCACCAAAAGATTGCTACAGAAGAGTAATGGAGAAAATAGCAGGCAAATAACTCCGGTAGTGCTGTAAGGGGGGTAACAATAAGCAGAAATCTTAAATTAAGCAAAAACAATCATTAATTTTGAAGAGTTCTAATTAAGATTTTGAAACAATACAGTCCTTCATCAAAACAATTTCTCATCTCAAACTTCCTTCAACACGATGTATATCTATCCAAGTTAGGTTACAGAACTTTAGGCCGTCCCTTTTCTCATGCCCTCTTCCTCGGTATTAACAAATTAACATTTATGCAAGAAAATATTAATGCATCAAATTGAATTACGTATTGAATTTTTTTCTCAACTCTTAATTAACTCTATGGACACTCCCAATGTATAATTGAGACCAACACATGAGAATAATAATGGAATATCCCCAGAAGTAAAGTCTACTAATGAAAATCACAACCATAGTTATACTAATCAAAGTCATTAATTTCGTGGCCCAAAATCAAAACCTTATCTTATACCAAATAAAGTCCAAAAAATACTATCCAAACTCATTGTGAGTTGAACCCAAACTTTCCTAAACTTACACTTATTTCATCACGGATTTTAAAAGTATGATAGATTTTCATTATTTTAACGATTAAAGAGATTTCTTATAATCTTGCTTTTTTAAAAAACTTTATTATACAGATATAAATATATATTCTTAAAATATTTTAAAATAATTAATATCAATCAATACACATTCTAATTCATAAATAACTCTCTAATTACCTTATTACACCACCAAACAAAACTAGAAAGTTTGAAAAAAAAAAAACATAAACACTCCATTGAGCCGTCAGCTGCTCTCATGGCAACCCATCTCGCCACGTGGCAAATCACCATCTCTTACATCAGATCTTGTAATCACATGAAACCATGACGCCCATGCATCTCCACACGCATTAGATAGTGAAGAGCTATAAACCTGTGTTTCGCTAAAAGGATTAATTTTTTTTTTATCTAGTTTTAACATATATAATTTTTTATTTTTTTTAGTTTAGTTTCGATCCCTTGATTTTCTCGGTTCTTCTAAAATAGTTTTAAATTTTTTGTTTGTATCTATACACCTTTGCTCTTAGTTTAGATTTTTAATTTTTATTGTTATTTGTATTTATATTAAATGCAACTCACGTTAAAAAAAACAGAGTAAGTTTAGCTTTGGTGGTGTAAAATGAGAGTGAAACTCTTTCTTATGCATGTATAGTTAAACGTGAAATGTTTGAAATACCACCGCCAGTAACTCTTCTATTTTGTCTTATTTGAGGCTGCAAAAGTTATTTTACTGTGCACTAAAAAAGTAAAATTACCAGGACACCCTCACTGACAATTCTTGGTTTTTGTCTTATTTGAGAGTCTTATGAATATTGTATTATGCACAGAAATGAAAAAAATTGAAAATACCTCTGATACCATGATATTATTGCTAACATATTTTACATAATAAAATAAATATATAAAAAACTAATATACATTTTTAGAAGTTCTACGATGCCGAACGCGTTATCTGAAATGCTCATAAGCTCTGAAATTGATGTCACACCCGAAGACACGCCCACAACACCGCGACAGAAAATATAATTAAAAATTTATAAATTACCAATACACCCCTATAGCTAACTCTTGGATTTTATCTTATAGGGGCTATATACATAGTTATACAACTCGTGATGCGCATCAGCTGACTCGGATACCCTGATTATAAAAAATGGGTTCGAGGATTAGTCATGGTGCACTTAATATAACCCAGAGACCCCGATTATAAAAAAATATATAAGTGAAAAAAAAACCAAAAAAACAAAAGGTTAAGTTGGCCTAGAGACACCGGTTATAAAAAAAATATAAGTGAAAAAAATATAAAAAAACAAAAAAATATATAAGCATGAAAGCAATGTAGCAATCCATATTATTTTAAAAAAAAACTTGTCCAGGAATTAGTCGTGGTGCACTTAAGTTGGACCGGAGACCACGATCATAAAAAAAATATACTAGTGAACAAAAAAAAGTATAAGGAAAAAAATAATAAATTGATCCGGGGATTAGTCGTGGTGCGCCCAAGCTGCCCTGGACACCTCGATTATCAAAAAACAAATTTGGTCCTGGGAGTGGTGGTGGTGCGCTTAAGCTGGCCTGGAGATCCTGGTTAAAAAAAATATATAAGTGTAAGAAAAAAAGCTTAATTTGGCCGAGAGACCATGGTTATAAAAAAATATATAAGTGAAAGAAAACAAAAAAATATAAGCGTGAAAGCACTGTAGCAATGTATATTGTGTTTTTAAAAAATTCAGCCCAAGAATTAGTCATGGTGTGCTTAAACTGGCCTGAAGACCCTGGTTATAAAAAAAATATAAAAGTGAACAAAACAAAAGTATAAGAAAAAATAGAAAAACAAATGTACTAGCGGGAAAACATTTTAGAAAAAAAAAGTTGGTCTGAAGATTGTCGTGGTACCCATAAGTTGGCTTGGACATCCTAGTTATAAAAAATTGGATATGAGGATTAATCGTGGTGCACTTAAGCTAGCTCGGACACCCTGATTATAAAAGAACCAAAAAAGAAAAAAAATATATAAGTGGAAAAAGAAAAAAAATATAATAGGAAAAAAAATGTTTTGGGCAAACAATGAAAAAAAATATAATAAGGAAAAAAATGAAAAAAAAAACATAATAAGGAAAAAAAAGGCAAAAAAAAAGAGAGAGCAAAAAACAGGGGGGAAAAAACTGTAGTGGGAAAGCATTGTTGCAATCAACAATACTATGTGCGGGGAGCTACAATGCTTTCCCCATACCATTTACAATCCATATTGTTTTAAAAAAATTCAGTCTAATAATTAGTCGTGGTGTGCTTAAGCTGACCAAGAGATCCTAGTTATTAAAAAAAATTGGTTCGGGGATAAGGAAAAAAATATATAAGTAAACAAAAAAAAGTATAAGGAAAAAAATTAAAAAATAAAATAATTTGGTCCATGGATTAGTTGAGGTGTGCGCAAGCTGTCTTGGACACCCTGGTTATCAAAACATATTTTGGCCTGAGGATTAGTCAAAAAATTAAGGTGGCCCGGAGATCCTGATTATAAAAAAAATATATAAGTAAAAAAAAATTAAGTTGACTCAGTGACCATGATTATAAAAAAATATATAAGTTAAAGAAAACAAAAAAAAAACATATAAGCATGAAAGCACTGTAGCAATCCATATTATTTTAAAAACAAATTCGGTTCGGGAATTAGCCGTGGTGTATTAAGTTGGCCCGTAGATCCCGATTATAAAAAAATATATAAGTGAACAAAACAAAAGTATATGAAAAAAGGGGAAAAAAGTACTAGGATTAGTTATGGTACGTATAAGCTGGTTTGGACACTATGATTATAAAAACAAATTGGATCTAGGGATTAATTGTATTGCGCTTAAGCTAGCCTGGACATCCCGATCATAAAAAACAAAATATTTAAGTGGAAAAAGAAAAAATTAAAAAAGTATAACAAGCAAAAAAAATATTTGATGGAAAAAAAATGAAAAAAAAATATAATCAGAAAGAAAAAACATAATCAGGAAAAAAAACAACAACAATAAAGCTATAAAAAAAATTGGATCTGAGGATTAATCGTGGTACGTTTAAACTAGTCCAGACACCCCAATTATAATAAATAAATAAATATATATAAGTGGAAAAAGAAAAAGAAAATAAAAATATATAACCAGCAAAAAAGATATTTCATGGAAAAAAATGAAAAAAATAATTAGAAAAAAAAACAAAAAAAAACATAATAAAAAAACAAGAAAAAGTAAGAAAAAAAAAGGAAAAAACAAAAAAAAAAGGAAAAAAGATTAGAAAAAAAACAAAAACAACATAATTAGAAGAAAAAAATATTGTAGCAATCCTTAGGAAATGTGTTGGGAGTTATAGTGCTTTCCCCACATATCATTTAATATATTGTTAATTGGACCCGTTAACATGCCCTACAGAAAAAAAAAAATATTACTATTTTGATGGAATTGCCCTCGAAATGTGATAAAGTTGCAACAAAATAGTTGCAGTAAATTGAAGATCTAAGGGTATTTTCTCTTGCTGGAAAAGGGAAATAGATTTGTTAGGTTATGTAATAATTTCCTTTATTTAAAAAGCTGTATGGCCAATTACATGTTTTGTTTTGACACAAATGCCTACAATAAGGGAATAAAATGACAGCAAAATCTCGGGCAATTCAATGTAATGAAATGAAGATCGGAGGGAATTTTGGTATACAAGAAAAAGGAAATAAGTTTTTAATAATCAATTTATTATGCACCGTTCATTGCATTGCCTACTTGTTTGGGATCCTTTAGCCACGTAAGCAAATGTCGACATTTACATTTTATATATAGTCATTATCTTTTTTTATATAAATTATACTTACAGCTAAATATTTTTTAAAATTATAAATAACACTAGCCACTTACCCCCGTTTTTTCATGACCAGAACCATATTTTTTTCAATGCAAAAAAATCATTTGATCTAAAAAAAATGATTTTTTAAGTTATAAATAACTAATATTTTTGCTGTGTATGCAAGAAATATTTAAAAAAAAATTATAAATAATATTAGCCACTTACTTGCGCTTTATCAAGGGCAGAACCATATTTTTTTCAACTCAAAAAATCATCTGATCCAAATTTTTTGTTGTAAATTATAAGATCCTTCACACGTTACCTCTTTGAAATCGATCGCGCCAAATCCTCAGAGCCAAATGAAATCAAGATTAGAAAATATCGGTACAATTTCATGATTTCGACTGATTTTATTGAGTCAAATCTGATTTTAATGAGGTTTAATTTTTCTACATGATTTTACCAAAAAATATATTAAAATCAATTTTAATGAGGTTTTATTGAGTCGATTCTGATAACAATGATTATGATACATAATATATTTTAAAACAATTTTTTCAGAACTTTTTTTAATGATATTAGCATATTAAAATCAACAAAAAAATAATTTAATATTTTTTCTTGTCAAATTCATTTTTAAAATTCATTTTTTACTAGAAAACAAATAAGTTCTCTTATAAGTTAAAAGCAATACTATCAAATGTTTTTAAAAAATACTATTTGCTATAAAATATAAAATATTTGTTTTTATATTTACTATCAAAGATCATATAGTTACAAGGACATACAGTGTTCTCAATTTCATGACTGGTTTTGATCTCTCTAGCAATAGATTCTCAGACGAAATCCCATCGGAGATGGGAAAATGAAGTGCGTTGGCACTTGCTCCTGTTTCTTGGTACGTGGTTCATTTTCGCAAGTTCTCCAACTTGGGAAAATATTATTAAAATAGTAGTGTTAGAAACTTAGAATTCGAAATACAATTCTTTCAATTTATTTTTGTTTATTTTTCACTTACAAAGCAAGGAAACTTATAGAAAAAATACAATCCCAAAATAGCTGAATACAAATCTACTTTACCTGTACTTCACACAAGTCCATATCAGAAAATTAACACCCATATTTTACATTTCAACAAGTAGTGATGAAATTCCAATTGGAAATTTCCGTATGAGTTTCTCAGAGTTGAAAAGTAATCGTTCCAAATGTCACTGTTACTGTTTAATCACCGTCGAAGTGATCAATTAATCTGAAGCTGTTGCTTGTCCGTTCGTTCATGAACGCATGCTAGTGTGAGTCAAAGTCTTTCCAATATTTCCAGCAGGTCTTTAACGCACTGAAGTCTCTTCTTTGACAATTCGGCGAAGAAAATAACATTAAATGCATGAAAGAGAGGCGAAGGGTGGTTGTGTAAACATAGAGGACCTCTTTTGTTGCCCAGATGCACATAAGAAATAACAATATTCTACAGAATGCAGTGCTCGATCATATATAGAATTATCTAAGATGATGATGAAAAAAATGTGGGTTTGGATGTGGCTAACATTACTGAGCTGTGATCGTTGTTATGGGTGCTTCGAGGAAGAGAGGAGTGGTCTCTTGGAGATCAAAGCTTTGATCAATCCAAACAGCTTTTTCGGGCATTTGGGCGACTGGACGGCCAGTAAAGAGCTGTATATTGCTAATTGTTGTGAGTGGTATGGGATCAAATGTGATAGCACCACAAGGCGAGTGATCCAACTCTCTCTTGCGGGTGCAAGGGATTTCCGCCTGGGCTACGACTGGGTTCTCAACGCATCATTGTTTCTGCCTTTTAAGGAATTGCAGGGTCTTAATTTGAGCAGAAACAGATTAGTCGGCTGCTTTGAGAATGAAGGTTCAATCGTTTTTTATGTTCTTATAGTTATAAAATGATTGTTATGACGCAGTGTTTGATAATGTTAATTATTTTGCCTCGAGTTTCTCTTGCAGGCTTCGAAGTCCTGTCGTCAGAGCTAAGGAAGTTGAACGTCCTTGACCTAAGTGGGAATCGTTTTAGTAACAATTTAGTATCGTGTTTCAATGGGTTTTCGTCTCTCAAGTCCTTGGATCTATCCAACAATCCGCTTCAACGAGCAGCTGGTAATAATTTAAGCAACTTATTTTCCTTTTTATACGATTTCTTCTGCATGTTTATTTCCTTCCATCAGGCTTCTGAGAACCATCTTGCAGGTTTCCAAGTCTTGTCATCGAGGTTAAAAAACCTGGAGAGCCTAAGCCTGAAGATGAACGAATACAACGATAGCATTTTCTCAACTCTAACTGGGTTCTCATCTCTCAAGTCCTTGGATCTATCATACAATCAGCTGACAGGATCAGCTGGCTTCAATGGTAATGTTTAGTTATCTAGTTTTGAGTCTTTTCCAATATTTTACTTTCAAAATTTCGAGTGATGATCAGGAAGAACGGATGGTTACTTCCAATAATTCTTTTTCACAAAAACACTATGTTAAGGCATAAAATAAAAATTCAACTCCAGCCATTGGTGTATCATTTTGATGTATAATTTGACAATTATATATATATATCTTGTAGGTTTTCAACTCCAGCCGATGAGGCTGAGGAAACTAGAGAACCTTGACCTGAGTCGTAATCAACTGAACAGCAACATCTCATCAATTCTAAGTGGACTTCTATCCCTCAAGTCTTTGGATCTATCATATAATAATATGTTGACAGCATCAGGTATCATTGGTAGTGGATAATATTTTTCTAATTAGAGGCATTGCCACTTACACATATATAGCGCCAACATTCTTGCAGGTTTTGAGGTCCTAACATCCAAATTGAGGAAACTAGAGAGCCTTGACCTAAGCTATAATGAATTCAACGACAGCGATTTATCACATTTGTGTGAATTTCCATCTCTCAAGTCTCTAAATCTATCAGGCAACATGTTCTTAGGATCAACTACTATCAATGGTAAACTTGTGAACATTTTTTGGCATCTTCTAGCTAATTAGACATGAAATTCATTTTTGAAACGCTACATGTGTTTGCTTTTTAGTTGCAAATGTGTTAAATAATTATATTTTTATAAAAAATAAAAAATATTCTTAATATCAGTATATCAAAACAATCAAAAACTATTTTTTTAATAATCCAAGACAAAGATGTTGCCGAATTCATCTTCACAACACTTAATTTCACTGCTTATTTGGCTGCCGTCTCTTTTCAATTGGACACATTACAGGTTTAAGGAAGCTGGAAGTCCTTAGTATGAACGAGCTCAACATCACCGGAACTACTTTGCTGCTTTCATTGGGAACGTTGCCATCCCTAAAGACTCTTTCTCTTAAGGACACTAATCTAAGCGGGACGTCAATAATTCAAGGTCAATCATAGTTCAGTCGCCTAATTAAAGTCTTACAGAATTATCTTCTATCAAGTACAACGTAAAATAAATGTAAAATGGAATCTCAGAAGCATATTTTCATCATCATTATTTTTTCACAGGGACATTTTTCAATTCGACCACCCTTGAAGAGTTGATACTCGACGGCAGTTCTTTCCCGATAAACAATCTTCAGAATATTGGAGCGTGTTCAAGGCTTAAAATCTTGTCTCTTAGTGATTGTAATCTCAACAGCAACTTACCAGCAAAAGGTAAATTAACCATCAATAACTAATTAAATGAAATTTTCATCGCTACTAGTTATAACAAATCGGAGAGAAACTGTGCAGGTTGGTGTGAGTTGAAGAATTTAGAGCAGTTAGATATCTCTTGGAATAATCTAAGGGGATCACTCCCAGATTGTTTCAGAAACTTGTCATCTCTAAAGCTATTAGATGTTTCCGGGAATCGGTTCACTGGGAATATTGCTTCCGGTCCTCTTTCCAGTCTCATATCCCTTGAGTTCTTATCACTTTCAAATAACCACTTTGAAGTCCCACTTTCGTTCAACTCCTTCATGAACCACTCAAAACTCAAGTTCTTCATATGTGACCACAGCACACTAATACTAGGAGACAAGGCTGGCTTTCAGAATTTCATTCCGAAGCTCCAACTAAAGTTTTTCAGCTTGTCAAGTAGAAAATCTAAAGCACTCAATGCAGATATTCCAAACTTTCTCTACAGCCAATATGACTTGAGAATCCTTGATCTCTCCCACAACAATTTCAGTGGAATGTTCCCATCATGGTTACTTAAGAACAACACGAGGTTAGAACAACTATATTTGAGGGAGAACTCTTTTGCTGGTACTTTGATATTGCAAAATCAGCCAAATCCTAACATGACTGTCGTGGATATATCAAACAACAAAATAAGCGGTCAAGTTCCAAGAAATATATGCTCGGTATTCCCAGATTTGTCAATATTAAGGATGGCTATGAATGAACTGACAGGTTGCCTTCCTTCTTGTTTTGGAAATATGAGCTCTCTGGAGCATATGGATTTATCTGACAATCAATTGTCTACAGTAAAACTAGAGCAGCTGAAGAGTTCATGGATTGTCAATCTATCAAACAACAATTTGGTTGGGCAGATACCTCCTTCAATCTTCAACTCATCTGCATTCCTATATCTATACCTTGATGGCAACAACTTTACGGGACAAATATCAGGCTTTCCACCTCCCAACTGGATACGTTTGAGTGCACTGGATATCAGTAGCAATCAATTATCAGGTATGCTTCCAGCGTGGATGGGCAACTTTTCATATCTCAAGGCAATGGATTTGTCCAGAAATTATTTTCAGGGTCCAATTCCTCGAGATTTCTGCGATCTTGGCAGCCTTAAATATTTGGACATGTCTGAGAACAATTTGTTGGGCTCTGTACCATCTTGCTTCAACCCATCAAAAATAAAACATGTTCATCTATCCAAAAACCAATTGAGCGGTCCGTTGACAGAGGCATTTTATAACAGCTCTTCCTTGGTGACGTTGGATCTCAATTACAACAACTTCATGGGCCCGGTTTCAAATTGGATTGGCAATCTTTCGGTCTTGAGTGTTCTTCTTCTGAAAGCTAACAATTTTTCTGGTGAGTTTCCTACGCAGTTATGCTTGTTAGAGCGTTTAACCATTTTGGATGTTTCACAAAATAAGCTCTCTGGTTTTCTACCCTCCTGTCTAGCAAATTATTCTCTAAAGCAAAATTTAGACAAAGCGGCAGCTTTTCATGAAAGAACCTTTAAAATCAAGTCCATAAGCAAGATGTATTCTGAAACCAATTTACTGCTAGGGAGGATCGATAACCAGGGAAGAAGTTTTAGAGTCGTCAATATAGAAGAAGCAATAGAATTTACAACTAAAAGAAGGTCAGATGATTACAAGGGCACTGTTCTCAACTTCATGACTGGTTTTGATCTCTCCAGCAATAGATTCTCAGGCGAAATCCCATTGGAGATGGGAAAATTAAGTGAGTTGCATGCGTTAAACTTGTCACACAACAATCTCACTGGATCTATCCCTGCAACATTCTCAAACTTAAAGCAGATAGAGAGCTTGGATCTTTCTCACAATAACTTGGATGGTGTCATCCCTCCACAGCTTGTTGTTCTCAACAATCTAGCAGTTTTCAGCGTGGCACACAATAACTTGTCAGGAAAAGCTCCAGAGTGGAAAGATCAGTTTGGGACCTTTAATGAAAGCAGTTACGAAGGTAATCCTCTTTTATGTGGACCTCCGTTACAGAACAAATGCAGTGGAGAAGAGTCACCATCACAGCCCATGCCTAATGATGAACGAGAAGATGATGGTTTCATTGACATGGATGTTTTCTATGTGACATTTAGTGTAAGTTACATAATTGTGGTGCTGACAATTGCAGCAGTTCTCTACATAAATCCACTTTGGCGGGGCCGGTGGTTTCACTTCATTGAAGAGTGCATTGGCACTTGCTCCTGTTTCCTGGTGGTTAATTTTCGCATATGGGATTAATGAGTTTGCTGTGGTTGGTGGTCTCTCATAGATTAGCCTTACTTACTTTTGATGTTATCACACTACTAAAAAACAGGCCCATTTGCAACGGATTGATCCGTTGCAAATAACAAAGAAAGCCGTTGCTAACATTAATTAGCAACGGCATTTGCAACGGAACCAATCCGTTGCCAAAACGTCGCTGCAAATTTCTCTTGCAACGGATTACCCGTTGCAAAATAATTTGCAACGGCTCATCTGTTGCAAAACCTCCCGTTGCAAATACACATTTTGCAACGGCTGGTCCGTTGCGGTTGCAACGGCTGGTCCGTTTCCGTTGCAACGGCTGGTCCGTTTCCGTTGCAACGGCTAGGTCGTTGCCGTTGCAACAGGAGTCCGTTGCAAGGTCAACGGCGTATCCGTTGCCGTTGCAACGGGAGGCCGTTGCAAGTGCAACGGCTTATCCGTTGCCGTTGCAACGGCAATACCGTTGCAACTGTAACGGACCGGCCGTTGCCATTGCTACGGCATGTCCGTTGCAATTGCAACGGCAGGTCCGTTGCAATTGCAACGGTATTAATATTATTTAAATATTTATATTTTTAAATTCTATTTTTAATATATTTTAATTTTAATTAATTACAACTAAATCTTTTAAAAGCACTAGCAAATATTGAAATATTATTAATATTGAAAATAACATAAATATAGTGGAAATAAAAAGTTTTATAAATTAAAATTCTTAATACACTACTGATTCGATTATATTTACATGACTAAGTAAATAAACGTGAAATCTTAATACACTAAGTAAATAAACATGAAACTTAAAAATACATATTTGAAAGTGTTTAAGGCGGAAATGATCTACGATGTTGTTGATGAGAGGAAGATGGACCATTATATGGCATTTGAGGTTGAGGTCGAGGTCGATATCCTGGTGCCATTGTAGGTGATGGCATCGACGGAGCCACAGGTGATGGCATCGACAGAGCCACAGGTGTTAACATACTTAGACCCATATGTCCTACCAAGAGCTTAAGACAATCTTTAATGGAAGACATTTCATTTCTCATTTCATTAATAACTTCACGATTTTCTTGCAATTGCTCTTCATACCGTCTAGTAGTTGTTGTGCTTGGATATGATGAATTTACTGAGTAGGTATGTGAAGAAGAACTCACATCAACTTTAGATTTAGGCATACGGGGTGCACCATATACTCGACCCTTGCTTACTCCCCCTGAAGCCTCACACCAAGCTGCTCCATCAAATGAGGGATGATTGTTCTGATCAAGTCCATATCTTGCAACCATCTCATTTCTATATTTTTCCTGCAAACAAACAAGTTCATGTCAAAATATATTAATTTGAATATGAATGATATTTCATATATATATAAAATAAAATATAAGTACTTACCACCACTATTTTAGACCGGTTATCTACAAATGTGCCGGTCTCATTTGATTTTTGATGCAAAGCAGAAAAGACCTCATCCCAGGGAAGTTCTTTCCCCCCGGCCTGTTCTTGCTACGTACATGAAAAAAAAAGTGAGCAACAAAAATACTAAACAAATTAAATTACAAGTGTTGAACAACAACATTTCGTACCATACTAGCTCGATATGATGCAAATGACACAGAGCCACCAGAATGGGTACTTATTTTCCCATCTGTTTGCTTCAATCGATTTTGTTTTGATGTTTTGGATCGTTTGCAAAATCTATCGGTAGACCAAACATCGTTGATCATCGTATTCCAATCTTCATTTTGGATCCAAACAGGTCCTTTATCCAGGCAATCGATGATATTTTTGGTACCTATTATTGACATAGCTTTATTTCGAGCTCTTGTCAATTGTAGGTTCAAGGAAGTTCGAGCTTTATCTTCCCATATTTTACGAACAATTGCTTCATCTTCTTCGGGGAAGGCATATTTTTTCTATCAAATACATATGACAATTAATAAATGTTAACATAAACACACATATCTCAAACAACCGCATCATTTAACAAAAAACTAGTATCTCGTGCCAATCATTTGCAAAACATTCTCAATAATCATTCAACTACTGTTAAACATGATTGTCAAATCTCCCTCAAAAATAGATAACAGAAAAACATACCTTGAACTCCTTAAACAGTTCATCTTTACACATGGCATCAACTTTATCCCAAGAGTGCCATGGCCCCTTGAAATTATTTCTCAAAATTATTCCGATTTCTCGGCCACATGAAGCATTATTGAACCTGAAAAATTAAAGTCACAAACGTTCATGGAACAATAATGACACAAATGATAAATATGTAATAAAAATATTATACTTACTCGGATGTTCCATACAAACTCAGTTCTTTTTTTCCCGACACTGGATCGATTGTCGTGTCAAAACTCTTCCGTTTAATGCTTAGACTGGTTCGAGAACAGCTTGAACCATGGATTGAATGGAGGCCATCCGGATCCTCTGAACATCGCATGTTACTACCTTCTCTTGACTCATCGAATTCTCTCTCATCACTACCATCTTCATCAACTTCATCTCCAACTCCTCCCGCATAACCTTGATGAACATTAAATTCTCGCGGGACACCTTGTGTTGCTAACAAATCTTGAAACCCGAAAGCATCATGTACATTTAACCTCATATGATCCTCTTGCTGAGGAAATGTACTTGCAACTCTGTGTGCATCAAAATTATGTAGTTGATCAGGCTCGGGTTGGTGAGAAGATGAGGCGTTCTTATCCACGGTAGATGGAGTTCTATTCGCTCTGGATGCGGACCTATCACTTCTGGAATATTGTAATATAGATGCTTGTTTAGACATCCTACAACAATTGGATTGTCGTCAATAAGTATTGTTGGTAAAAAATAATCAATATGACAATAATAATAAATATGAACAAAAGAATATTAAATATCATAAGTTAATATATCAATTAAATATAAGAAATACAAGCAGCATGCTAATAAGCATCATCATCACATAAAAATAAATGCATTGAATATACCTGCATAATGCTAATCATCATCATCATCACTTCTAATCAAATCATCATTATTATCATCATCATTATCATCATCACCAACGACTTCATTATCATACTCAATTTCCTCATCCGAATCCATTTCATTATCGTCTCCCCAATTTCCCTCTACCGTAAGCAAATCATTTTGGTTGACTTCTTCATAATAAGATGTGTCAACAAATATACTTGGTTCATCAAGTGTCATATTAGGAAGCACACAACATGGTTGAGAAATTTCATCTAATTGATCAACATCAAATGTTTTAACATTGTCATTGTTTTCAATAAATTCACCCATCTTTATAGTGGGATTTTATAGCAGCACTATCAAGAACCCATTTTTATAGACTCATCTTCGAGCTTCAACATTTTTTGTAAATATTTTATTTTTATATTTATGGATAGGTGGTATTTTACAAAAACTAAACTCATCTTTATGGCTATTAAACTCATGAAAATCCAGAAGCACATTCACACTATTGAGGAAACACGTATCAAATCTGCAAAGACATCCACAGACACTTAGCCGTTACAAATCTCCTTCACAGATTACTCAAACAGAGGACTTTTCATGTTCAGCATCATACCGTTACAAGCTGTAATATCTTCTCTTTATTGTATAAATCCTTTCATTATCTTTTCATTAAAGTACAGTAAATGTATCAGCTACAAAGCTCTGTAATTACTTGTATAAATACTCAATGAATCTCAATAATACAGTGTGGTGAATTTCATTGAACAAGTGTGTGCAAAGTTGCTTTATGGTATCAGAGCCTTCATCTCCAACGAGCAAAAGATCCACTCCATTTAACAAAATGGCCACTTCCGCAGATCAAATCAGTACCCAAAATCCTATCTCCTCCACAGATCAAAATAACACCCAAACCCAGAATCCCACCTCTTATCCCCTCCTTTCCACAGACAATACCCTTATTGCACTTAATATCGCCACACAGATCAATGAAAAATTACAACCATCAACGTTTCCGCAATGGAGAGCACAATTCGAAGCCCTGCTCATAGGCTATAATCTTCTTGATTATGTTCATGGAATTTCCCAAAGCCCAGCCCCTGCTGGCATCTCTCTTACTGAGTTAAATAAAACTCACTGGGTTCGTCAAGACAAATTAATTTTGAGTGCCATACTGGCCTCAACCTCACCCACTGTCACCCCTCTAATCGCTACTGCTCGCACCTCTCATGAAGCCTGGGAGAAGCTTCATCATCTGTACGCCAGCAAATCCAGAACAAGAGCCATGCAATTGAAGGAAGAGCTTACCTTGATTCAACGCGGCAATCGACCTGTCACTGACTATCTGCACACGGTCAAAGCTCTTGCCGACGAGATTGCCCTAATTGATCATCCAATAGCAGAAGATGATCTTACTCTCTACATTCTAAATGGCTTGGGTCCTGACTTTCGGGACATTGCTGTGACAATCCGAGCACGAGCCACCTCCTTGGCCTTCGAGGAGTTACATGACATTCTGGTGGGACACGATAACTACCTGCGACGGCTGGAGTCTTCGACTCAGCACATCGTCGCCTCTGCCAATTATTCTCGGCACCGGCAGAACACAAATTCTCCAAATGGGTCTTATAGAAAGACCTCATATAAGCCCAATGGGCCATCTCAGTTCAATGGGCCATCTCAGTTCCCGGCCCAGTATACCACTCACTCAGGCCCATCAAGGGACAACCGCAGGTTTTCAACAAACCGGCCCACTACAAGAAGGTATCAACCGAAGTGTCAATTGTGTGATCAAATTGGTCACATAGCGAAATCTTGCTCCCAATTTCGCTCATCTGAAATCACGGCAAATTGTGCCAAAGCTACTGGTTCAAACGACCAAAAATGGCTTCTTGACTCCGCCGCATCTCATAACATCACTGGGGACCTTGCCAATTTATCCATTCATTCGGAATATGATGGCACCGATGAAGTCGTTATTGGTGATGGGTCAGGTTTGCCGGTCACTCATATTGGTTCTTTGACTTTAAAATCACCCACACGCACCTTTGTCCTTCATGATACACTTTGTGTACCCAATATCTGCAAAAACTTAATTTCTGTTCATCATTTCACATCTCAAAATAATGTTTTTGTCGAGCTTCACCCTTCTTATTTTCTTGTGAAGGATCGGTCTTCGGGAGTGCTTCTACTAAGAGGTGCATGTGAAGGTGGCGTTTATCATTTTCCGAAATCACTGGTGGGCTCCAACTTCTCCAAATTTATTGCTAATGTGCATGAACGGACCTCAATAAATGGATGGCACAAGCGTCTTGGACATCCGTCCTTCAAAATTGTTCATGGATTAGTTAATCATTTTTCCCTTCCTATTGAAAAACCACAAAAAAATATTACTAGCTCATTGTGTTCATCTTGCTCTATTAATAAAGCCCACCAACTTCCTTTTCGGCCCACAAGCCTTCAAAGTCATGCTCCCCTTGATATTGTTTATTCTGACGTGTGGGGACCTACCCACAGTATTGGTCTTGATGGCTCCCGCTACTACTTACTTTTCGTAGACCATTACACCAAATACATGTGGTGTTTTCCAATACATGCTAAATCCTGTGTTAAAAGCATTTTTCCTCAGTTTAAAAAACTTGTTGAAAACCGTTTTCAAACAACCATCAAAAGCCTTTATTCTGATAACGGTGGAGAATTTATCAGCCTTAAATCTTTTCTTTCCATGCATGGAATCAGCCACTACACAACTGCTCCACACACACCCCAACAAAATGGTGTGTCTGAGCGTCGTCACCGTCACCTTGTTGAAACCGGTCTTACCTTACTTCATGAAGCAAACCTTCCTCTTTCCTACTGGCCCCATGCATTCCACACTGCCACATATCTTATTAACCGTCAACCAACCCCTCTTCTTCAAAATAAATCACCATTTGAAGCCCTATTTGGCCAAAAGCCCAATTACTTAAAATTAAAGACTTTTGGCTGCATCTGCTACCCATTGACCCGGCCTTACAACACTCATAAATTACAGCCCAAATCCACTCCATGTGTCTTTATTGGGTACTCCTTAACCCAGAATGCTTACCGATGCCTCGACCCCAAAACCCAACGAATATATACATCCAGACATGTATTATTCGATGAAACCAAAACCTTAGCCCATACTAACCCATCTACCTCACAGCCTGCACCGTCACTCTTACCCAATCTCCAACCACCACTTGCCCCGATCTACCATGTCGCTGCACCAGTGTCTTCGGAAAATGCTCTCGCCACCGGATCATCATCTCAAGGTACACTTCCTTCTACTCCCTTCCCTGTTAACTCTAATTCCTTGCATACTGTCAATTCAATAATTCCTTCTGAATCTACTCAATCATCTCTTCCGAATTGCCCATCGAACCTAGGAGAGTCATCACCGACAGACCCACCATCACCTGTGTCTTCCTCATCCCACAATAACCCATTACAGCATCGAACCCACACCATGACCACCCGGTCTATGAACCAAATTTTCAAACCCAAACAACTCAACATTGTTACCAAGCATCCCCTGCCACAAAGTCTAGAACCAACATGTGTGACCCAAGCCTTATCCATACCCAAGTGGCGCACTGCCATGTCCGAAGAGCTTACTGCTCTCATGAAACACGGCACCTGGGACCTAGTTCAACCTCCAGCAGGTTGCAATCCCGTGAGTTGTAAATGGGTTTTTCGGGTCAAAAGAAAGGTTGATGGCTCAATTGATCGTTTTAAGGCCCGGCTGGTTGCAAAAGGCTTTCACCAAAAACCTGGAATTGATTACACCGAGACATTCAGTCCCGTTGTAAAACCAGCCACCATTCGCACCATTCTTACAATTGCTGTGATGCAGGGTTGGATTTTAAAGCAGATGGATGTTAACAATGCGTTCTTACATGGTCAGCTCACTGAGACAGTATACATGTGTCAGCCTCCAGGGTTCAAAGACCAGTCTAAACCCTCCCATGTATGCAAATTACGCAAGGCTATCTACGGCCTTAAACAGGCTCCGAGGGCCTGGTATTGCACTCTTAAGGCTGCCTTAATTGCTCTTAATTTTACTATTTCTAGAGCTGATCCATCTCTATTCATTTATCGTCATAAATCCATTACCTGCTTCTTATTAGTCTATGTGGATGACCTTGTAATTACTGGAAATTGTTCATCATTTGTGCAAACTATCATCTCTCAGCTTGGTGCAAAATTCTTCTTAAAAGATATGGGCACTCTACATTATTTTTTGGGAATGGAAGTACTACCCACTCGGGCAGGTCTGTTGTTATCTCAGCATAAATATATACATGACTTATTGTCCACCACCAACATGTTGGGTGCAAAGGATGTTGCTACACCCTTATCCACTAGTACATGTCTCACACTAGTTGATGGGTCTGCTGCATTTGATAGTACTGAATTTCGTCGAGTAATTGGCAGCCTCCAATACCTATCTCTTACTCGCCCTGACATATCTTTTGCTGTGAATAAATTGTCTCAATTCATGCATAAACCCACACATCTTCATTGGGCAGCAGTCAAAAGATTACTCAGGTACCTCAAGCAGACTATTTTCCATGGTATACAAATCAGAAGAGATACCTCCTGGCAACTCAGAACTTATTCTGATGCTGACTGGGCTGGGAACATTGATGATCGTACATCCACGTCGGCCTATATTAGCTTCCTTGGCAGCAATCCGTTATCATGGAGCTCCAAAAAGCAGCGTTCCATTGCTCGGTCCTCCACCGAGGCCGAATACAGATCCCTTGCAAATGCAGCCTCGGAGACCATGTGGCTGCTCAATCTTCTCACTGAACTTGGCTTCTCTCTCAAGGCTGCCCCTGCATTACTATGTGACAACCTTGGTGCCACTCACCTCAGCTACAATCCCGTCCATCACTCGCGTATGAAGCACATCCAGATTGACCTCCATTTTGTCCGTGACTTGGTCCAGAAGGGTACCCTCACTGTCCAACATGTCAACACTCATGATCAACTAGCAGACTTGTTAACCAAACCCTTATCTCGGCAGCGCACTGACGATCTTCGGCTCAAGATTGGCCTTACCGATGGTAGCCCTATCTTGCGGGGGCATATTGAGGAAACACGTATCAAATCTGCAAAGACATCCACAGACACTTAGCCGTTACAAATCTCCTTCACAGATTACTCAAACAGAGGACTTTTCATGTTCAGCATCATACCGTTACAAGCTGTAATATCTTCTCTTTATTGTATAAATCCTTTCATTATCTTTTCATTAAAGTACAGTAAATGTATCAGCTACAAAGCTCTGTAATTACTTGTATAAATACTCAATGAATCTCAATAATACAGTGTGGTGAATTTCATTGAACAAGTGTGTGCAAAGTTGCTTTACACACGCCTGCAAGTTGCTGTAACTTTAGAGACATGCAGGGAGCTTTCAAAAGTAGCAGTAATTTCCTCATTTTCAACGATTTCATAACTCTCAAGAAAAAGTGTTGCACAATATTAGAAAGTTCAAGAGACACTAATCCTATATCTCACAAGGACCTCGTGAAGTAATTGAAGTCATGATGCTGGACCATTAGTTGCTTTAGCCATGAATCTGCCACGCTTAAAAGTGACACTAGCCTATCTTGGTCCTGGCCGCAATTGACACATACTTTGACACAAGCCTTGTTGATTTTTAAGTGAAAAAGTTTAAGAATTAAAAAGAATTAGAAAAAAACTAACCTTGTTGATTTATTGGTTGTCAAAGACTACCAGCTGCACAAGCCGGACCAACAAGCTTATAGATCTATAAGCAAAATGACAGATGACGATTGATGAGCTCCTGTTAGGGTTAAGATTTGATAAAGTTAAAGGGAAATGAGGGAAAGAGTGCATGAAAACCTTGCGTTGCAGCTGGGTTTCTGGTGCAGAAGAGAGGATCCCGACGAGGTGGTGCTCGGAGTTGATGGAGGATTTTGCTGAACAGAGAGAGAGAGAGAGAGAGAGAGAGAAGGTCTTCTGCTTTTAGTGAGTGAAAAAAGAAAAGAAGAGAAGAAAATGAGGCCGGCGGGGAAGAAAATGAGGGCGGCCGGCAGGTGTGCTGGGATCTCAGGTTGCGCGCAGTGCTGAGGACAGAGGCTAGGGCTTTTTGGAGTAATCTAATACCGGGAAAGAGGAAGAATTGAAGTTATATTCCATTAAACGGTGCGTTTAACATTTGCAACGGCAATGCCGTTGCAAATGAAAATATTGCAACGGCATTGCCGTTGCTAAAAAAATTCCGGATGCAAAATGTGCAACGGAATTTTGCCGTTGCAAAATCCTGTTGCAATCAGCACCCTTAATTTAAATATAAATAAAAAATAATAATTTTATTTATTAATTTATATTATCAGGAATGTAGGAATGTAATGGAATGTATTTTAATTAATTATGTGTGAACTTATTGGTTATTTATTAATGTGTTCATTTTATTTTCTTAAGTTTTTCTAGCACTCAAAGACAATAAGTAATTTGTCTTTTCTTTTTGTTGATATTCTATTAATTTAGGATCGATTTACCGGCTGTTTTTGTTTTCCTTAGATTAAAAGAAGAGCTATTCCTTAGAAAAGACAAATCTTTTATTTTATTGTTGGAAGGTTTTTCAAAAGCAATTATTTAATTGTATAATTTACTCCTATTAATTGCATAATTAAACTAAATTCAAAATTATTGCATTATATTTGAAATAATATAAAAAAATAGCTCTTCAAAATAATTTTTACCATTAGAGTACATATCAATAAAAAAAATTAAATATACATTATTCAAAGAGCCATTTTCAAGATTTGAATCTTCAAAATAGATCTTGTCATTGAACTTGCTCTTACAAAGAGGTTGAGCCAGATTCGGAGTAGTTGAAGGAGGTGAAGTTGGGTTAGAGAGTTCGGATTGAGTCGGATTATCCATAATTAAAGGTTTTTAAATGAAAATGAAAACATGTTTTTGTGGTTGATCCTCGTGAGATTTAAGTTAGATATATTGCTTAGAACCTGACAGAGCACGCACACGTGCATGCGCTGATGATGAATTATTTGATTTTATGCTTCAAAATTGTTTCTTGCATATTTTTTAGTAATTTTTTGATGTTTTATATTAAAATATATTTTTTTTTTGAGATTTTTTTATATTTTTATAGTAAAATAACTATTCTATCCTGATATAAGATAAAAACTAAGAGTTAACAAAGGAGGTGTCACAGTGATTTCACATACTATTGCACGGTAAAATAACTCTTTTACTCATGATAAGACAAAATTGAAGAGTTGAATGTAGGGGTGCTATGTTAATTTATCATTTTTTATTATTCTTTTCTGCGAATACTATGTACGCATCTGACAACCCCGGCCAAAAATATTCGACCTGAAGCACACCTTATTTTTGTCTATATTTATATATGTGTGCTCTTAGTTTTGATTTTTAATTTTTATTATTTTCTTATTTGTTAAGGTGGTAACTTTTTGAGAAATTTTGTTCTTAGATTTTAGTTTGTTCTTTCTTTTAGTTTTTTATTTTATTTTCAAGTCAAATAATTTTTTTCCAGCTAATATTTTTTTTCATTGATTTTGTTTGCTATTTTGTTATAGTTGTAGGCTTTTTTATTCTTTGATTTAATTTTTTTTCATTATTGATGCAATAATAATAATAATAATAATAATAATAGTTTTATTCTTTGCAACGGATTCGCCGTTGCAAAATTAATTTGCAACGGACAAGTTTGCAACGGATAATCCGTTGCAACATCCGTTGCAATATTGTCCGTTGCAAATTACATTTGCAACGGCGCATCCGTTGCAACCTATGTTTTATTTTTTTTCCTCTGGAATTTTAATTGGCAACGGATTAGCCGTTGCAAATGTAATTTGCAACGGAAAATATTGCAACAGATAATCCGTTGCAAAATCCGTTGCAAAATTGTCCGTTGCAAATTAAAGTTGCAACGGATAATCCGTTGCAAACGATGTTTTTTTTTTTTTTTTTTTGGAATTGGTTTAGCAACGGCTTAGCCGTTGCTAAGTTAATTTGCAACGGGCAAATTTGCAACGGATATTTGCCGTTGCAAACACACCCCTTTTCTAGTAGTGTCAATAAATGAGTGTTGTGATTAACTACATTTATCTCTGAGCTCCTCCTAAGAATGTCTTGTTGATTTAATTTGTTGTCGCTATGTATATATAAATATTTATTTCTGCGCACAGACCATCATGCATGTTGGAAAATTCTGATCAAGAAGTTACATCTTGAATACAATTTCTCATCAATGAATCTCGTCGACGTAATCTTCAAGTGAATAACGAGGAAGGCAATTTCTTGGAGCTGAAGAAAATATATGGAACACGCTGGTGTGAACTTGTGTGATGGCTCCTGCAAATCTGAGGAAGAAGACTTATTTTTTGAAAAGGAAAGCACCAGGAAATTAGTGCTTGCCTGTGCTTAAGACTCAAAAGTGTACACCACAAGTCAAGCATCATTTCTCCAGGAGTGCATTATTAAAGATTGTTACAGAATAAGAGTAGTGGAGAAGGCGGGATATCCTGCTTAATTTTGACTCCTCTAACACAAAATAGAATTATTAGACAATAATTTATGAGAAAATAGCAGGCAAATAACTCCGGTAGTGCTGTAAGGGAAACAATAAGCAGAAGTCTTAAATTAAAACAAAAACAATCATTAATTTTGAAGAATTCTAATTAAAATTTTAAAATAATACAAAGTTAAAAAATTGGAAGTTCAATTTTGATTTGATGAAGGCTCTGTTAAGAAGAAAAATTCAATTTGGGAAGAAAATCTCGAAATTAAATGTTTAATAACTCAATTGTAACTCTTCATGGTTTAATTGAATTTATTAAGGGTGTAATTACAAGAAAAAAATGGTTTTCTTTTTAAATTCTATTTAATCGTTAATTGGAAGGAATTAAAAGGGTTGAATTACAATTTTAAAAATTTAATCCTGTCAAATATAGGGTTTAATTACATAAATATCAAAGTTTAATAGGCAATTGATACATGATTAAATAAATTCAATAACAAAGACCAAATTGTAAGAGTCACGAGACTTCAAGGACTTGAATCAACAAAATCAAAGGCCAAATTGAATACAATTGAAAGTTTGATGGTCAATTTGCATAAATAGAGAAGAAAAAACCTTATCAGAAAAGACATTAAACTCAGACCTTCATATATGTACATGTCCTGGCTCTACACCCTTCGTCTCCGATGTGGAATATCACAATCTTCCTGTCTTAAGCAGGAGCCGTCTTCGGTAGCATCTCAGACCACCTAACAAACTATAACGTCCTTGCAAGAATGCCGACAGATAAAATAAATCTCCGCCATAGCCTTGCTTTGACCACGAAATGGATTGTGTTTGCTCTACGATGACACAACACTTGTTTTCTCCAGGCTAATCTCCTGTAACCTGTATGTTTCTATTTTTTTTCTTTATAAAGAAATGAATATTTTGGAAACGTAAAAATAATTTATGAATTTAACTTTATAAAATAGTGAGAAGTTCAACTCTTTATTTCCTGTATAGAGCTCATTCATTTTTCACAGGTGTAAGTGTTTGCACCAACCACGTTTCCTCGCATGACATCTGAAGAATTGAGTTAAGAGGATTGTTATTAAACCTGACTATAAAGAGGATTCCAGCTACTAAGGTTTCTTTCAAATCTGGCCCACCCTGCAATTATGTTCCTGGTCAAGCTGTCAAGGTAGAACCAAATTAAAATTTGGAAAAGAAAAAAAAATGCTCAACGAAGCACAACACAGTCAACACTGTTCGTCATCTCAACCTTTCCCTATGGCTAAGTTTCCCCCTTTTTTTTCCCACCAGATTTCTCATATGGCCCTTGCAAACTAGCCTTTTGCTAACAGTAGAAAAACCAAACCATGGCTTCTGCAACTGCAGTAGCCATTGGAGGCTCATTTCTGGCAGCCTTCCTTCAGGTTTTGTTCGACAGAATGGCTTCTCGCGAGGTTTTAGGCTTCTTCAAAGAGCGAAAACTCAATGATAGGCTGTTAAGGAAGTTGAAGGTGCTTATGATTGCTGTTAATGGGGTACTTGATGATGCGGAGGAGAAGCAAATAGCCAAGCAAGCTGTTGAGATGTGGGTCAACGAGCTTAAAGATGCTGTGTATGAAGCTGATGATTTGTTGGATGAGATTTCTTATGAAGCTTTGCGACCGGAGGTGGAAGGTGGCTCTCAATCTAGTGCAGATCAGGTGAGAGGCTTTTTATCTTCTCGTTTTTCGTTTCAGAGAGTTAAGGAAGAGATGGAGACAAAGTTAGGAGAGATCGTTGACAAGCTTGAATACTTGGTACAACAAAAGAATGCCCTTGGTCTTAGAGAGGGTGCTGTTGAGAAAGCATCATCACAGAGAATACCAACAACTTCCCTTGTGGATGAATCCGGGGTATATGGTAGGGATGGAGATAAGGAAGCAATAATGAAACTGGTGCGATCTGCAAATGAAAATGGCAAACGGCTAGATGTGATTCCCATAGTAGGTATGGCTGGGGTTGGTAAAACCACTCTTGCTCAGCTTGTTTACAATGATAGCAGAGTAGGAGAGCAGTTCGATATGAAGGTATGGATCTGTGTTTCGGAAGAATTCGATGTTCTCAAGGTGATCAAAGATATTCTTAAGAAGGTCGGCTCCATGAATTGTGATACAATGACTGGAGATCAACTTCACTGCGAGTTAGAGAAGGAATCAACAGGGAAAAAAATTATGCTTGTTTTAGATGATGTCTGGAGCAATGATTGGGGGAAATGGGATTTTCTGCTGACACCTTTCAAGTCTCTGGCACATGGAAGTAAGATCCTCGTTACAACACGTATTGAAAGCGTAGCATCGGTCAGGGCCACTGTTTCAGCCCATCGCCTGCAGGTATTGACTGCAGATGATTGCTGGCTGGTGTTTGCAAAACATGCATTTGATGATGGAAGTTGCAGTGCACGTCCAGACTTGGAAGAAATAGGTAAAGAAGTGGTAAGAAAGTGCAAAGGTTTACCTTTAGCTGCGAAAGCCCTTGGAGGTCTCCTACGCTCTAAAAGAGATGCCAAAGAATGGGAGAAGATCTTGAGGAGCAACGTGTGGGATTTGCCGAATGATGGTATTCTTCCTGTTCTCAGATTGAGTTATCACTATCTTCCACCACAGCTGAAGCAATGCTTTGCTTACTGTGCAATATTTCCAGAGAATCATGAATTTAACAAGGATGAATTAGTCCGTTTATGGATGGCAGAGGGGTTTCTAGTTCCTCCTAATGGAAACAAGGAGATGGTGGAAGTTGGAAATGAGTTCTTCCATGAGCTTGTTTCAAGGTCGTTTTTCCAGCAATCTAATGGAAAATCAAGGCCAGTTTTTCAAGGATCAAACGGGGATCCATTATTTGTTATGCATGACCTCATAAATGACCTAGCTAGATATGTATCTAGAGAGTTTTGCTTCAGGTTGGAAGGGGAAGATTCAAACAAGATTTCAGAAAGGACTCGTCATTTGTCTTATGCAGTAACAAGACACGATGCTTGTGAAAGATTTCAGGGTATTTATGATGCCAAGCTTTTGCGCACTTTCTTACCATTGTCAGAAGCGTGGCTACGCAACCAAATCAATGTCCTACCGGTGTCGAGAGTGTGGCCTCGCAACGAAATCGATAATAAGGTTACACATGATTTATTGCCAAGGCTTACATGCTTACGAGTGCTATCCTTGCTTAACTATTCCAATGTGGCCGAGTTACCTGATTCATGGTGCCTTGTATTGCAAGTTCTAAATCTCAAAGAAAAGGCAATTAGGCTGGTGCAAAATCTCTTTGCGAATTGTATTGGAATCTCTCCAAAAATCAATTGAATTGTATTCAATCAAAGATAATAAAAAGCTGAATGTTTTTCCCTTACAATCTTCATCTTAAATAGGTATGATAACTCACACTTTAACTAGGAAAGCAACAAATTAGGAAATTAAATAAATGCAGATAAATAAAAGCAATCCAATAATTAATAAAATTAGCTAAGAATCAGACTCCTTGCAACGGTGAAATTCCATGACTCCAGCAGCTGTGTTGACGTTGCACTTTCCATATATGTTCTCTTGAAACAGTAGAGTGTTTGATTATGGTAATGTCTCAATTGTTTCCATGTCTGGCACGTTAGTTGTCCCGTGCTCTTGCTCCCGTTTCTCTTCCTGATCTTGTTGCGGGCTTGTCTCCTGGCTTGTGTCAATCATCAGCTCCTGATTTACATCAATTGCCGTCTCTCCCAAAGAACTTGACTCCGGCAAGTTATACTGAAGGTAGGGGGTGCAATCGTTGTAATTCTGGTGCTTGTAGCCAAACTGATTCCGAATTTGGGCGATTTTTCCACTGGACTAGGAACTTGTAATAGCCTCCCCGTCGAGTTGATACAAACTGATGATCAAGGATTGCGGCAATTTCATCCCGAGGTGTTGTATTTGTTGGAAATTGCCCGTCTGCTGAAGTAGCTGGGACTGGTGGGCTAGATGTATCGCCCTTGAATGCAGTAATATCTTCAACATTGAACACGGGGCTGATCCCAAACTCAGAAGGGAGCTCAATCACATATGCATTACTGCCCATTTTTTTTTATAATCTTGAAGGGACCTGCTCTGCGAGCATGAAGCTTTGAAACACTTCCTGGAGGAAATCGTTCTGGTCGTAAACGGACAAGAACCATATCACCTTCATTAAATTGACGATCTTTCCGTTTGGCGTTTGCTGCAGCTGCATAGGAATTTGAACTGAGCGTTAGGCGACGCTTGCATTCTTCGTGAATGTGCTGCATATAACTGGAGAAATCCAAGGCAGCCTCACTCGGCCTTGTTGGGAGTGGCAGGGTGTTGACGTCCAATGGGGTGTTTGGCCGACACCCATACACCAATTCGAATGGAGTGCATCCTGTAGATCGGTTAACAGAGTTGTTAAAAGAGAATTCAGCATGGGGAAGTACAAGATCCCAACTGGTGACATGATCTGCTACAAGGCAGCGTAGCAAGTTCCCTAGGCTTCGGTTGGTCACCTCAGTTTGGCCATCCGTTTGCGGGTGGAAAGCACTAGAGAACATCAACTTCGTTCCCATTTTAGCCCACAAGGTCTTCCAAAAATAGCTGACGAACTTGACATCGCGGTCTGAAACTATTGACTTTGGGATGCCATGCAAACGGACTATTTCGCGAACAAATAGAGCTGCCACTTTGGATGCATCAAACGTTTTGTGGCAGGGGATAAAATGCGCCATCTTGGAAAAACGATCCACTACTACCATGACTGAATCATTCTGTCGACTAGTCTTTGGTAGCCCGAGTACAAAATCCATGCTAACTTGCTGCCATGGTTTATCGGGGATGGGTAGGGGTGTGTACAGCCCTGCTGGTTGCTTGGTTCCTTTGTTAACTTGACAAATCCTGCACCTGTCAATTATGGTGTGCACATCCCTTCTTAGCTTTGGCCAATAAAACCGATCAGCCACAATTGCAAAAGTCTTGTCATAGCCGAAATGTCCCGCTAGGCCTCCTCCATGCAATTCAGAAATCAAAAATTCCCGAAATGATCCGCGTGGAATGCAGAGGCGTGATTTAAAAAACAAGAACCCATCACGCAGCATGTAGTCTTCCTGTTGGTGTGCGTCTGGACTAGATAACTCTTTCCATAACTTGCCAAAATCTTCATCATCAGAATAAGCACTCTTCACACTGTCAAACTCAGTGACAACTACTGATGAAATGTGCAGCAGATGAGGCCTCCTGCTCAATGCGTCTGCCACTTTGTTTTCGGTCCCTGCTTTGTGTTTGATCAAGAAATCAAACTGCTGCACGTAGTCCATCCAACGCGCATGCCTTGCATTCATTTTAGTCTGCGAATTGAGGTGTTTTAGAGAATCATGGTCGGTGTAGAGAATGAATTCTCTATGGATTAAGTATGGCCTCCAATGCTTCAATGTTTGCATTAGTGCCTCAATCAATGATTGAATATTCAGCTTTTTATTATCTTTGATTGAATACAATTCAATTGATTTTTGGAGAGATTCCAATACAATTCGCAAAGAGATTTTGCACCAGCCTAATTGCCTTTTCTTTGAGATTTAGAACTTGCAATACAAGGCACCAATTTGGTATCAGCTCCTGATTTACATCAATTCAATGGGCAAGTTAAAACATTTACGATACCTCAATCTCTCCGCTACATCAATAAAAAGGTTACCTGAAGTTGTGAGTACAGCTTACCATTTGCAGACATTAATCCTGGAAAATTGCAAAGAGCTTGTCGAGCTGCCTGATTCAGTTGGCCACTTGAAGCATTTGCTATATGCCAGTCTTAAAGGTTCAAAAATCAAAATATTACCTGAATCCATGAGTACATTGTATAATCTGCAAACATTAGTCTTGGAAGATTGCAGACACCTTTGTAGGAATTAAAACGAAAAAGTCAACAAAAGTCAACAAAAGTCAACTCTGATCAACCCAAGAACATGCACTGTTCAGATTCAAATCTGGAAAAATCTGGAATTTCCAGAAAAATGAAGAACACGGGAAGAACACTAAAAACTGAGATTATGAATAATAAGGAGCAGAATCCAGTGTGAGGTTACTGCCATCCCTCTTCTTTATTTATAGAAAAAGAAATTACAAGAGGTTTAGTTGAAGACAACTTCTTCTTGTACATGATAAGCTAAAATTCAAAACTTAACTTAATCCTAATCAGCTAATTGATCAACATGATCTGTTAACTAAGAATAAACTGAACTCAATCCTAAACTTGGTCAACATGACCTTTATTCAAAAACAAATAAAACCAAGCTAATTCAATACTAATCTAACACTAAAATTGGACTCCAACTAGGACTCATCATCTTCATTCTTCAACTGACTTGTCCTGTCTCCAGCAGACTTGGAATCCAGGAATTTCAACACTCCTCCTTGGATCCAAGGCTGCACATGCCAATCTTTTCCCTTAGCTCTTCGAATCTTCCTTTGGCTAATGGTTTAGTAAACAAGTCAGCTAATTGATCATTTGTATTGCAATATTTCATCTCTAATTCACCTTCCAGCTGAAACTGTCTTAGAGCATGAAATTTGATCTTCATGTGTTTCGTTTTGTCATGAAACACAGCATTCTTTGAAATTGCTATAGCTGACATGTTATCACATAGCAAATCAGTAGGGCTTGATTGATCACAATCAAGATCTTTTAGCATTTTTCTCAGCCATACTAATTGCTTGGCTGCCACATAAGCTGCTATGTACTCAGCCTCAGCTGTGGAATGTGCCACAACCGATTGTTTCTTCGAAATCCAGCTAAAAACATTCAATCCTAATGCAAAGCAATAACCTGAAGTGCTCATCATGCATTCATCACTTCCTCCCCAGTCACTGTCAGTGAATCCAACCAGCCTGTTTTGACAATTTTTGACAAAATACATGCCCAGATTTTTTGTCCCTTGCAAGTACCTTAGAACTCTCTTGGCTGCCATGAAGTGTATCTGACTTGGCTCCTGCATGAACCTAGATAAATAATTAACAGCAAACAAGATGTCAGGACGTGTAATTGTTAAGTAAAGTAGGCTTCCAATCAAACTTCTATAGGTCTTCCCATCAGTTTTGGGAGCTTCATCATCCTTGGTCAGTTTCAGTCCTAGTATCATAGGAGTGGAAACTGATTTGCAATTTTCCATTGCAAAATTGGTTAGAATCTTCTGAACAAATGACTTTTGACATAGAAAAATCCCTTGCTTTGACTGAATTACTTCCATGCCTAAAAAATAAGAAATCAACCCAAGCTCATTCATCTCAAACGTATTCTTCATGTTTGATTTGAATTCTTCTATCAGCTGCTCATTTCCACCAGTAATCAGTAGATCATCTACATACACAGAGACCATTAGCACATGATTATCAACATGTTTCACATATAGTGTTACCTCATTGATGCTCCTCTTGAATCCCAAACTCAGCAAGTGTTCATCAAGCCTACTATACCAAGCTCTAGGAGCTTGTTTTAGGCCATAGAGAGCTTTCTTCAATAAATACACTTGATTTGGGTTTTGATTCTCAAACCCTGCTGGCTGTTCAATGTAGATTTCTTCTTCCAACACACCATTTAAGAAAGCAGATTTCACATCTAATTGAAACACATACCAGCCATTTTGTGCAGCAAGTGCAAGCAAAAGTTTCATTGTATCATGCCTAGAAACTGGAGCAAAAGTGTCTGTGTAATCAATTCCAGCCTGCTGTGCATAGCCTTTCACCACCAATCTTGCCTTGTGTTTGTTGATACTCCCATCAGCATTCATCTTTGTCTTGAATATCCATTTGACACCAATGGTTTTCTTGTTTGTAGGCCTGTCAACAAGCATCCAAGTCTGGTTTTTTTCGATCATATCAAGCTCCTCCTGCATAGCTTTTATCCATACCTTAGACTTCATTGCTTCTTCAATCTCGACTGGTTCAGCTTCAGCCATGGAACACCTGCTGTAAATGTCATCTAGTGACCTCGTCCCCCTAACAGGTTCATCATCTATGTCTTCTTCATTTTCAAGTTCATCATAAAATTCTGGTTCTCCATGTTGAACTTGATCTGTCCAGTTGACTGCCAAACTCTCCCAATTCCATGATGCATCTTCTACAAACTTAACATTTCTTGCAATTATAACTTTGTTAGCCATAACATCAAATATTCTATAAGCTTTAGACTTTGAACTATAGCCTAACAACACACCTACATCAGCCTTCTTGTCTAATTTTTTCCGATTGACATCATGTATCAACACATAACATATGCAACCAAAGACTTTTAAATGCTCAACATTGGGTTTAACATCATACCAGATTTCATAAGGAGTTTTATCATCCAAAACTCTTGAAAACACACGATTTTGTATGTATGAAGCTGTGTTTACAGCTTCTGCCCAAAACTTCAAAGGCATTTTCTTCTCATACATCAAGCACCTTGCCATTTCCATCAAGGTTCTATTTTTTCTTTCACTTACCCCATTTTGTTGAGGTGTGTAAGGCACGGTCAACTGGTGTTTAATCCCTTCTTTCATCAAGTAATTCTCCAATTGTTGGGAGGTAAATTCTCCACCATTATCAGACCTTAGCATCTTCATTTTCAGTCCAGTTTCAAGTTCCACTTCTGCCTTGAACAACAAAAACTTAGAGAAAACATCAGCCTTGTTTTTTAAGAAATAAATCCAACAATACCTGCTATAATCATCCACAAATAGCAAGAAATACTTTGATCCATTCAATGATTCAACTTGCATTGGCCCACACACATCTGTGTGTATGAGCTGCAGTTTCGAATTTGCTCTAAAAACAGATTTTGAGAAAGCAACTTTGGTTTGCTTTCCCAATTGACAAGCCTCACAAAGATTACCTTGATCATGTATGCTTGGTAATCCACGTGCCATCTGCAACTCAGCCATTTTGTTCAATGCAGCATAATTATAGTGTCCCAACCTTTTGTGCCAAAGAATAGATTCATCATTCTTGCACATGTTGGCAGTCCAACATATTTCCTTCAAATCTGCATTGAAGCATCTATTTGCCATTTTTGCACACAATAAAAGTGTCCCCATTTTATCTCTAATAACACACATTCCATTATCAAACAATAGAGAATAACCAGATTCTAATAGTTGACCCACACTCACCAAATTCTGATTAATATTAGGCACATACAAGACATCATGTAGAGTTTTTGTACCTGCCCTTGTGTCCACTGCTATTGCTCCTTTTCCTTCAACCTTCACAAAGTCTCCATTGCCTATTTTCACCCTTGATTTATAGCTTTTATCCAAGCTACAAAAAATTGAGATGTCTGCTGTCATGTGGTTTGAGCAACCACTGTCAATGAGCCAAATTGAATCTGTCTCCTCTGGTTTTCTGAGCATTTTGTGCATTGTAGCTACAAATAAATGCTCATCCTTTACTGTCAAGCTCTCTTCTTCTTGAGCTTGTTTTACTTCTTCTTTTCTATTTTTGCAATACTTTTGGTAGTGCCCAAATTGATTGCAATTTCTGCACTGAATTTTCTTGAACCAGCACCAATCTTCAGAATGATTTGTTTTCTTGCAATACTTGCATGTAGGATATTCCTTTCTCTCCTTCACTGTCAAGTTGTTGGGTTGCCAACTACTTGAATTCTGATGATTTGGTCTCCATTCTTTGCTTTTGTCTTTCCTTCCAATCTGCTTGGTTCTGGAGAAGTTGTAAGATTGCTGCTGTTTTCCTTTGTAAGCAACAAGTGCATTCTCACTTGTTCCCTCATTTCGATAAGATTGCCTTTGTTCCACTGCTTGTAAGGCATTTACAAGATCTTGGAAACTCATCTCCGAGAAGTCTTTTGAGTCTTCCAAGGAACATATTTTATGTTCAAACTTCTCGGGTAGACACACCAATACTTTCTCCACAATTCTGGAATCAGGAAAATCTTCCCCCAACAATCTCACTTGATTAACAAGTTTAGAGATTTTTGAAGAAAAATCTATGATAGATTCTGATTCCTTCATCTTCAGCCCTTCAAATTGCCTTCTCAAGTTCATAACTTGCATTTTTCTTGATTTCTCATCTCCTTGGAATTCGGCTTTAAGCTTGTCCCAAGCTTCTTTGGCAGTCTCGCATGCCAAAATTCTGGAAAATATCTCTTCACTTACTGCATTGTGTATGCAGGTAAGTGCTCTAAAACCTTTGGCTCTTTCTTCATTGAAGTACTTGATTTGATTCATGGTTGGATCGTTGTTTAGTGGAGTTGGCTCCTTGCCAGTATCCACATAATCCCACAAGTCAAATGCCTTCAAATAAGCCTTCATTCTTACAGCCCAGGTGCCATAATTCACCCCTGCAAATGAAGGTGCAGTTGCTGAAAAACTGGCTCCAGAATTCATTTTTCGTTTCTCACCAAAAAATGACTTTGAATTCCCCTTTTTGTAAATCTCACCTTCCACTCGTGTTTCACACAATCCCACCTAAGATCCTAATTGCTCTGATACCAATTGTAGGAATTAAAACGAAAAAGTCAACAAAAGTCAACAAAAGTCAACTCTGATCAACCCAAGAACATGCACTGTTCAGATTCAAATCTGGAAAAATCTGGAATTTCCAGAAAAATGAAGAACACGGGAAGAACACTAAAAACTGAGATTATGAATAATAAGGAGCAGAATCCAGTGTGAGGTTACTGCCATCCCTCTTCTTTATTTATAGAAAAAGAAATTACAAGAGGTTTAGTTGAAGACAACTTCTTCTTGTACATGATAAGCTAAAATTCAAAACTTAACTTAATCCTAATCAGCTAATTGATCAACATGATCTGTTAACTAAGAATAAACTGAACTCAATCCTAAACTTGGTCAACATGACCTTTATTCAAAAACAAATAAAACCAAGCTAATTCAATACTAATCTAACACTAAAATTGGACTCCAACTAGGACTCATCATCTTCATTCTTCAACTGACTTGTCCTGTCTCCAGCAGACTTGGAATCCAGGAATTTCAACAACCTTGTCAGGCTGCCCCATTCAATTGGCAATTTGAAGCGCTTACGATATGTGACTCTTAAAGGCACAGCGATCAAAAAGTTACCAGCATCCATGGGAGGCTTGTGTAATTTGCAGACTTTAATCTTGCGGTCATGCAAAGATCTGATTGAGCTACCAGATGATATGGGAAGGCTAATCAACTTGAGTCATCTTGATATCGAAGGAACAAAATTGTCGAAGATGCCGCAGCATATGGGTAAACTAACAAAGCTCCAAAAACTAAGTGATTTCTTTCTAGGAAAAGATACTGGTTCAAGCATTCAAGAGCTGGGGAAACTTAAACGTTTACAGGGAGGACTAAATATTTGGAACCTGCAAAATGTTGGGACTGCTCCGGATGCTCTACAAGACAACGTGAAGGGTATGAAGCACCTCAAGACTTTGAATTTGATGTGGGATGGTGATCCTAATGACTCTGGACATGTAAGACATGTACTTGACAAATTAGAGCCTGATGTAAATATGGAGTATCTTTATATCTATGGTTATGGGGGCACAAGGTTTTCAGATTGGGTGGGAGACTCTTCTTTCTCAAGAATAGTATCCATGGAGCTCAGCCGATGTAAATACTGCACGTCCTTACCACCACTTGGGCAGTTAGGGTCTTTGAAAGAACTCATGGTAAGAGGGTTTGAGGGACTTGCGATTGTGGGTCGTGAGTTCTACGGAAGTTGCACGTCCGTGAGGAAGCCATTTGCTTCCCTTGAAAGTTTAACTCTTTCGATGATGCCTGAATGGCGTGAATGGATTTCAGATCAAGGCATGCAAGCTTTCCCTTGTCTTCAAAAGCTTTGCATAAGCGGCTGCCCCTACCTAAGAAAGGTACTGTCCAATCACCGCCTTCCATCTTTAACAACACTTGAGATTGAGGGATGCAGGCAGCTTGTAACTTCATTTCCAAGATGTCCAATCATTGATGAAATAAAATTAGATGATGGTTTTCGTCATCTGCTTCTTAGCAGATTGCCTTCCGGGATGCACAGCCTGGAAGTTGATCGATGCTATTCCACTAATTCCATACCAAAAGAAATGGAGCAAATCGGTTGCTTTCTCACCACTTTAGAAGAGATTGAAATGGAAAACTGTGATTCGCTCAAGTGCTTCCAGCTGGAGTTGTTCCCTAGGCTGAAGATTCTCAGGATCTCTAAATGTTCAAATTTGGAATTTATTTGTGAGCACGAAGGACCTCTGGAGGATCTCACCTCTCTTCATTCCTTGAAAATATGGGAATGCCCTAAATTAGTATCTTTTCCGAAGGGAGGATTACCTGCCTCATGTTTGACAGAGCTTCAGTTGTTTGATTGCGCAAACTTGAAGTCCTTGCCTGAGCATATGGATTCCCTCCTCCCATCCCTTGAAGATTTGAGATTATTCCTTCTTCCAAAACTTGAGGTCTTTCCAGAAGGAGGTCTGCCCTCCAAATTAAAATCACTTTATATTGAAGATTGCAGCAAGCTCATTGCAGCCAGAATGCAATGGAGTTTGCAATCGCTCCCTTCTCTTTCAAAATTCACTGTTGGTGTTGACGAAAATGTGGAATCCTTTCCAGAGGAGATGCTGCTTCCCTCAACTCTTGCCTCTCTTGAAATATGGAGTCTTAAGACTCTGAAATCCCTGAACTACTCGGGGCTTCAACACCTCACTTCTCTTGAACAATTGACCATCACAGACTGCCCTAATCTACAGTCCATGCCAGGAGAAGGTCTCCCCTCCTCCCTTTCTTCAATTGAAATCTGGCGGTGTCCTTTGCTGGATCAAAGATGTCAGCAGGGAAGAGGGGATGATTGGCTCAAGATTACTCGCATTCCCAACCTGCATATTAATGGATACAAGATCCATCAACCTTAGGTATTACTTATCTGGATCTCAACTCAAAGTTTCTCTTTACTTATCTTTTTTTCTTGTTAAGCTTCTTTTTGTGTACTTTTATATTAATTCTCTGTTATTGATTCTGTCATTTGTTGCAGCATTTCATTTTTATCATGAACGGCCAGTTGGGGAGACAGAGAGCTTACAGGTTTGCCATGCAGATATTTTCCCACTGCTGACTTTCATTCCTCAGCTCCAATTTTTGGCAATAATGTCCATACGAATTCTCTTACAGCATTTATGCCCTTGAAACTTGAGCTCTGACCTCGAATCAATTCAGATCAGCATATTCTTACATCTCATATAGCAGGAGAACTGGAGTTCTGGTTGCCCCAGGTAAACTCAGTTTTCCCTATTTGCACTTGTATTCTGATCTGCAACTAGTAGATTGAACCTCCAATGTCTTTCTTTTTGGTTTGATTCATCTGCAGCATTCTCTGGCAAGCTGTTTTGCTCAGCTCTTACGAGGGAAAGGCTTCATGTGTAGACTTCAGGTTTAGGGATCAAGACTGTAGAAGACACAGATCAAAATGGTTTATCTGGAGAAAACTCAAACTGGTCAGAAGATTAAGCATTACCTCTGACAACAGAAGCGCGCACACACGAGATGATGATGCATAAAAACAATATCTGATGCTTAGGAGAAGGCCATGGCGTTTGACGGTGTAAGATTAGCCCAATAAAAATCATTTCCCTTTTCTTCTAAAACTAAAATTACCCTTTCATACCTTCATTTCATTAGATTTTATTGCACGATATTTTTTTAGTTTAATATTTTTTTCTAATCATTCAATAATAAATGTGTTGTAATTAAATTGGTTGGACAGCACGATGCAATCTAAAGTGACGGGTTAAGAGCAATGGCAAAAGCTATTTTGGAGAGTAAAATCTCTAAAATAGTTTTTTAAATAGTGTATATATGATTTTTTTGTTGAGGTGTATGTACTATAATGGTAAAAATCATTTTAAAGAGCTATTTTTTTATATTATTTTAAATATAGTACAATTATTTTGTATATAGGTTAATTATGTAATTAATTATATAATTAATAAAATTAAGTTATATAATTAAATAATTATTTTTAAAAAACACTCGTACAATACAATAATTAGTTTTTTAATTATATTTAAATAAAAAAAATGAATTTAAAATAAAATACCCCGCAACAATTTAAATTTTACAATAAGCAATGACATAATGAAAAGAGGATATAAATGCTTATGCAGCACATTCCATATGAAATTAAAACGAAATTCCCTTGCGAGGCTTTAGATAATTCATCATTGATTATGACTGTTGTGAGAAACCATTCTTTCAGGCTTTCCTTTTCTCTTGATTTAATGAGAAAGTTGAAACCCAGCTACACAATCAAAATTGCCTACATTTATTCCAATTCCATGCCTATCACTTCACGAGGACAAAACTTTTCCCGTGCAGTTTAATTTATCAGAAAAACTATTACCTACAATGCAAAAGAATATCTGGACAAGAAATTTTTTTTATCTATTTCACAATTGTAATAAAAAATACAAAGTATAATCGCTTCCAGATAATTAGATAAAATAAAAGAGGCAAAATATGCTCTGATCAACTATCAGATTACTTTGACCCAAATACAAATAGTGAAAATACTTTCTAAGTCATGTCTTCTAGTAAGCCATTTGATAATCTCTGACAGTTTAAAAATACCCTCTTCCCTAGCTATCTTTGTCATTCATTGAGGTACTCCTGATGCACTTACTCACTGTCTCGGTGTCACATACAGGACAACACTGTCTTCTTGCCCGTGTCACAGCCACATTCATTCGCCTATGGTCACTCAAAAACCCAGAAAGGGATGCTGATAACATTAGGGGGTGATTGAACTTGCAGGATACATAGAGCAAATGGGGATGCTAAACATGGAGTGGACTTGGCATAATTGAAGGCTGCAGCACAGAGGGTGAAACAGAAGGCTAAGAAACACAGAACTAAGAGGGAATTTGTAGTTGGGGATTATGTGTATTTGAAGCTTGAACCATATATAAGCAATCAAGCATAGCATTGAGAAAGCACTTCAAGTTAAACTCGTGATTTTTTGGCTATATAGATTTCTACAGAAATTGAGAATAGTTGCGTACAGGTTGCAGATGCTGATCGGGGTTGCAATACGTCTTGTTTTCCATGTCTTGTTGCTTAAGAAGAAACTAAGTGCAAATGCAGTCATTGCAACAACTTTGCCAGTAGAGGATGATCAAAGAATGGTGAGGATTCATTCGGTGGCCATATAGAAACTAAAAAACAAAAGATTCCCTCTCGGGCATTCTATCAAACATGTTATATGCATCGTTAATTTGTCTAATTAACTAAACCATGCAGATTCACAACCCGTCATCGCAAACAAATTCCACCACAAAAATTCTAACCCAGATCATTGGAGATGCAAATTGTGAGAACCAACCCATTAAAACAACAACAAACACCCATCTAGAGAACCAAAAACAAAGTCAAGAACAACACTTGCAATTCCAGTCTCTTGATAGCCATTCAGCATTTTCCATGGTAATCGCTATCTAAACCAACAACCCAACACGAGAGTGCATTTGAACGGGCGTTTGACAGCAATGTTATGACACCAATTAAATGCACATCTAACTGGTATAACGTCACGTTAAAAAAAATAAACAGAGAAATTAAACACAGAACAAACAGATGCATATGTTTCACAGCACCACCAATATATTTTTTATTAATCATCAGATCTATAAAGATTTCAAGGAAATACAAAGTCATGGACAGCTAACACCAACATGAAGAAAACTTACATGTATCACTCAGTGTTAGTTGTAGTAAATAATGTGAGTTTGTTAAGAACAACACTTGCAATTCCCAGAACAAAAAATTAGCCCAAAAACAAACCCCACAACACCAATCACAAACATACCCACACGCAGAGATTCTTGTGGGTTCGTAGAACATACACAAGAAAAACAAAATAGAAACGATTTGTAACAACTAACCTTAAAACCTATGGTTGTTCGGCTTCTGTTCCCCTTCTTCAAACTGCAGACTTCAACCTTAATCCACAGAAATTGTGTTATTTTTGAAGGCTTCGGTTTCAATTGTGGCAATATTTATCAAAGGGTTTGATGCAGAAAAAGAAAGCAGAAAAAGAATTTGGACTGAAACAAAGGCTCTGGCTCCATCCCACCGAAGATTTCACATCCCTTTGTTGTTGATCTATATAGGGGGTGGATTTCACATATTTGGACTTGAATGTAGCAAATGCAACAGGCAGATCCAACAAAAATGAAAACTATCACCAAGCAGTACACATCTCTATTAATGTCAGCAGCATAATGCAAGATTTTCTCAGACTTGTTGAAATTCCAAAACTGAAGTACTTATCACTGCTGCAGCACAGCTAAGTCTTAATAGCGTGTATGAGGCTGTTTATTAAAGTTTATTTTCCTTTGAAATATATAAAGTAATATTCTTTTTTAAAATTTAATATTGATATTAATACATCAAAACACTGTAAAAATAAAAATAAAAAATAAAAACACAACACAACACAACCAAGTTCAACAGCTTATATAGCACATCACTTCCTGAAATTAAACTTGTAGAAGGTCCTCGAATTACAAATTGACATACGCAACATATTCACATATCAGATTTAATACCTTAAACATTCGCATTATTTTCTCTTCTCTGATAAAGTACTATGAAGGGGAGATAAGGTTTTAATTCCATTGAATCTCCTTAGATTTCTATCCTTATTATTTTTTAATTCATAGACCATAAATTTATTAAACACAGTGTTAAAAAAATAATATAAAAAAAATTCTGACATGAATCTCTGTTTCCAGAAAGGGTTATCACATGCGAGTTTCTTCAACCCTTTGAACCAAAGCTTAAGTTAAAAACTATTTTCGTTAGTGTTTTTACTTTTTAGGAAAGAAAGAAAAAAGTCACAGTGTAGGAAAGAAGAGAGAGAAAACAATGCTCTATTAACTTTTTCTTTGAATATCTAAGTTAGCTGGGCTGGATGTGGGCTGAACCGTAGGTTTAGGTTGGGCAAACAATATGGGCCTTATAAATTATTAGTAATTATTACTCAACCAAAATAAATTTTATTTCCTTTAGCTATTGTATGGAATTAAATTTGACTTCGCTTACTTCTTTCACTGCCATCAATCCATCGATGCTCGTTTTCAGCTAAAATAATTTCCCGAATTAAAAAAAAAAATGACCCCATCAAAACATTACATCAGTAATTACAATAAAAATAAAATAACACGTGGCACACAGTATCTCCATGGCCATATATTTGGAAACAAAACCAATCTCTCCTTTTTATACAAAAATCTTTGATCTCTTACTACTCTAATTAATTCTAGCATTTTAAGATTAATGACTAAACATAGGATGATTTCTCCTTCCATAATTCCTCGAGACATAATCACAAAGTGGCAGGTTTACCATATAATTTCTATAGCTTGCATATGGGGCTTGATCATGCATTCTACTCTTTCATTCTTCTCAAACCTTTGCTTTACTCGCAACATCTTCTCAAACATATATTTGGAAAAGACATTCACCTCTACAGTACATATCATCACATCACTAAATTCTAATTCTAACAGCAGAAAAATGACCTTTCCTCGTTGTTTCTCCCTATTTGCTCCGGTTCTAGCCATCATTCTCTTGACCAACCCTGCCTTAAGTGAAGCCCGAGATTCCCAGGATTTAATCGACGAAGTCTGTCGGCAAATGGAAGACTACGGTTTCTGCAACAGGGTTTTTCATGAGAACATGAAAAGCCCAGAGATAGACCATGTTGGTCTCACAGCAATAGCAATGGAGCAGACGATAGCAAACGCAACCAGCACTCACGAGTACATTTCGGATCTTCTAAGGAGAACAGCTGAGAAATCACTGAGGAATGTTCTTGTTGCATGTGAGAATGCTTTTGGCATAGTGGAGTCGTCTTTCGGGGCTGCCATGCAGTCTTTTCACAGGAAAGAATACGATGATATGCTCAAGCTTGAACAGGTTGCGCCAAGAGCACAGGCCAGCTGTGAAACTAGTTTCACAGCACCACCAAGTCCTCCAAATCCATTGGCAGAGAGGAATAGGGAGATGAGGATTCTGATAACCATGGCTATTGTCTCTGGAAAGGCAATACTCAAGCTTTGATGTTTTTTGTTAGGCCTCCACAACGTTGTTTGCTGTTAGTTTGCGACCAACCCTTCTCTAGTTTTAAAGTGTAATCGTTCATTATATCGGTGGATTTGTACTCCATGGAATAAAATTTGAACCGTTCATTTTATTTTGATTTTTTCTCTTTTTTTTCTTTTTGAGATTTTATATATTATTATTCTTCATCTATGTATATGTGTGTGTATTCAGATAAAATTTATAACAAAAGCTTATTTTTATTCGGATAAAATTTTAATCATTGATTCAACCTCGAAGCATTCCAACTATTGGTTCTAAGTAAATATCCTGAAGTTGTCAGTTTTAATAATTCAGGTTGTCTAAACTGACAACTTTAGATCAATGTTATGTCATCATTTTGGTTCAAATTTGTAGAAGAAATGAAGTCTTAAATATCTTAGAAAAGTAGTTATTCAAACAACTTTTTCATGATAAAAAATAAAAATAAAAATGAACAAGATTGTGTGTCGTCTAGTTTCTCTTAATGGACCAAACGACATGTTGTTTGGTGCCTCTTTTTTTTTTTTTTTCTTCTCCTAAACAATGTTGTTTTGGAGTTTTTGCTCAAAGTACAATTTGATCCTTTGACTTTTAGTTTGTTTAATTATATTCTTAAATAGCCTGAAACTTTTAATTTTGTACAATGTCACCCATGACAATTTTCAATGGCAGCCTTGAATTTAAGCACCTTTTTTATTTGATCACTACACTGGGCTCAAATTTATATAGTTTAACCCTCAATTGATCATTTCAATTTCACCATTGATTTCAGCCAATTATATCCTTATAGTTCGATGTCTTTTACAAATTGGTCTTTGATTACTAATTTTTTTCAATTTGGTCCTTAATTGACCCCACAACTTTGATTTGCTTGGAATTTTACTCCTAATTTCAACCAGTTGCCATGGAAAATAAATTAATTTGGTCTCTAAAAATTAATCTTTTTAATTAAGCTCAAATTAGGCTTCCAAACTTAATTCTTCATCAATTCAGCCCCACATAAAATAATATGTTTTACAAACAATCAACTTTGAAGTCATTTAAAATATCATTACAAAACCAAGGATAGTATAATATAAGTTCTTAAGTTGAACACATATTATTAGAAAAAATTGAAGAAAAAAAAAACATACCTCCATTTATTAATCTGTAAAGTGCATGAGTAAAAACAACGAAAGAAATCAATTATTAATACAAACCATGCATTACTGCGTGACTGTCTCCGCTTCTCCGTCTCAAGACATGTTGCATTCTGGTGGAAATCCTTGGGGAAACCTCTTAGCATCTGTGCAATAATTATATATCATGTTGTTCGTTTGGACCCACTGTAGCTTATCTAGATTTGTTGAATCAAGATCTTCTGAAAGCCAAGCAGGAGGGGAGAAATTATTTGTATCACAAGAAGATGCACCATTGATCCAAACACAAGCATTGCTAGCATTGAAGCTCGTATAGGAGGCAGTGAATGGAGCTTGTGACCAATCAGTCTTGACCAGACCACCTCTTGTAGCCCAGTCATCTGCGTTCCATAATGTAGAGTAGATTCTCATTGGTTGATACCTTGGAAATGGAACACCGATTGATTCCATGTTCTTGAACTCCCTGATAGGGCTGCCATCTACATAGAAGCTGATACAAATGAGAAAGAAAACGTTAGCAAGAAAGAAAGAAAAACTTGATAATATTGGATTTAGGCATGGGAGCAAGTGTTAATTAAGCTTACATGATTCTTTGTGGGTTCCAAAGGATGGAATAGGTGTGGAAATCAGCAGTTGGATCAAACCAGAGATAAAATTGCTGCTCCTTCTCGCCTTTGCCTTGGCTATACACGTTAGTATGAAGAATGTAAGGATCTCCACTCAAGTTCCCCAAGAACTCAAAGTCTATCTCATCCCATGCTGACCCTTTTGATTGTAACTGAAGATATACCAGCAGAGATTAATAACACCAAGAGCAAATGTTCGATTTGTGTGCTCAAAATAGTCATTAATATTAAGAAGACTTACATAGTAGGCAGTTACAGTGTAAATTGGATTGTGAATGGAAGAAATTGTTTGAATGTATTGCAGTAATGAATTCATTAACCAAGCTGGTTACTTATACAAGCAATAATAAAAAACTAACTACAATTCTGCAATGCACCACATGTGCTGTCTAACTGCCTAACTAAGTGCCTAACTAATTACAACAGAAGGAATATAATAAAGCAGTAAACACAATATACACATTTTATCTTCAACACTCCCCCTCAAGTTGGAGAGTGGATATCCTGCACTCCCAACTTGCGAATCATGGGAACAAATAGATCCTTTCCCAGGGGCTTTGTCAAAACATCTGCCAATTGATGTGCAGAATTCACATACTTCATAGATATCGAACCGTCTTGAATTTTATCTCTGATGTAGTGACAATCCATCTCTATGTGCCTGGTCCGCTCATGAAAAACTGGATTCGCCGCAATATGTAGTGCAGCTCGGTTATCACAATACAACAAAGCGGGCTCTTCATGGGGAAGACCCAAATCTTTTAATAGACATCGGAGCCATGTCAATTCACAGCAGGCTCCTGTCATTGCCCGATACTCTGCTTCTGCTGAAGAAAGTGAAACTGTTTTCTGTCGTTTTGATCTCCAAGATATCAATGAAGGACCAAGGAAAATGCAGTAACTTGTAGTAGATCTCCTAGTAAGCGGGCAACCTGCCCAATCCGAGTCGCAATAGGCTCTCAATCTAGCATCACTATTCGAGGAGAAAAATAGGCCCTTACCAGGAGCCCCCTTTAGATATCTGACAACTCGAAGGGCTGCTTCCATATGCAATTTTCTAGGCTGATGCATGAATCTACTCAACACATGTACTGCATATGTTATATCAGGTCTAGAAACAGTCAAGTAAATCAGTCTGCCTACAAGTCTTCTATATTGACTGGAATTTCTAAGTAAGTCACTTTCATCTGATAATTTTAATCCCCGTTCCATGGGAGTATCAATTGGTGCTGCACCTAACAGTCCTGCATCCGCAATGATTTCCAGTGCATACTTACGTTGAGAAATGAAAATTCCATTCTTAGAACTAGATACCTCAATGCCAAGGAAATATCTCAAATCACCAAGTTCTTTAATACGAAAATTACTATGCAGGTATTTCTTAGTTGCATTTATACTCTCAATATCATTCCCAGTAATCAATATATCATCCACGTATATCAAAAGAGCAGTAAAAGACTTGCCTCGTTTTCTGGTGAACAAGGAATAGTCTGCCCGTGATTGCTCATAGCCTGCAGAACAAATGGCTTCTGAGAATTTGGAGAACCACTGGCGAGAAGCCTGCTTCAACCCATACAGAGACTTGTGTAGGCGACATACTAATCCTTCCTCCCCCTGTCGCCGAAGCCCTGGTGGCGGAGTCATGTATATTTCCTCATTTAATTCACCGTGCAAGAAGGCGTTGTTGACGTCCAATTGGTGAATAGACCATTTGTTAAAGGCAGCCAAGGCGAGCAAGCATCTGACAGAGATGATTTTCGCCGTCGGTGAGAATGTGTCCTGATAGTCAACCCCCTCTAACTGTGTGAACCCTTTGGCGACCAATCGAGCCTTGAATCGCTCCACAGAACCGTCGGAATGGTGTTTAACTTTGAACACCCATCGACAACCGATTGGGAATTTTCCAGTGGGTAGAGGGACGAGGGTCCATGTGCCATTCTGCTGTAAAGCTTGCAATTCGGAGGCCATGGCTGCTTGCCATTGAGGATTGGAAGCAGCCTCGGCATATGATGTAGGTTCAATTGCCGAGCTTATCTGAGCAGTAAAACATTTAAGGGCAGTGGAATACCGGTGATAAGAGAGGAAATTGGCAAGTGGAAAATGAGTACCTTTGGTCGGACCTGGTAACAAGGATGATGATTGGGTGGAGGAGACGGTGGAGCAGAGGTAATCGCGAAGCTTTGCCGGTGGAGCCGTCGGTCAGGTGGAGCGCCGAAGTGGGGCTACTGTAGGTGGAGAAGATGGGTCAGTTAGAGGTGAGGAAGTGGGAACTGGAGAATGAGTTTGATGATGGAAAGGTAGAGAGTGGTGGTCGGAGTTTGAAGGAGAAGGAACGGGAAGTAGTTTGATCGGAGAAGAAGTAGGGTGGTCGGGCTGAGGATGGGGATCGGGTGTTGGGTCTAATGTGGGTGTGGATGGGTTCGGGTAGAGGGCTTGGGTTTGGGTGTTTATGGGGCTTAGTGGTGGTGGGTCGGGATGGGTTGGGATAGGTATTGGGCCGTGGGGTGAAGGTGGGTAATGGGCTCGGTAGTGTATGGGTCTTGGGTTAAATGGTGAGTGGGGCTGGTCTGGTGTGTGTATTGGGCTGGGGTATAGGAGGGGATCGGGATGGGCTGTGAGATGTAGTAGGCCGGAATTATGAGGTGGATCAGGCTGTGATGTTGGAGAATATGCATAAGGAAAAAATATTTCATGAAACTTGACATCCCGACTTGTAAAAAATTTTTGTGTTGATAAATCAAACAATTTATAGGCTTTTTGACCAATAGGATAGCCGATAAATACTGATGGTATGGATCGATGATCAAATTTATGGGAAGGATGGACATTTGTAGCATAAGCCAAACAACCGAAAACACGTAAATGGGAAAATGAAGGTGGTTTTGAATAAAGAAGTTCAAACGGTATTTTAAAGGAAAGTACTGGGGAGGGTAACCGATTAATGAGATGCACAGCAGTGAGAGCACATTCTCCCCAAAAGCGGATAGGTAGACTAGCCTGAAATTTTAAGGCTCGAGCTACCTGTAAAATGTGTCGATGTTTGCGTTCCACAACCCCATTTTGTTGAGGCGTGTAAACACAAGAGTGTTGAAAAATGACACCATGATCATCAAAAAAAGAACGGAGGGAGATAAATTCTCCACCGTTGTCACTGCGGAAAATTTTAATGTGAGAATTAAATTGGGTGAGGACATGAGAAAATTTTTTTTTGACAAGTGATTGTGTCTCATTTTTCTGGCTCATTAGAAAGATCCATGTAAAGCGTGTGTAATCATCAACTATTGTGAGAAAATAATAAGCACCTGAATTTGAAGGATGTCGATAACGACCCCAAATATCACAATGGATAATTTCAAAAGGTTTTACAGAGGAAATGACACTATGACTGAATGGTAAACAACTCTGCTTGGCCAAAGGACAGACAGGACAAGCTTGATTTGACTGAATTGAAAAATTTAAATAATTCTTAGCAATAAAACTTAAACGGGAAGGGGATGTATGACCTAAACGGTTATGCCAGAGGGTAGTGGATGTAGTGGTGAGGTTGCAGGTTGGTGAGGTATTTCTGGTATGATTCTTAGTTGCCAGCGCCACCAGATAATAGAGTCCATCGCGTTGTCTACCCAAACCAATCATCCTCCTCGTAGCCAGATCCTGCAAAATACACCAATAAGGAAAAAATGTTATTGAGCAATTTAATCCTCTTGTCAGACGGCTGACTGACATTAAATCCACTTTGAAGGTAGGCACGCAAAGCACATTTTTCAGATAAAAAACTGAATTAAGAGGTAGCGATCCCTTCGCAATAATTTGTGCCTTTTCTCCACTCGGTAATAACACAGGAGGTAGTGAACAGGGTTTGGTTGTGCAAAATAATTCTGACGATGATGAAATATGATCTGTGGCCCCGCTGTCAATAATCCATTTTCGGGAGATTATTTTAGACAAACCTGGCTTGGTAGTGGCATGTGCTTGAGAACTTGAACCTTCATTTTTACTGTCAAGTAAAGATAAAAGTTGCTTGATTTGGGCCTCTGAAATTCCGGGAAATGGGCTGTCATTTTCTTGGGCCTCTGAATTGCTCTCAGTCACATTATTGGCTGCAGACCTATTGTAAAATGGGATTGGGCCCGTGGACTTCCCCCTTGAGTGGGCTGCTGGGTATCCACGCAGCCCATAACAGGACTGCACCCAGTGGCCCATCTGGCCACAGTGGGTGTAGTGTGGGCGGCCTCGTCCAGGCCCAGCCCCAGCGTTAAAACGCTGCCTCCTCTCGTCGTCTCAGTAACACCTTCTTTCCTCTTCAGGCCTGTGTCCCCCGTTCATCGTCTCAGGGGACGATGACCTAAAACCTTGCGATCCAAAAGTGTTAAACCTCCTTGCACCGATCGAAGAGGTGGGTCTGCTGCTCAGAGTTGGAGTTCGAACTGCCATGGCAGTACCACCATGACTGTCACCGATATGGGTCGAACTCAGAAGCCTTTGTTTCTCCTCTTGAGAAACAGAGGAATAGGCTTGGCGAACCGAAGGGAGTGGACTCATCAGAAGAATCTGACCTCGAATCCCACTGTAAGAATCATTTAGTCCCATTAGAAACTGCATTAGCTTTTGCTGGTCGTGTTGTGCACCGTGAGCTTCATCACTGTAGGAACTCAGTTCGTCCCAAAAACTCTTTAATCTTGTGTAATAAGCTGAGACAGAGAGTTGCTCTTGACGAAAATAGGCAATATCACGCTGTAGTTCGAAGATTCTAGGTGCATTACTTTGGGAAAATCGTTCCCGAAGATCTTCCCACACCTCATAGGCTGTAGTGTAGTATATAACACTGTCTGAAATTTCTGGGTTTAGTGTGTTTATGATCCAAGAATGGACCATATCATTGCATCGGGACCAAATTGCATAGTCTTCTGGGTTGTTGATTTGTGAAGGTGGGTCGATTGAGCCATCGACAAATCCCAGCTTGTTCTTGGAATTTAGGGCTAATGACATAGCTCTCTTCCATGTTGAATAATTGTTCCCATTCAAGGGTTTGGAGATGAGAACTAATCCTGGGTGATCTGAGTGATGAGAAGAGTAGGGACTGGAGGTGTTTAGTCTGGAAGAGTCTGTGCTGGAAGTGGCTATTTCTTTGCCATGGATAGATGGGATTTGTGATGGATTTTCTTGAGCCATTGTGACTGGAAATGAGTGATAGATAGACTGGAATGTGTTTGTGTTTTGGGATGCTACACGAAAAAGGTGTAGAGATAGATAGAGTAGTCTGGAGAAGAAGAGAAATTTTGATAGAGTGAGATTGGATTTTAGCCTTGCTCTGATACCATGTAAATTGGATTGTGAATGGAAGAAATTGTTTGAATGTATTGCAGTAATGAATTCATTAACCAAGCTGGTTACTTATACAAGCAATAATAACAAACTAACTACAATTCTGCAATGCACCACATGTGCTGTCTAACTGCCTAACTAACTGCCTAACTAATTACAACAGAAGGAATATAATTGCCAGGGACAAGCTTTATTATATTCCAGTCCAAGGAATATAATAAAGCAGTAAACACAATATACACATTTTATCTTCAACATACAGTGCCTGCAGAATTGCCAGGGACAAGCTTGAGTCGCATATCAATCTTTCCAAACAAATACTCGTTCTTGGACTGGAATCCTGAGCCAGAAGCTTGGTCAAGATTGAGATTACGAAGCTCACCATCGTTGAGTATCATAGCTCGCCAATCTCCCCAGATAATATCAAAGTCCTGGTAGAAGTTACCAAGAGACGATCCCGTCAAAGAAGTAAGTGTAAACAACACCAATACCAACAACATCGGAACTCCTGAAGAAGCAAGAAAAGAAGTCATCGAGAGAGAAATGAGTGTAATTATTTTCCAAGAAAATTAGTTTGTTTTGAAGTGAGGAGATGCGCAAGATTTGGTGGGTATTAATAGGAGAAGTTGTGGCGGTGGATGAGATGTGCCTTGGAAGGAAGTTGCACTTCAGCTGTGGCCAGATGGACAAATTCTGCGAAGAAATGGCTGTAATCAATTGACATGCACAGACAAGTCGTTGCACGCGGTCTAGCATGCATATTTTTGATGAAAAAGATGGAGATTAATTGGTGGTTTAAGATGAGGCCCAGGGTTCTTCCAGCAGTCATCAAGCTGTTGATTCGTCGGTCCACTGCTTCCACCCAACGTGTTTTTCTTGACTAAACCACCACCGTCGCCAACGAGTCGATAGTGTGCTGTGGTTTTGGTATGTGTATCTAAGCGGCGAAGTTGTTGCTATGTATAATATATATATATGAAAAGTCAAAAGTGAAATAATAATATAAGTTATATTTAAAGAAATTTCCATTTTTAGATCAAGATGCTTTTTAATATAATAGCATATTCTAAATTATTGAACAATACGAATTCTGATTTCACAATACAGTGCTAATATTATTTTCCCTTTGCATTTCATGAACAAATCAAAGTTTGAATTTTTTTAGAAAGTGACGCAGTGTTTAAATGGCTAAAATTACAATCTGTTAAGGACTTCGTATGTGTTTGATAGCGCACCTTCATATATATTTGATATTGCGGTCTTTTTTATTTAAAAGAATTTTTTGAGGAAAACACAAAACTCGAACTTTTTTTCTAGTACAACACACTTTTGAAACATTCTTACAAGAACATAAACTACTAACATTTCCAAACACTGCCTTGTAGGAGAGGAGACAAGGCTAGCAAGCTTATAAGGAAAAAACCAGAACCAAAGCATTACATCAATTTATGATATATAAATTTATGATGTCTGCAGAAATCTGATCAGGACTGTTCATCGTTCGTTCAAACTGATAATCGAAATCAAATGTACAACATTCGCCCAAAAATATCGATGCATTGCAATATGTTACCCTGGACAAGTACCACCACAATAATTGTCATCGAGCAATGGCTGGTCAATGAAAGAATCATAAATCTCAATGAGCTCTACTAGCAATAAACTTGTATCATACATCATGTTAAAACTGTGAATCATGAATTATTTCAAAACTATAGGTATAATTCGTCAATTTCTATTACAGTAATAATATCTTACACATCTAAAGATACATTCTCTTGCCGATTACAGGATAAGAAATCCGCAAACACCGACCCCTCCTGGCAAGATTCCCAAAATGAAGATCGATGAAAAACCCATTTCTTAAGCCTGCCACAATTCATCAGACAAAGTTAGAACCAGCAAAACATGGATTTTTATCATTGTTTCATAGCGAAACACTATGACCCTACCTTGCTAGCAATGTTGTTGGAAAGCCAGTCTAGTCCTTCGTAAAGACCTTCACCAGAAGTGGCACAAGTGCTCTGGATATACCTGCAACAAACATAAAGATCGGATGGCATCAATGAATATTAAATAGAAGCAAACTATCCAGAAATTTGCAATGGAGATATTATCAATTACCAGTGGCGTTGACGAAGAGAATGAAGACCAAGCTTATCTGTGATTTCAGCAGCATTCATAGCATTTGGAAGATCTTGCTTGTTTGCAAAAACAAGTAGCACAGCATCCCTCAATTCATCCTACTCAAGAGAATAAAATTTCATTATGAAGATGCACAAAACCATATAAGAAAACATTAAGATCTAAGGCTTATGGCTACCTCGTTCAACATCCTGTGCAGCTCATCCCTAGCTTCAACAACACGGTCGCGATCATTGCTATCAACCACAAAGATGAGCCCTTGAGTGTTTTGGAAATAATGTCTCCATAAAGGTCGAATCTGTGCAAATTAAGAACAAAGGTATGTAAACGTGTAAAATTAAGAAGACAGAAAGTCTATACTCCTAAAGTTTCAGCCATGCAATGGATAGCTCTCTTCGTAAGAAAAGGGTAAGGTTGTACACTTAAGTGGCTAAATCTGCATGGTTTATGTTTTTTGTCTTGATATGATGGAGAGATATATTATACTCAAGAGTTGACACCACAAGATAGCAGATTTTTCATACCTTGTCCTGGCCACCAACATCCCAGACAGTGAAGCTTATGTTCTTGTATTCCACGGTCTCCACATTAAACCCTGAAAGGAAGCTACATATAAGCATCCTTTACAAGAAAACACAATAAACTCAGTACTGAGCAGCTCTATAGTACCAATAATATTTTGATAGCATACCAATTGTTGGAATAGTAGTGACAATCTCCCCGAGCTTGAGCTTGTACAAGATGGTGGTCTTACCAGCAGCATCAAGACCCACCATGAGAATTCTCATTTCTCTCTTGGCAAACAGACGGCTAAAAAGCTTGGTGAATGAGAGCCCCATCTTTCCAAGTTCTTAGCTGCATCGAGAAAAAAATCAGCAAAACAGAAAAACTTGTAGAAATAGATCACTCTTACATCAACCTTAACATTCTATCATTCACACAAATCAATCAAAATAAAAATAGATTGATGTGCAAACAAGATCTCCACACACGTCCTCTCACAAATACAAGAAATGTCTTCCCCTTTCTACACCATTTCACAGATCACACAAAATCCAATCCATTAACAAACAAATCATAAACAAAAAAAAATCAAAACTTTTACAAATTACAATGCATGAACCTTTCAATTCCTTCATTTTCCTTTCATTATTTTACCCCAAACCAACATTCTATAGACTCATGCTCTCACGAATAAATCCCTTCTTTATTAATTCTTTCACCTTCTTTAGTGATTTTTTATTAGTTAATAATTTTTTTGTTTTATCATTTATTTTATTTTTTATTTGCTCTTTTATTAAAGTTTTTAGATTTTTTTAATCTCTGATTTTTTTTATTATTAACACAATAATAATAATAATAATAATAATAATAATAATTTTAGTTTTTGTTCGTAATTATTTTTTTATTAATTTTTTTCGAGTTTTTTCAGATTACAACCTTGTGTTGACCTTGTTATGGCGCCATCCTGAGAACATTAACCTTGGCAAAGTCAAAGTTGTTCACTATTGCGCTGCTGTAAGTATTCACCATGCTCATATAAAACAGAAAAAAATATCATTTCTAAGGATAAGGAGTTGAAGGAGGAGATCGAAGAGACGGAGGTGACGAAACTAGGCAAGAAAGAGTGGAATAACCATGATCTTGAATTGCAATCACATGCAATTTCAAATGGCAATAGCAATTAATGCTCTGCGAGTTGAAGGATGGAAACTTAAGGGTACTGAACAATTTGGTTCAATTTTATGTATTGAATGATCAGCTATCAATAACCATGCATGTTTCTCGATGATCATATGTGTAATGGGTGTCTGTTGAGGTTAAATGATCTAAAACTACGTCGGTCGGTCAAAGCGCACTTAATTTCTTAATTATTTTTATTTGATTACGTGCGCATCCTTCTAAATTTTGGCATTGCGTTATATTGGGTATGTATGTTATGTTTATCATTATATTTCAAAAATATTTTATAAAATAATTGATTTTTTTTTATTTTAAATTAATTTTTTAAACATTTATAGATCATTCAAAAAATATTTTTTTATATAAAAAATATCATTTTAATATATTTCTGAACAAAAAATACTTTAAAAAATAATCTCAATTATATTAGATATTGAATTTGTTCGTTAGAATGGTGAAAGTAATAAGAACATCACCTTAATTAGAAGAACGAAAGTGTGGCATAAATTGAACTTCACGTGGAGAATGACGAAAACATTAATCGCATAGCCAAATTAATTGGAACAAGAGAAAATAGGCATCGCTCCTTAAATATGATTTTCCTTCGCTTGTATGTTCTGCTACACCGTTTACTATGCCCTGATTATTTTTATTTAATCTCGTTTTGTATCAATTGTTCTTGTGATTGTGGTCAAAGAAAATGAATAACTTGTTTACACGGGGCTTGACTTGTCCGTAATGCTCCATAGCTAATTTCTTGGTACTTGACTTTTTAGGGTTTATTGTTGCATTTGTTTACGGGCCATCCATTTATCTTAGTTTTTGTTCGCTCTTCTAGATTTAACATTTGCATCGTAGTTTTGTTTTCTTTCAGGACAGTGTGCGTGCGTGTGAAAAAAAGATGATATTAGAAAATAATTTAAAAAATATAATATCAGAATTTTATTAACGATTGTATTTAATGTTTCTACCTAACCCATTGTATTTTATGTTTTGTGTTTTCTTCTACTGTGACAAAGAGTAAAACAAGCTTCTCCCTTCTTTAATTATCGTACTTTTTTTAAATTAAATCCTAGATTATTATTATTATTATTATTATATATATATATATATATAAAGAAATCACTAGGAAATTACTGCCTGGACACCGCAAGGCAAGCATTCCGCGTCCATGAGGTCAATTTCTTCGGTGACCTAGTAGTTTTCTTGAAGCTGGTCATGGTCACAGAGAAGTCACCGGATCAGATATGTATGATGCAATCAAGACCCAGATCGCCAATCACCCTCGTTATCCAGACCTAGTATCTGCACATTTAGAGTGCCAAAAGGTTTATCATCATCATCGCATAACCTTTGAGCAAAAAAAAAACAAGAACTGTCAACTTCTTATTTTCCTTTCACATTTCAAGCTATATGAGTTTTTAAAAATTAAAATTAAGTTGAGTTATTTATTTTATAAATTTATAATTGAAATTATTCAATAAAATAAAAATATTGTTCCAATTTATTATTCTCAAATCGATCTTTATACACATTTGGAAGAACTATAAATTTACTTACCTCGTTAAAAGAGGTTTCAACAAAATCAAACGACTCACAAGCAAAAGCGAATAAAAATATATGGGTAACAGGCCCATAGCATCGTCCAAGGCTGGATATCATGGGCTTTTAGCCCGTACAAAGACAGCAAAAGTGCAGGTCTAAGGCTTGAGTGTTTAAGTTTTGATTTGTTTTTATTTTATTTTTTAATGATAATTAATTATATATTTTATTTTTATTTTGGTTCTTATTTTTTTAATTTTCAGATTAGTTTTAAATCCCTTAATATTTTTGATACAGAGGTTTTGATTTTTTCAATTCCATCATTCAATTTAAATTGATTATATATTTTATTTTTATTTCAATTCTTATACTTTTTTTTTATCTTAACTCCTTTATTTTTTATGTTTTTGAAATACTCCCTATTTTTTTCCATATATATTCTATTAGTTTTGGTTTTGAAATTTTACTATTTTCTCTTGTTGAGGTAATATTGTTTTAAAAAAAATTAATTTTTAAATTTTAATTTGTGTTTGTGATAATTTGAAAATTGATGTTTCTTATTTTTTCCCTTTTTTTCTTTCTTTTAGTTTTATTTTATTTTTATTTAATCTTCAAGTCAAATTATTTTTTAAGCTAATAATATTTATTTTTATTTTATTATTTATTTTATTTTTTTGTTTGTTCTTTTGTTAAAGTTTTTAAGGTTTTTTTTTTTATTCTTTGATGTAGTTTTTTTTCCTATTATTTAAGCAATAATAATAATAATAATAATAATTTTAGTTATTTTCTTACTTCCTCTTTTCTTAAAGTTTTTGAGTTTTTTTATTTTTATTTTTTGGAGTAATTTAATAATTTATATTTTGATATTTATTTAATATGAATACCTTAATATTAAATATATATCCTTGATCTAAAAATCAACCTTTCCTCCTCTATTTGATGTCGTATTTGTTTTAATTCAATTCACACTTGTTTGTTTAGATAATTGTATTGAAATAGAAAACGAGAGGGTATTTTTCTTGAGAATTTACTTTCTTCCCATTTTCATTCTTTCTTTCCAAACATTGAATTGAATGAAACTCTTATTCGGACTCACTTCCAAGAGCATCTCCAATGGGAGGAGGTATATTGGAGAGCCAAATCTTTAAAATGGATGTTTGAATAGTGTAAAAATAGTTTTGGCTTTGGTGTGCACTTTAATGGTAAAAGGCATTTTGGAGAGCCATTTTTTATATTATTATTTTAATGTAATGCAACTATTAATCACCTCCACAACAGTTCAAAAAACTACATTTACACCGTTCTTAAATCTAACTGTAAATTTAAACATGTAATTAAGCTAATTGATCAACAAAATCATAAATTTTCAATTTCTCATAATTATTTTTTTACTAAATATTATTATTAATTACATTTTTTTTCCTCCTAAATATTATTATTATATATTCCTAAATACTACCCCCCGAAACCCTATCTCTTTCACTTCTCATCGCCGCCCCCCCACAAAATTCAGCTCACCTCACACGCCTCTCCAAACCTTACCTCTTTCACTTCTCATTTGCGCCGCCCCCCACCACGCCTCTCTCATGCCCATCTCTCCTTCCATCTCTCCTTCTCCGTCAATTGCAGCTCCTCTCATGCCCATCTCTCCTTCTCCGTCAATTGCAGCTCACCTCACGCCTCTCTCATGCCCATCTCTCCTTCTTCGTCCATCACTTCTCCTAGCTCACCTCACGCCTCTCTCATGGCCATCTCTCCTTCTCCGTCCCTCACAGCTCCCCTCACGCCTCTCCCATGGCGCTCCCCCCCTCTCACTCTACTCTTTTCCTCCTCTCCCTCGACTCCCTCTCACTCTGCTCTCCCCCCTCTGTCAAGTTTCTAGCATACGGGTTCTATTTTTTTTTATCAACAAACCTAATTGTACAGACAAAAAATATATCAAGTTAAGAAAACAAACCGAAGATTCTGGGGCAGAAGGTTTGACAGGAACCGAAGATGCAATCTGCTCGTTGGATTTTGAACTTTGATGAAGGTATTTTCTCGCCAACTTTTCTTCTTCGGATTGGATGCAAAATATTCTGTGTTTTTTCAATTTTTTAATTCTGTGGGTTGCTGTGTTGATGGGTGTTCAATTGTTGAATTCGTTGGTTGTAGTGTTGATGGGTATTGCTTTGTTCTGGGTTGATGTTGCTTTGTTGAATGAGTTGTGTGTTGTGTGTTTCAATTTCTTTGTTGCTGGGTTTTTTATTATAGCATGGCCAACGGATCTATTTCAACGGTCATTTTTGATTTTGCCTCTGCAGACAACATATGTTGGAATGGCTCCCGGATGCCTCCAGAAAATGAAGAAGCCATTTTGGCTCTTCATTTTGCTCCTCCCGCTGGAGACGAAAATTAACCCAAAAAAGCCAAATATTTGAATTTTTGGCTTTGGCTTCCCGGATGCCTCCTGCCGCTGGAGATGCCCTAATTCCCGTAATAAGGATCAAATATTTGACCAAATCATTTGTGAATCGAAAACTTGCTTTCATGGATCGTCCCATCATTATTTCAGCACCCAAATGAAAACTCTAAGCATTTCCGGCTTCCTTAATCACTCTCTCCAGATGCATTTACGTTCTTGTTTTTTTAATCCCACTTGTACGAAGACTGTTTTTTTTTTTTTACTTTCCTTTTTCTTCCATGTATAAATTGAAACTCCCAATAATCTTGTGGATTGAATTATGAGATTAAAGTGAATTACAATTAGTTATTGTGTTTTGAATATGATTATATCTAGGTTTTCAATTTAAAATTATAATAGTATTTTATAGAAAGAAAAGCAACAAGCAATCAACAAGCAACACAAAATCTCCAGTTCAATTTTTTTTATCAATTTTTTTTAATAATTAACGTTCAAACACTAATCACCAAGTTGCAAGATTAAACATTATATGATACCAAAACTAGGAATTAGTTTTTTTATAACTAAAACCATAAATTTAATTTATTTTCAATACAAAGACAAAAATCAAACTTGTTTGTTACTTTCATCCTATAAATTTGACAAGAGTAGTCGAGGTGTACACAAGTTGACCTGAACACACATGTTAATAATAATAAAAATTTAACAAGAATAATCATGTTAGATCAACCATATATTATCCTAAAAAAATCCACGAGGCTTAAAATATGAATACCCACACATTGCCTTTCTTTGTTGTGAAAAAAAATATTTAACCATTCGATTATCATTTATGTTTAATCATTTCATCATTATTTCAGCATCCAAATGAAAACTTTGTTAAGGAACCATCTCACCTAAAAGCTTAAGCTTATAGGTGAGGCCCCAGAATATGATTATATTATACTCTAACACACCCCCTCAAGTGAAAGCCCTTTGGGCTTGAAACTTGCACAGGCCCACATCACCTTGTGCTTAGTTTTTATCAAATAGAATAGGGGTGGTGAGATTCGAACTCGTGACCGCTGGGTCAACAAGGCTCTGATACCATGTTAAGGAACCATCTCACCTAAAAGCTTAAGCTTATAGGTGAGGCCCCAGAATATGATTATATTATACTCTAACAAACTTGTTCTATTATTATTTATGTTTAATTGCTTCATGAGCCTGTCTTGATTGTTTAATAAGACACTGGTTGATGGGTGCTCCTTTCTCGCGAATGCAGCAGTATGTATCTGATATGCTTTGAAGAAAACCTGGCAAAACCATTTCGCTTTAATGAACTGCGTGGTCAAGATTGACTATTGGCATGTACAAATTTCCCAGATGGACTGAGATTGTTCATTCCCCAACATCATTAATAATTATGCTGCTAGGGTTCCATGATTGATTAATGCTGTCGCAAATTGAGAGGAATCCAAGTGGAAAAAACTACTCTTGACGGCAAGTATTCAATGATTTCATTCAATAATAACGTGCGGGCTTGGAGCTGACATAGTTTGGGAGCACAAGAGCCTACGAAAGCCTGCTAAAGAGAGAAGCTCATCCAGCCTTAAGTGTATATATAGAAATATTCAAGTCCAGCCCAGATTAAATTTACTCAGGGGGCCAGGAAATTCAAACCCAATGAAAAGCTTAGATGGCCGAACCTTGTATGCAAAACATTGAAAAGTCAAAGAGACTACTTTTCTCTCTCAATAACATTGGATACAAGGAGATCTGTTTTTCGTTTTCTCCACTTGTGCGTGGTCCCTTCGATAGCATACTAGATGGTGAAGAAATGAGAAGAATAAATCATCAGAGTTTTGTTATGAAAGTTTATCTTACTTGGAGGTAGCATGAAAGTTTAGAAGCCCCGGTGGATCTGAACAAAAACATACAGAACAAGGATAATCGGGACTGTAAACTCATTTATTTATGGAGTTGTGTAAAAATGAAGTTCAATATTGTAAATTTTGATGATCAAGGAAAAAATGAACGAAAAGAGAATTTTTTTTTTTCTCAGAGAGATTTAATCATGTCTTGGAAATATATAATTGTTTTTTTAGTTTCATATTTCCTGGTTAATGGGAACACAAGAAAGAGTTGATCACTATTGAACCAGTAGTTGGGGAGATGTTAACTGCAACCGTACAAGACACGGCTGGAACTTGGAAGGGGGCAGAGGGTTTGCTAAGAGCCATTGAATTTGATTCCTTCTCTGTGATTTCAATTTGGCATCATTTATGATCATTGGACCACATTGCAAATCTCATCGTGGGAATCACGTTTAGAGAAACTCCATTGTTGAAGAGCGCCATACTGTCAGCATCCTCAAACTAATTTGTGACAATGCGTATTACTTGGATAATAACTAGTGTTCTGTAACTCTAATTTTATAATAATAGTCTGAAATTATAGAGAAATAGAGAGAGCATTTTTATATTTTTTTTGAAAATTTTGTAATTAAATAATTTGATCCAAAAAAAATAAATCACCAACTGTTAATATAGAGATTGAAATTAACCTAACAAAAAATTAAATTTAAGTAGAAAAAGTAATTAAAATCCAAAATTAACTAGAAAAATAATTACTGCTCCCTGGTGTTTTAAAATCAAAATGTCTATATATGTTTTAAAATCAACCCTATATAATGCTTCCTGGTGTTTTAAAAAACTGTTAATGCATATATTTAATTAAATAAATAAAAAATTATATGTGTTAATATATGCAAGAAAAAACTGTTAATGTCAATAAAAAATGAAACTAAAAAAGTTAAGAGATAAATGAGGATAAAGACATTTATCTTGCATGCTGACCTATGTGTTATAACCCAATTTTGGGTCATTCCCCAAAATTACCCGAAAATAACAAAAAAAAATAAAATAAAAGGGGCTGGTGTCGGTAGAAAAATCAAGGTAAAATTTTGGATGTTTTTCGAGAGCTCGATCGTACCTCTTTTGTGCCCAGAAATGAAGGAAAATGCAGATCTAAGGCTAACGTAATTTTTTATCGGATAAATCTACGTAAAAATTAAGTCGAAAGATATTATTACATTTTTATACGCCAGTTCGATTTAATCGTTGGCTAATTTAAAAGGTAATTATGTTTGAGATTTAATTTAGGGTCCAATTGAAGAATTTAATTAAACGCAATGATTTAATTTTACTTTAAATTGGTCAAATTAATTTTACTAAGGGTTTAGTCAATGATGAAATCAAGTTTTTAAATTTTATTGAGGCTCAATTGATAAGAATAAAATTTTGAGAGGCCAATTTGAATTTATTCAAGCCAATTATGCGAAATCGGGGACCAATATGATTAAATTAAGAGTTTAATGTTCGATCGAGGGTTAAATCGTGCAAATCAGAAATTAGGGACCGAAATAAAAAGGTACGCAAAGCTAAGGATGTTCTCGAAATACTGACAGGGATACAATTGCACAAATTAAAAAGTTTAAAATTGATTAGGAATGCAATTGAACAATTATAAGTTTAAGGGCCAAATTGCACTTTACCATCAACATCAAAATTGCATGTTTCCTGCACTGTTTCGACACCTGAACAGCGCAGGAAACAGAGGGCTGCAACGGCTCTCTGCAGCCCTCAGCCCCCTGCAACATACAGCCACACGACATGCATCTCCGCCCCTGCAAATACAATAGGACAGCGTCTCAGCCCTCTGCAAAATTCAGAGGGGAGCAACCTCATGCAAGGTGCATGACAAAGGTTCGCTGCATTCCCCTATAAAATAGCACAGTTCACATGCAGAGAGGGGGACGAAAAAAGGAGGAGAAAAAAAAAGAAAAGAAAAGGGAAGAACGAGAGAGACGAAGCAAAAAAAGGCAGCCATCAGACAGAGAAGAAAATAGTTGAAAAACTTAGAAATTTGTGTAACGAATTGGCTCAAAAATCACGCAAGAACAACACCATATCCATCGGCAACAAGCTCCGTCCGTCTCCTTCGGTTTTCAGGTCCTTTCTCTCTCTAGAAACAGACCCGAAGCTCTCTATCTCCTTCTCGGTTCAACATCCAAACTACCAACTCCGGCCACCTCATCACCACCAGCAGTCTTCCCTAAACTCCAGAAGCTCGACCATTTTCTCCGGAGAGCAGCAGCAGCAGCAGCGTCGACAGTAACAGTCCACAGCAACGCCACCCGAGCCCCTTCCGACGTCCACTCCGGCCGCCACAGGCCACCATTTCCGACGCCACAACTACCAGAAGAATCACCTCAACGTCCTCTACGCAACGGTATTAATAGGTACGCCATTCGCCACACTCGAAAATCTACCATTTTTACTGTTTGTCTTCTTCGTTGCATGCGCGGGGAGTGAATTAATTCACTCCCCGCAGGGGCTGTTTGGGCCGGGCTTTGTGCCCGGCCCTGCCCTTTGAAAAGTGGCTGGGCTGGAAGCCCAGACTTACACCATTGGGCCTAGAGCCTGGCCCAAAAAATGAATGGAAGCCCAGCCCGAGGGAAAGACGGGCTTCTGGCCCATCTGGACTCAAAGCCCAGTTTGAGAATAAAATGGGCCGAAGCCCATTTTCGAATAAACGGGCCGAAGCCCAATGTAAGATCATTTGGGCCTAGGGCCCAGCTCCATAGTGGACGGGCCGCGAGCCCAGCCCAGCGAGTGGGCTGGCAGCCCAGCCACAGTAGGCGGGCTGGCAGCACAGCCCAGCGAGTGGGCTGGCAGCCCAGCCCCCATGTAGGCGGGCTGGCAGCCCAGCCACACTAGGCGGGCTGGCAGCCCAGCCCAGCGAGTGGGCTGGCAGCCCAGCCCCCATGTAGGTGGGCTGGCAGCCAGCCCACCCATGAATAAATAAAAAATAATAATAAGAAAAAAAAGAAAATAATAATAAATATATGTAAAATACATAATTTGCAAAAAATATTTTTATAAAAAATATATGTTGTTTTCTTGCATACGGCCAATACACTAGCATATTTTAAAAAATTGTTTTTCTTTCAAAAAATATATATTATCTTGGGTTTTTAAGGGAAAATGAGTTTTAGCATGGATTTTGCAAAGAAGAAAAATCATTTCTTGCATCTTGAGATTTTACAACATGTTTGTAAAATCCAAAGGGTATTGGCCAATATTTCAAAAAATATAAAAATCTTATTTTTTTTGAATTTATTATTCACTGTTGCTATTTGGATAAATAAATCCTAAAAGGGGTTAGTATCCAAAATATTCGACGGGAATGATATGCTATTGTTCACTGTTGGGATTTGGATAACTACATCCTAAGGGGTTAGTATCCAAAATCTTCGACGGGAATGATATGCTATTATTCACTGTCGGTATTTGGATAACTAAATCCTAAGGGGTTAGTATCCAAAATATTCGACGGGAATGATATTCTTTGAAAGATCAAAATCATAACAATTCTTAACCAAACAAAAACACCAAGCAGCTTACCTTAGGTAGGGCGTACTAGGGGTGCTAAAAACTTCCCTTTACGCAACCAGTCCCTTACCCTAGAATCTCTGAAAGACCAGTTTTAGGTTTCCTAGTAACCATAATACTAGGTGGCGACTCCCTTTTCACGAAAAAAGATAATACCCCCGACATTGATATCCCCCGCCTCGCGGGGAAAGTCGTCACGACGCCGCGCTCTCGCGATGGGGTGCGACAGGATGGCGACTCCACTGGGGAATTTGGACTAGGCTTGATAATTTTGTTTGTTTATGATATGTTATTGTTTTTCATATTGCTATGAATGATTTATTTTTATCAAAGTAACATGTATCTTTGCATTCTATCATCATATGTCTTGTCATGCATCACTTTTATTATTTCGAGAGCACACACTAAACTTTAAGATAAGTGGGGGACTAGCAGCTTACCTATGACTTGAGTCAAGGTTGAAGTTTGTGTAAACCCCAACTCTTTGCTGAGTGTTTAGACTGGTAGTGATTGGTATACATGCCATCCCGCTATCTGCTAAACCCCCATATCACCTTTACGAGGGTGATCACTGGGACAGCAAGAGACCCTCTTTAGAGACCAAGTAGTAAACTTACCCTATGTCTCACGTACATGAACTAGAACCAATCATTAAGGTGTATGCTCCCTCTATTTTGTTTTGCATTAAGACAAACTCTTCTCGAAACATTTTGAATTTAAGATTTTTGAGTGACACAGTGGCCATCACGTAAGAAATTTTCATTGTAGGGTTTAAGCAAAAATCCGATTTTTGTTTATCATACAATTGCTACAGTCATGTGTCACTTCCTCGAAAGACGAGTCTAAAAAATTGCATATGCATTTCAACATGCATTCTCATAGTTTTTGTTTATCATGCAATTGTTACGATCACGTGTCCCTCCTAGGAGGTCGAGTCTGTAAAAAAAAAAAAACATGCATATACATTTCAACATGCATTCTCACAGTTTCTGTTAGCATGCAGTCATTACAATCACATGTCGCTCTTTAAAGGGCAATTTTTTCAAAAAAAAAAAAAAAAAAAAACTAAAAAAACATGCATATGCATTTCAACATGCATTCCCATAGTTTTGAAATAGGGGTCCCTCAATTTGTTATCCTCCAACGGGTCAAGAGTCATGGACATTTGACATTGCTGAGAAGAACTGACATCGTTATAGAGCCATCATTCGTCTTCTGCGACTCAACAATAAAGTTCTCTGCTCTCTAGTGAAATCAGGTGGGACATATGCCCAAGTATTCTGCAAAGTGTTAATACAATCATCAATGGGGATCGTGGGAAATTCGGGTTTTCTTTTGAGGGAGTTCGAGTAGTCCATTTTCAGAAAGCAAGCATCAATCAAAGAAGTTGTCAGCCTGTTTAAGTCAATTGATTTCTCTCCTGATCATGTGGAGTTTTTGCTGCACTGTCAATTAAGGAGTTTTATGCTGCCACGCACATTAGACCATGTTATTTTGCAAGCAAAGATAAAATTTCCCGAGGGTGGAAACATAATATGGGATTGTTGAATCTATTCCGATATCTAAGAAGTCAAAGCATGTGCACTGCAAGATTACATTGCTCGAAGAAGTGAATTTGCCGCAAAAAGAGTCTTTTCATCGTATGATGAATTTTTTTTATGATTTGCGCACTTTGTTGTTTTGACAAGAGTGATTCCAAGCTTGATTCACTTTTTATGTCCAATGAGAAGCGTGGTGGAGCAAAAAAATCAGTGACATAATCCAGATGAGAGAGATGAACAGTTGCAAGAATATCAGTGATCAAGTGTGAAAATTAATCAGCAAAGGGCAAGTCAAGTTTGTGGAGGATGTTATCAGCAGCAGTATTAACAATAAATCATCACGAGCATAAAAAAGATCAATGAGCAGCGACAATACAGAAATGGTTGTTTGAAAAGTCTGAGAAAAATGTCGCACCGTCAATAATTATCCTATGGAATCTCATTGGCTATCACTTTGTTTTGGGGTTAAATCATCAGTACATTGAAGCATGTGTTTTCCTTGTCTTTTCGTTATTTTGAAATCAAGAGATGTCTAACATGCTTATTTTTGACAAAATATTTTGATCAAACTCCAACATGCAAATTTAAAGTTTATCATTTTTGAAAATTAAAAGTATTTTGATTGCATAATTTACCCAACTTTTGTTAAAAGACATGATGACCAATACCAGGTGATCAAATAATTTTTTGAGCCCGTGCACCGAGTTTTTGAACCACATCATAGAACTAAGCTTTGTTAGTATGCATAATGACATGTAATGGATTCAGTAGTTATGGACCCGCGAATCATGACTCTTGCACGTCCAAATCATTACATTGGACGAGGTCAAAATTTATCAGTTAAAACCAATTTTGCTTGAAATGACAAAACGCCATCTTTGTTATTTCCTTCACTATTCTTGAAATATTTATCCCTTGTTAACCGCAATTTGAGCCTGATATTATATTTCTTTGAAAACACCCGACATGGATCACACCCTCACACTGGGGCAAACACAGTAAGGGCCAATAAGAGATTTGTAGTTTGAGGGTACAGTGACAACATGAGAATCAACAGAAGGGGAGATGTTTAAGAACAAAAACCTAACATGAGAGAACAATCAAATTGAGATAGGACATGACACAACCAAGAGTCAATGCTAAGGACAAGTTCAAAAAAAAAAAAAGAAGATAATATTGAACTATGCCATGTCCGTTGGTATCTGTGGTCAAACCTCATGTGGGAACAAATGTTATTAAGATTACCGAGTCTTCAAGATAATTTATCCATCAAATGAAGATCTTGCAGAATTGTTTTGTTAGACTATATTGAGTGCAACAAGAGTTGAAATAACATTAGATGACAATGATGATTCGAGTTTAGTATTTCCCTTTTAAGGTTGAAATTTTCAATGAAAGGAATGACATGGTTATGGAGCTTTTTAGAGCATTGGTTGATTGATAAAAAATCACGTTAAGATAATTAACGTCTTTTTTATGTCGTCCCTTCTACAAAGCCAACAAGAGAAAAGGAGTTAACGACTAGATGATAGTGATCCTAGGTCTTTGAAACCCTTAAGCACTTTTTTGAGCCTATGAATATCCTTTCTTTTATAGCCATGAACCATAGCCTCATTACATGCTTGTAAAAGTCCTTCTTGATCAAGCAAGCAATTTTAACTGATAGGTGACGCTCTCAAAATCATTAGAGTTTTTCCATAAGGGTTATAATTTATTGAAGTAAGTTGTTATGCATATGGATAAAGTAAGTATTGAAAAATGAGACAAATTTTCAACAGAATCTCGGGTCTTTACTAGACAGTCTAATTGTTTGGAAACCGAATTATCACTTCATCATGTACTGTCAAATAACATACCCCCAAAATCAAAGATTTAGAATTGAAACAAAAATAAACCCATAAAAAAAAATGATTTCAATCTCATAATGGGTCAATTATTGTTTGCAAAAGTACAAGATAATTACAGGTTTGCATGCATTGAATTGGGAATTTGACCAAATAAATTTGATTTTCAACAAATGATGTCTCTTTTAGTTTATTTCAAGGATTAGACTTTGGATGCACATGCTCTTTTGAAACTGGTGACTTAATGTCAGAACAAGAAAGATTTATAAACAGAGAAAACATTGGTCAGATTTGCAAAATCCTTGACATTGACGGTTCTTCATTATCATTGGGAAGCCTATGATTAAAGGCTAAAATATGGATCTTGCAAGCAGTTTCACATCATGCTTGGGGGCAAAGAAGCACAAGCAAATAATGATTTAGTGAAATTCATCAATGAGCACCAACAAATCTAACTCAAGGCAACATTGCTTAATAGAGAGTGATGGTTTGATAAGCTCCAACAGTGATTGAGAATAAGATTGCATTTGAAGGGCATCTTCAGATTTTGAAATATTGGCTTACTTGCAGATTTGATTATCTCTAAAAAGATATTGTCACATGGGTATATTTTGATAAATGTTGAAGAATGTGCGCGCCATAGAGGTTGAATGAGGGATAATATGTTTTGAAGTTGTCGATTCAAGCTCTGCTTCACTACATACATGTCAGTGATAAAAAGAAAGATGTCATCACAGGAGTCGCATAATTGATAAATGTTGAAAAGTATTGTGCCACCAAGACTAATGGGGGGATAATTGACTTTAACAACACATCGACTCAAGGTTCAATTCACCACAAAGAAAAATAATAACCTTGTTAATGACAACATTATAATTCTTCGCACAGACTAAGAAGAATTTATTTAGAAAAATTGAGTCTATAACGAAGAATTTCAGATTGCATGATCGCAATTGCATTAATTCAAGGTTGATGATGACATATGGTAGAAGAAATACAATTCAACTGATCGACGACCAAAGATGAGGTCAGCACTAGCAAGCCTTGCAATGATTGTTAGCAGAACACCCGCAAACCAAAGAGCTGTTGTTGAGAAAATCCAAGAAAGATGATGACTTGTTACACTCTTTCACGATGAATCGAGCAACACCACACTTGGGGGAAAGGTCAGACTAGATAAACAATGAGAGTAGAGATCATCGCATATAGCCCCATAATAAGCAATGTGCTTGAGTTTGGTGGATGAATGACAACAAAGCTTTGGAGATTAGACAAAGACATCTTATGACATTGAAGCATGAAAAAAAGGGGACCTATATTTCTCAGGTAAGTATACATGCATCATCATGCATTGCATCCCCATCTTCATCATTTTTCAATCGGGTAGGTCACCCGGTATAATGAGACCCTCTTCCTACATTTTCCACCGGGTAGGTCACCCGTTATAAAGAGACCTTCACCTCCTCACCAATTTCATCCGGGTAGGTCACCCGTAATAATGAGACCATACTAACCCGGGTAGGTCACCCGTCATAACGAGACCCGGGTAGGTCACCCGTCACCATTGAGACCGTACTAACCCGGGTAGGTCACCTGTCATAACGAGACCCGGGTAGGTCACCCGTCACCATTGAGACCGTACTAACCTGGGTAGGTCACCCATCATAACGAGGCCCGGGTAGGTCACCCGTCACCATTGAGACCATACTAACCCGGGTAGGTCCCCCGTCATAACAAGACCCGGGTAGGTCACCCGTCACCATTGAGACCATACTAACCCGGGTAGGTCCCCTGTCATAACGAGACCCGGGTAGGTCACCCGTCAACATTGAGACCGTACTAACCCGGGTAGGTCCCCCGTCATAACGAGACCCGGGTAGGTCACCCGTCACCATTGAGACCGTACTAACCCGGGTAGGTCCCCCGTCATAACGAGACCCGGGTAGGTCACCCGTCACCATTGAGACCATACTAACCCGGGTAGGTCCCCCGTCATAACGAGACCCGGGTAGGTCACCCGTCACCATTGAGACCGTACTAACCCGGGTAGGTCCCCCGTCATAACGAGACCCGGGTAGGTCACCCGTCACCATTGAGACCGTACTAACCCGGGTAGGTCACCCGTCATAACGAGACCCGGGTAGGTCACCCGTCACCATTGAGACCGTACTAACCCGGGTAGGTCACCCGTCATAACGAGACCCGGGTAGGTCACCCGTCACCATTGAGACCGTACTAACCCGGGTAGGTCACCCGTCATAACGAGACCCGGGTAGGTCACCCGTCACCATTGAGACCATACTAACCCGGGTAGGTCACCCGTCACCATTGAGACCATACTAACCCGGGTAGGTCGCCCGTCACAATGAGACCGTCTCCACCGTTCCATTTTTTTTCTTTACAACGCTTACTATTTAAAGTCTCTTATAAGACTTTAGTCGTAAGCATTGTAAAGAAGGGGGCAACTGTTATAACCCAATTTTGGGTCATTCCCCAAAATTACCCGAAAATAACAAAAAAAAATAAAATAAAAGGGGCTGGTGTCGGTAGAAAAATCAAGGTAAAATTTTGGATGTTTTTCGAGAGCTCGATCGTACCTCTTTTGTGCCCAGAAATGAAGGAAAATGCAGATCTAAGGCTAACGTAATTTTTTATCGGATAAATCTACGTAAAAATTAAGTCGAAAGATATTATTACATTTTTATACGCCAGTTCGATTTAATCGTTGGCTAATTTAAAAGGTAATTATGTTTGAGATTTAATTTAGGGTCCAATTGAAGAATTTAATTAAACGCAATGATTTAATTTTACTTTAAATTGGTCAAATTAATTTTACTAAGGGTTTAGTCAATGATGAAATCAAGTTTTTAAATTTTATTGAGGCTCAATTGATAAGAATAAAATTTTGAGAGGCCAATTTGAATTTATTCAAGCCAATTATGCGAAATCGGGGACCAATATGATTAAATTAAGAGTTTAATGTTCGATCGAGGGTTAAATCGTGCAAATCAGAAATTAGGGACCGAAATAAAAAGGTACGCAAAGCTAAGGATGTTCTCGAAATACTGACAGGGATACAATTGCACAAATTAAAAAGTTTAAAATTGATTAGGAATGCAATTGAACAATTATAAGTTTAAGGGCCAAATTGCACTTTACCATCAACATCAAAATTGCATGTTTCCTGCACTGTTTCGACACCTGAACAGCGCAGGAAACAGAGGGCTGCAACGGCTCTCTGCAGCCCTCAGCCCCCTGCAACATACAGCCACACGACATGCATCTCCGCCCCTGCAAATACAATAGGACAGCGTCTCAGCCCTCTGCAAAATTCAGAGGGGAGCAACCTCATGCAAGGTGCATGACAAAGGTTCGCTGCATTCCCCTATAAAATAGCACCGTTCACATGCAGAGAGGGGGACGAAAAAAGGAGGAGAAATAAAAGAAAAGAAAAGGGAAGAACGAGAGAGACGAAGCAAAAAAAGGCAGCCATCAGACAGAGAAGAAAATAGTTGAAAAACTTAGAAATTTGTGTAACGAATTGGCTCAAAAATCACGCAAGAACAACACCATATCCATCGGCAACAAGCTCCGTCCGTCTCCTTCGGTTTTCAGGTCCTTTCTCTCTCTAGAAACAGACCCGAAGCTCTCTCTCTCCTTCTCGGTTCAACATCCAAACTACCAACTCCGGCCACCTCATCACCACCAGCAGTCTTCCCTAAACTCCAGAAGCTCGGCCATTTTCTCCGGAGAGCAGCAGCAGCAGCAGCGTCGACAGTAACAGTCCACAGCAACGCCACCCGAGCCCCTTCCGACGTCCACTCCGGCCGCCACAGGCCACCATTTCCGACGCCACAACTACCAGAAGAATCACCTCAACGTCCTCTACGCAACGGTATTAATAGGTACGCCATTCGCCACACTCGAAAATCTACCATTTTTACTGTTCGTCTTCTTCGTTGCATGCGCGGGGAGTGAATTAATTCACTCCCCGCAGGGGCTGTTTGGGCCGGGCTTTGTGCCCGGCCCTGCCCTTTGAAAAGTGGCTGGGCTGGAAGCCCAGACTTACACCATTGGGCCTAGAGCCTGGCCCAAAAAATGAATGGAAGCCCAGCCCGAGGGAAAGACGAGCTTCTGGCCCATCTGGACTCAAAGCCCAGTTTGAGAATAAAACGGGCCGAAGCCCATTTTCGAATAAACGGGCCGAAGCCCAATGTAAGATCATTTGGGCCTAGGGCCCAGCTCCATAGTGGACGGGCCGCGAGCCCAGCCACAGTGGGCGGGCTGGCAGCCCAGCCCAGCGAGTGGGCTGGCAGCCCAGCCACAGTAGGCGGGCTGGCAGCCCAGCCCAGCGAGTGGGCTGGCAGCCTAGCCCCCATGTAGGCGGGCTGGCAGCCCAGCCACAGTAGGCGGGCTGGCAGCCCAGCCCCCATGTAGGTGGGCTGGCAGCCAGCCCACCCATGAATAAATAAAAAATAATAATAAGAAAAAAAAGAAAATAATAATAAATATATGTAAAATACATAATTTGCAAAAAATATTTTTATAAAAAATATATGTTGTTTTCTTGCATACGGCCAATACACTAGCATATTTTAAAAAATTGTTTTTCTTTCAAAAAATATATATTATCTTGGGTTTTTAAGGGAAAATGAGTTTTAGCATGGATTTTGCAAAGAAGAAAAATCATTTCTTGCATCTTGAGATTTTACAACATGTTTGTAAAATCCAAAGGGTATTGGCCAATATTTCAAAAAATATAAAAATCTTATTTTTTTTGAATTTATTATTCACTATTGCTATTTGGATAAATAAATCCTAAAAGGGGTTAGTATCCAAAATATTCGACGGGAATGATATGCTATTGTTCACTGTTGGGATTTGGATAACTACATCCTAAGGGGTTAGTATCCAAAATCTTCGACGGGAATGATATGCTATTATTCACTGTCGGTATTTGGATAACTAAATCCTAAGGGGTTAGTATCCAAAATATTCGACGGGAATGATATTCTTTGAAAGATCAAAATCATAACAATTCTTAACCAAACAAAAACACCAAGCAGCTTACCTTAGGTAGGGCGTACTAGGGGTGCTAAAACCTTCCCTTTACGCAACCAGTCCCTTACCCTAGAATCTCTGAAAGACCAGTTTTAGGTTTCCTAGTAACCATAATACTAGGTGGCGACTCCCTTTTCACGAAAAAAGATAATACCCCCGACATTGATATCCCCCGCCTCGCGGGGAAAGTCGTCACGACGCCGCGCTCTCGCGATGGGGTGCGACACTATGGATCGAATTGAATTTAATGATTTAGTTTATCAAGACAATCTTTTTATTTAGTTAAATGCTAATAAAAATGAGCATTCACAGAAAAGTGGTTTGAGTAAGTTTCATGGGAAAAAAGGAGCATTATATAGGGTTGCATAAAAAGAACAAATATTAATATAAACAACATTATAATTTTATATGAAAACCAGATAAAAATTAAATAATATTTTAATAAAAATATAACTAAAACATTGATAATTAATTATTTTCAATTAAAATTGAATATGGGTCATGTCACATATATTTAATTAATCTATTTTAATTAATCAAGTTTAAGCAAAGAAATACAAAATCACCAACTGTAGTTAATGTAGAGATTAAAATTAACCTAACAAAAAAAGAAATTTAAGTAGAAAAAGTAATTAAAATCCAAAATAAAAATCAGAAAAAAAAGTTGCCTAAACTATAAGTGTTAGAAAATTCAATGATACAGATAATTGTCACTGTCCTGTCAAAAGAACATATGGAAATCATTAGAAATCCACTTTTGGGCAGGTTGTATTATAAATAACGGTTTGCTTTTGTATATAAGGCCTTGTTTGTTTCAAGGAAAGTGAATTCCCGGAATTCACTTTCCTTGCTTTCCAGTGTTTGGAAACATCCAGGAATTCCCGGAATTTGCTTTCCAGTGTTTGGTAACACTTTGGAAAACAAGTCAAAGGAAAGTGATTTACATCACTTTCCCGGTCAACCTTTTTTTACACTTTCCCACGCGGAAAGTGTATTACGCTTCTCTTTCGCGTAATACACTTTCCGCTCCCTCACTCACTCTCGTCTCTTTCCCTCACTCTCGTCACTCTCGTCTCTTTCCCTCACTCTCGTCTCTTTCACCACTACCAGCCCTCATCTCGCCTCCCTCTCCAGCTCAGTCCCTCGTCTCCTTTCTCTCTGCGCCAGCCCTCAGCTCATCTCTTCCACTCTTCTCCTCGTGTGTCTCTCGCGTCCCTCATCTGTACCAAAAAAACCTTCCCTCTCGGTCCCTCACCTCTGCTCTCGACAACCCAACAGCCTCTTCCCCAAACCAAGCACATCACCCTCTCGTCTCTCGCCTCCTCTCGCCTCCCTCTCAGTCCCTGACACACTCTCGCCTGTAGCCTCTCTCAGCCCCGAAGTCCCTTTGCTGCTCCGCATCTCGCCACCCTCTGCAACTCACAGCAAGAAAACCAGGTACTCCCTCTGCATCTCAATCTTTGAAATTGCCAAGAAATGTGAGTTTTTGATGATATGAGAAATGGGGTTTGTGGGATTTGGGTTACAATTGATATTGCCGAGTATGGTAATGGGTGTGATTGCAAATAACCCATGTTTTGATTTTGATTTCGTTTGTTCTTGTTTGTGTTGATACTGTGAGTTTTTGAACTCATCTCTAGTTCGTTCTTGTAATTAGGAGAAACAACAGCAGATATTAAAAATTCTTAAATTAAGAGTTTGTGTGCCTGTCATTCATTGCATCTTTCTAAAAACAGTCACAATATAGTAGTTAGAAGTTGATACAATAATGAATAAAACCTTAGCTGAAACTACAGCCAATAATGAATAAAACCATAGCGGAAACTACAACAAATTACCATTCTAGATTTATAGCTATTCAGAAAATAACCTGAACTAATCTTCTCAGAGCAATAGCCTAATGATAAAATTCATTGGATGTTAAGTCGCTAGTCAGAAAGCATAGCCCTTACAAGCTAAAAATGGAACTGGAGTGAAAGCTCCTGCTTGTGCTTCTACAAATGCTTATAAAGAGAAATAATGAAAACAAACCTGAAGTTTGAGAATGCTGAGAAAGGAATTTTTCCTCAAAAGCTGACTTTGTGTTTTGGGGAGTACTGGACTTTGATGAAAGCCACCTATACTGATTTTTTTAAGAGAAGTCAGACTACAGAGGAAGTATAACCAAATACCAACACAACTTAAAAAAAAAGAGATAAACAAGAAAAGTGAAAAATATAGATGGATACCAGACTACCACCATCTATGTGCAATGCGAGCCTAAACATGTGGAAAATCATCTCAGGACTGTGAAAAAAGAATGGGGAATAATAACCACTCTTAGAGGTAAAAGTGGTTTTGGCTGGGATGATTGTTTGAAGATGATTACAGTTTCGAAAGATGTGTATGCTGAAGAAGTGAAGGTATGATAAATATTATACTCTTTGTAATTTTTATATTTACTTTTGTTTCTACAATGTTATACAATGAACTAAAAAAATTGCATATTCTATACGTTATGAACAGGCACATCCCAATCATGAAAAGTATCTGAACAAAAAACTTGATTGCTATGACGAAATGACACTTGTTGTTGGAAAAGACATGGCAACCGGAAATTTTGCCAAATCATTTGCTGATGTCAACTTGGAAGAGAGCACTGAAGTTCATTCAATTTCCATGGAAAATGAAGTTGAATATGAAGAAACTTCAAAGGGAAAAGGGACATCTTCCTCTGCTACACAAAAGAGACAACATAGAAAGAGAAGCCGCATGCATGAAAATGATGATGCTGACAAGTTTTCTAAACAGATTGGAGATGTAGTATGTGCAATTCAAAGTATCTGCAAAAATCAACTTGATGTTAGTGTGTTGTATGAGGCAGTGATGGAAGTTGAAGGCTTTGATGAGATAACTCTTGTGAGTGCATTTGATTATTTGGTCCAAAATGAAATGCTGGCAAAAGCATTTCTGGTAAAAAGGGCAGATTTGAGGAAATTTTGGGTTCAAAACTTTGTCACCACACACTACAACAGGCCTGCTTCCTAAGATGGTTTGAAAATGTTCAAAGTTTGGTTTCAGACTATGTTTTTTATCAGTCAAGTATGTTTACTTGTTTAATTCGGAGAATTCTATATTTAAGTTTGTAATTTGAACTAATATGTATGTCAATGACATCGAAACTTTATATTTATGCAAGACTATTTATTTCTTGATGTTAGGTATAAATATTTATTTCTTGATGTTTATTTTATAGATATTAAAGGGATAATCTCTATAATATGATATGACATATATTGTTATATTTTATAAAATAAGCTATGTATGAATATGGGATATAATAAAAAAATTCATCATTATACTTTTTAGATTTCATTTTTTTATTTTAAGTGATTAAATATTTTATATTAAATATTTTATATATATTAGATAAACTTGAAAAAAAAATTAATTTATTAATAAATTATTTTCCAATTCCTTTTCCATAACACAAACAAACACTGGAAAGTGTTTTCCAGTTCATTTTCCATAACATTGCCAAACATCGGAATTCACTTCTCAGGAATTCACTTTCCAGTAAACCACTTTCCAGGAATTCACTTTTCAGGAAACCACTTTCCAGGAATTCACTTTACAGGATTCACTTTCCAGAAAACCACTTTCCAGCAAATAAACGGGGCCTAAGAGACGGCTAGCTTGCTTTAATTTGTAGTTTGTGAAGCAGAAGGAGAGTTATTAAGAATGAGGCAATTATTGTGGGTGTGGATGCTGCTCATGGCTTTGGCCTTCGTCAACGACCGGTGCCACTGCTGTTTGCAGGAAGAAAGAAATAGTCTTCTAGAGATCAAAGCTTGGTTCAGGCATGTAGGTGCTGGGTCCTCTAGGCTACAAGGCTGGGATAAAGAGGATTTTAATTGCTGTAACTGGTTTATGGTTAACCTTGATTAGCCCAAGTTAAACTCTCATGCACGCTGTGATGTGTATTGGGCATGGTTGTCAAAATTGCGGGCCATCCATTATCTGAGTTTGTGGGTTATTCATTGTATGAATTTGTGGGGGTCCATAGTTTTTGTTCGCTCTTCTAGATTTAACATTTGCATCCTAGTTTTGTTTTCTTCGGGATAGTGTGCGTGGGCAAAAAAAATCGATATAAGAGAATAATTTAAATAATATTTTAAAATTTATCCAGTAATTTAAGTTTTTATAATTTTGTTGGCTAAACTATCATGAACTCAAATTTCTTCATTTTATTTTATTTTATTTTATTTAATAAAAATTGAATATAAAATAATGTGAATATGTATTATATTGAAGCTTATTTAATATTTTAAATTTTTAAATGGAATGATTTGATGTGAGTACGGGTGCTAATGTGAGTCAAAGTCTTTCCAATAATTCCAGCAGGTCTTTAATGCATGGTCGTTGTCATGGGTGCTTCGAGGAAGAGAGGAGTGGTCCCTTGGAGATGAAAGCTTTGAACAATCCAAACAGCATTTTCGGGCATTTGGGCGACTGGACGGCCAATAAAGAGCTGGATATTGCTAATTGTTGTGAGTGGTGTTGGATCAAATGTGATAGCACCACAATATTGATTTTTCATATTATTATATTTTACGTGATATTAGAATATTGGAATTAAATTAATTTGATATTTTTCAAAAAAAAATAGTTCATTTATATATATATTTTAAGACATTAACAATTAACAAATATCAAAATATATAATTATTCTTAATTTTTAAGAAAAAACACCTATAAAATAATCTATTTCGCTCAAATGTATAACATAATAAAGAAAATATAGAACCATCAAAACTCAAAAATTTTAACAAAAAGCAAACAAGAAAAAAAAAATTTAAATATAAAATGTCGCGTGAGAGATTCTCATATCTTTCTAAGTATAGATGGGTGAGGTGAGTTAAATGGTTGGCTGTAAGGATTTGCTTGTCCACAAAATTTAAAATTGAAGACATATGGAGAGAAGAATAATCAAAGATGCTCTAGTCCACATCATCATTGATTGTAAGAACCAGCCAATGGAAATGTTGCACATACTTTAAAGATAAAATGAGCTGAATAATTTTATATTTAGCGAGGGAAGAAGAGAGCTGAAGAGTAGTAGTATAAATAGGACCTCTTTCGTTACCCAAATGCACATAACAAACAGCAATTAATATAAGACGTACGTAGTGCTTCATCTAAGATGACGATGAAAAAAATGTGGGCTTGGATGCTGCTAACATTATTCACTTTGGTTGGGGAATGGCATGGTCGTTGTTACGGGTGTCCGGAGGAAGAGAGAAGTGGTCTCTTGGAGATCAAATCTTCAATCGACCCAAAGGGCTTTCCCTTGATAGATTGGGTGGACACGAGTAATGAGAGCATTAGTAATTGCTGTGAGTGGGTGAGAGTCGAGTGTGATAACACTACAAGGCGAGTGATTCAACTCGATCTTTGGGGTGTAAATTATTATAGCTTGAGCGTGGGCGATTTGGTTCTCAACGCTTCTTTGTTTCTTCCTTTTAAAGAGTTGCGAAGTCTTGATTTGAGCAATAATGCAATAGGTGGTTGCCATGAGAATCAAGGTTTATGTTGTTGCTATATAATCATATTATTGAGTGAATATTATTATACTGAGATTATATTGATAAAATGGCTGGTGTTTCGTGTTTATTATTTTACTTGGACATTTCTCTTGCAGGCTTTGAAGTCCTGTCATCGAAATTGAGGAAACTGAATGTCCTTGACCTAAGTGAAAATCATTTTAATGATGACAGCAGCATGTTATCATGTTTGACTGGGCTTTCATCTCTCATATCTTTGGATCTATCAGACAATATGTTGACAGGATCAACTGGTATGGTAACAATCGAATTGTCTAGTTTTTTTTTTTGTTTTGTATAATTTCTCCTTTAATTGTCTTTATTTCCTTTCAACATGCTTATGAGAATCCTCGTGTAGGTGTCAAGGTCTTGTCATCAAGATTGAAGAAATTGGAGAACCTTGACCTAAGTTGGAATCGATACAATGATAGCATTTTCTCATCTCTAACTGGGTTTTCATCTCTCAAGTCTTTGGATCTATCAAACAATTTGGAGCTGAAAGGATCATCAGTTGGTAACAATTAAATTATCTAGCTTTGAACCTTTCTCATGACCCTTTCCTGTATGATTTTTTCTATGCTAGTAGTTTGTTTCCTTCAGTTGGCAAGTATCTCATTTTTAATTTTTAATTTTGCATGTCTTGTGGGCATTTTTACTTGCACATAACACCAACTCTCTTGCAGGTGTTGAGGTCCTATCATCACAGCTGAGGAAATTAGAGTGGCTTGACCTAAGCAATAATGGCTTCAACGACAACATTTTACCACATCTGTGTGGATTTTCTTCCCTCAAAACTTTAAACCTGTCAGGCAACATGGTGTCAGGATCAACTACTTGTAGGTTTTTTTAAAAAACAAGATTACAGTTTTTTCTATTTTTTAATAATATCTATTAAAATCTTCCTTTCTCACCCGCTATTTTATTTTTTCAAATTGAAAAACTTGGAAAGGAAATTGGAATTAAAAAATCATTTGGTAATTTTATAAAATTATGCCAAGCATCTTTTTATGTTGTGTAGTAATTTATTTCCACAATACTTATTTGATTCTACGTATCATAGGTTTGAGGAAGCTTGAAGTCCTTAGTCTGAACCAGCTCCCCATCATCGGAAGTACTTTGCTGCAGTCATTGGGAGCATTGCCATCCCTAAAGATTCTTTCTCTTCAGGATAATAATTTAAGCTCGACATCAATAAGTCAAGGTTACTCACAGATTAGTGGGCTTAAATTTTTTAGTGTTTGCTCATGTTATGAAAAAACTAACTTGTTAATATTTTTAAAATTTGTTAAAAAAATATAAACCAAAGCTAACAAACGAAAAAATTAAAGCTTGCAAAAATAAAATAAAAATCAATTTAATAAATTATTTAAAAATAAGATGAATAACAATCAAGAAATAAAAACTATATCTGATCAATAAAAAAAATTAAGGGATGGTGAAGTTAATTTTTTTTTATAATTTCACAAAGTATTTTAAATAATAAAAATTTATTTAATTAGTTCACCTTTTTATCTTATTTAATTTTTAAAGTTTTGGAAAGTGTTTTCAAGAAAAATGACTAGGTTTTTCTTAGTCAACATGGAGAAGCAAGAGCAGCGATTATTTTAAAAAGAAAAACTGTATTATAAAAAAACAAACGGTTCTTGGTGATTAAGTTTTGTTTTCGATTGTGGTTAAATTTACTTTTTAAAATATTTTTTATCTAGAAAAGTATTATAATGATATTTAAAAAAATATTTTTAATATCAATAGATCAAAACTATAAAAAAACACAAAAAAATAATGAATTTAAAGTAAAAAAATAAAAAAAAAATTGTTTTTAAAAATATTTTTAAAACATATCGACAAAAAAATGACTAAGTCATCAATTCATTCATTAACTTATTTTTAGTCATTACAAATAACAGTGAGTGGAGGATTCAAATTCATAATTATCCAAGTAATCTTCTTTCCTAAATCAATTTAAAAAAGCAATGCTAAACGGAGGGGCAATTTTTTAAAATGACTTGTGACACGCACGAGGGGGCAACTCGTAATTTATCTTATATAACCATCGAACACCACTTTTGAAATTAAGATCACAGCATATATAAATATACAGTAGGTGACCTAATTATAAGAGTTTAAGACTAAAAGATTTGTTTCACTTGTGATTTCAGATTTGAGTCATATAGTTGATAATATGATAAACACTAGAGACTTACATGATTGTTAACTTCAGGACCTATGAGATTAGTCGAGGTGCACGCAAGTTAGCTCGAACACCTATGTTAATAAAAAAAAATCACAATATATAGAATTTACAAAACTTCACATGTTTGAATTTAAGAAAATAGAATTTGATATATCAAATAATACTTTTTTTTTATATGGTAGCTTTTTCAATCACTCACAATAAACTATTTCACAGAACAAAATAGTAGAGATTGATGAGGAAGTTTAATTATTATTATTTTTTATTTATGGAATGATCAGTTTCCGGTCCCAGCACGTGACGACGGAAAAAGAAAACAAGTTAAAAGGGCGTGGGGGGGGGGGGTTGAGCCGGTGTTTTGCATGGAGAAGTTTTTGAAAAAGTTATCGGTCTTTTTTTTATTAATTGTCTGGAAATTTATTAGAATTTATTTTTTACTATTAATTAGTTGGCTTAAAAAAATTTCACAGTGACTTCCTTCAATACGACCACCCTTGAAGAATTGTATAATTTTCACAGTGACTTTCTCCACCTCTCCTATCTGCCTATAATTACATGATCAATGAAAGATACTTAATTTCATCGGTGGCTTAAATTTTAATTATTAATGTCGAAGCCTTCTTTCTATGAATGTAAAATGCAATGACTGCTCTGTATCACTACCATTTTCGTCATTTATTTTTTTTGTTTCTTTTTTTTCACAGTGACTTTCTTCAACATGACCACCCTTGAAGAATTATATCTAGATCGCAGTGCTCTCCCAATAAACTTTCTCCATAATATTGGACAATTGAATGCTCTTAAAATCTTGTCTGTTAGTGATTGTAACCTCACTGGCACCCTACCCACTCAAGGTAAATCAACACCTCTCCCATCTGCCTATAATTACATGATCAATGAAAGCTACTCAATTTCATCGCTAGTTTTAACATGATTAGAGATAAACTAATTCTACAGGTTTGGATGGATTGAAGAATGTTGAACAGTTAGATCTCTCTGGAAATAAGCTAGAGGGTTCACTCCCAGATTGTTTGGGAAACTTGTCATCTCTACAAGTGCTAGATGTTTCTAGTAATCGGTTCACTGGGAATATTGCCACCGGTCCTCTAAACAGCCTCATATCCCTTGAGTTCTTATCACTATCAAACAACCTCTTTGAACTCCCACTTTCATTCAAGTCCTTCAGTAACCACTCAAAACTCAAGTTCTTCATATGTGACAATTGCACTCTAGTAGAAGACCGAGCTGGCTTTCGGAATTTCATTCCAAAGTTCCAGCTGATGTTTTTCAGCTTGTCAAATAGTACATCTAAAGCAATCAATTCAGATGTTCCCAACTTTCTCTATAGCCAATATGACTTGAAAAGCCTTGATCTCTCCAGCAGCAACCTCCGCGGAATGTTCCCATCATGGTTACTTGAGAACAACACAAGATTGGAAGCATTATATTTGAGGCAGAACTCCTTTGTTGGTCCTTTGAAATTGCCAAACCATCCTACTCCGAATATGATTTTCTTAGATATATCAAACAACAACATAAGCGGTCAAGTTCCAAGAAATATATGCTCGGTATTCCCAAATTTAGTACAGTTTATGATGGCTAAGAATGGACTGACAGGAAGCATTCCTTCTTGCTTTGGAAATATGAGCTCTCCACCGTTATTTATAGATTTATCTCACAATCTATTGTCGATAGTAAAACCAGAGCAGTTGGAGAGATCAACGTATGTGAAGCTATCAAACAACAATTTGGGTGGAGAGATATCTCCTTCAATTTTCAACTCATCTTTCCTCATGTATCTCTACCTAGATGGCAACAAATTTACGGGGCATGTATTAGATTTTCAACCTCCCAATAATATTGGGATATATTTAACTTCCCTAGATATAAGCGACAATCAGTTTTCAGGCATTCTTCCAACACGGATGGGCAATTTCTCAAATCTCAAAGCAATTGATTTGTCCAGAAATCATTTTGATGGTCCACTTCCAAGGGATTTCTGCAAGCTTGACAGCCTTGAATATTTGGACTTGTCTGATAACAATTTGTCTGGTTCTGTACCATCTTGCTTCAACCCATCATCAATACGGCATGTACATCTATCCAAAAATCAACTGAGCGGTCCGTTGACAGAGGCATTTTATAACAGCTCTTTCTTGGTGACGTTGGATATTGCAGACAACAACTTGATGGGCCCAATTTCAAATTGGATTGGCAATCTTTCGGCATTGAGTGTTCTTCTCATGAGAGCTAATCAATTTGCTGGTGACCTTCCTACTCAGTTATGCTTGTTAGAACATTTAACCATCTTGGATGTTTCACAAAATCAGCTCTCCGGTCCTCTACCTTTTTGTTTGGGAAATTTTTCTTTGAAGGAAAATCTAGATAAAGCGAGAGGAACTGGTCCCGAAACCTTTGAGTTCAAGTTCCAATGGCAGATCTCTTATGAAAAAGGTTTACTAGCAGGGAAGATCAATGACGCGGAAAGCCGTTTTGAAGGCATCAATATAGAAGAAACAGTACAATTTACAACTAAAAAAAGGTCAGAAAGTTACAAGGGCACTGTTCTCAACTTCATGACTGGTTTTGATCTCTCCCGCAATAGATTCTCAGGCGAAATCCCATTGGAGATGGGAAAATTAGGTGAGTTGCATGCGTTAAACCTGTCACACAACAATCTCACTGGATCTATCCCTGCAACATTCTCAAACTTAAAGCAGATAGAGAGCTTGGATCTTTCTCACAACAACTTGGATAGTGTCATCCCTCCACAGCTTGTTGTACTCAACAATCTAGAACTTTTCAGTGTGGCACACAATAACTTGTCAGGAAAAGCTCCAGAGATGAAAGCTCAGTTTGGGACCTTTGATGAAAGCAGTTACGAAGGCAATCCTCTTCTATGTGGACCTCCGTTACAGAACAAATGCAGTGGAGAAGAATCACCATCACAGCCAATGCCTAATGATGAACGAGAAGATGATGGTTTCATTGACATGGAAGTTTTCTATGTGAGCCTTGGTGTAAGTTATGTAATTGTGGTGTTGACAATTGCAGCAGTTCTCTACATAAATCCACTTTGGCGGGGCCGGTGGTTTCACTTCATTGAAGAGTGCATTGACACTTGCTACTGTTTTCTGGTGGTTAATTTTTGTAAGCTCTCCAACTTCAGAAGATCTTAGGGTCTTAGCATATGGGATTAATGAATTTGCTGTGGTTGTTGCATAAATGGTCCAAATTTATGTTCGCTCAGAACTTGTTCAGCATGCATTTGCTTTTATCTGTTCAATTATTGGGTGCTTCTTAGCGTGTTGGCCTCTCATAGATTAGCCTTACTTACTTTTGATGTTATCAATAAAAGAGTGTTGTAATTAACTACATTTATCTCGGAGCTCGTCCTAAGAATGTCTTGTTTACTTTGTTGTCGTTATATATATATATATATTTATTTATTTATTTCTGTAAACAGACCATCATGCATGTTGGAAAAATCTGGTCAAGAAGCTAATAATGATCTTGAATACAATTTATCTTCAATTGATCTCGTCGATGTAATCTTCAAGTGAATAATGAAGAAGGCAATTTCTTGGAGGTGGAGAAAAATATATGGAACAAGCTGGTGTGAACTTGTGATGGCTCCTGCAAATCTAAGGAAGAAGACTTAGTTTTTAAAAGGAAAGCACCAGGAAATTAGTGATTGCTTGTGTTTAAGACTCAAAAGTACTGCACGCCGCAAGTCAAGCATCAGCGTACACGACATTTCATGCTTTACCTCAATTTCTCCAAGAGTGCATTATTAAAGATTGTTACAGAATAAGAGTAGTGGAGAAGGCGGGATATCCTGCTTTCTAATTAAGTGTGTAATTAAATTAAACAAAAACAATCATTTTGAAGAAATTCTAATTAAGATTTTAAAATAATACAAAGTTAAAAAATTGAAAGTTCAATTTTGATTTGATGAAGGCTCTGTTAAGAAGAAAAATTCAATTTGGGAAGAAGATCTTGAAAATAAATGTTTAATAATTCAATTGTAATTCTTCATGGTTTAATTGAATTTATTAAGTGTGTAATTACAAGAATAAATGGTTTTCTTTTTAAATTATATTTAAGCGTTAATTGGAAGGAATTAAAAGGGTTGAATTACAATTTTAAAAATTTAATCCGGTCAAATATAAGGTTTAATTACATAAATATTAAAGTTTAATAGGCAATTGATACATGATTAAAGAAATTCAAAAACAAAGATCAAGTTGTAAAAGTCACGAGACTTCAAGGATTTAAATCAACAAAATCAAAGGCCAAATCGAATACAATTAAAAGTTTGATGGTCAATTTGCATAAATAAAGAAGAAAAAACCTTACTAGAAAATACATTAAATCTATGAGGCTGATAATTGAGTTTGATTTCACGGTTTTGTTCTTGGGAGCACTCTTATTCGCTAAAAAATCATGTCTGACTTAATAACAATCAGACCTACAAATATATCCTAGTTCTAGACACTCTGTTTCCGATGTGAAATATCACAATCATCCCATCTTAAGCAAAAGCTGTCTTCGGCTTTAATACCATAAAATAAAAGATAAATTATTATTTTCTTAAAATCATCTTTAAAATGCATGTCAAACAAACATCAAATCATCGATTTTACTAGTCCAATATCATCACTTGATCTTATACCAAGTCTAAAAAAATATTATCGGTTGAACTATAGGTACCATCTCAGACCAACTAACAAACTATAGGGGTGTTTGGAAATGCGTTTGGAAAATATTTTTGAAAAAAAATAATTTTTTTTAAATTTTTATTTTATTTTTTGGGTATTTTATATCATTTTTATGTGCTAATGTCAAAAATAATTTTAAAAAATAAAAAAATATTATTTTGATGCATTTCTGAATGAAAAATATTTTTAAAAACAACCACAAAAACACTACCAAACCGGCACTGCAACGTTCTTGCAAGAATGCCGACAGATAAAGTAAATCTCCGCCATAGCCTTGCTATGACCCGAGTTTGAACACGAAATGGTTTGTGTTTGCCAGCATGAGGTTAATTTCCAGGTTAATTTCCTGTAACCTATATGTTTCTATTTTTTTCTGTATAGAGAAATGAATATTTTGGAAACATAAAATAATTGAATAAATGTATCTCATAAAAATAATTTATGAATTTAACTTTATAAAATAGTGAGAAGTTCAACTCTTTATTTCTTCTACAGAGCTCATTCATTTTTCACAGGTGTAAGTGTTTGCACCAACCACGTGTCCTCGCATGACATGTGAAGAATGAGTTAAGAGGATAGTTATTAAACCTGACTATAAAGAGGACTACAGCGACTAAGCTTAACCCGTGACTTTAGATTGCATCGTGCTGTCCACCCAATTTAATTACAACACAGATTTATTATTGAATGATTAAAACAATATTAACCTCATGATTGTTGAATATGTCAAGTGTTGACACTGTCAAATTGCATTATTAATAAGTCCTATTTTCCAGGATACTAGACTAGGTATTTAACTAATTCCCTATTTGTTACCACGTAAATTGTGGGTTGTTATGATTTCATTTTATCTCTTTGTAAGGCTTATATAAGCCACCTGTTGCCTTTGAATTGAATAAGACAGTGCATTATCAGATTACTATTGCAAGGCTGATTTATGCTTACATGTGGTATCAGAGCAGGTTATAGATTCTGCTTGTAAGAGAGTGAAAGAGTGAGAGAAGAGAAACTGCAGTTTCTCAAAGAGTTTAAACACGAGAGTTCTAGAGAGTTTAAACACAGAGAGTTTACAGAGAGTTACAATCAAACACAGAGAGTTTTAGAGAGTTCAAACACAGAGAGTTTACAGCCAAACACAGAGAGTTCAACACATCACTGAAAGCAATCAGATGGCAGCCGAGAATAGCTTTGTTCAACCTGCAATTCCCAGGTTTGATGGTCATTACGATCATTGGTCCATGCTTATGGAAAATTTTCTGCGTTCAAAAGAATACTGGAGCTTGGTGGAGAAGGGCATCTCTGTTGCAGCAGAAGGAACCGAGATCACTGAAGCACAACGTCAATCCATTGCAGACCAGAAGCTGAAAGACCTGAAAGTTAAGAATTATTTGTTTCAGGCTATAGATCGAACTATTATGGAAACTGTCGCGACGGCGATTTTTACGCGCTTCGCGCCCCGTCATCCCTCTCTGGAGAGACAACGGCGCGCGGTGAAAATGGGGTGTTTTATAGCCGTAAAATTTACAACTATAATTTTTAGGAGTCGCCACCTAGTATGAAGGTTACTAGGAACCTATTGGTCTGCGAGAGTCTAGGTAAGGGGACTTGTTGTGCAAGGGGAAGACGCATCACCCCCAGTGCACCCTACCTAAGGTAAGCTGCATTGTTGTTTGATTGGTTTTTCTAAGTTAAAAATTTTGCACTGCATTTTCAAAAAAACTATTTTTTTTTGTCTACGAGTGTACTTTACAATGTAATTTTACACCGCAGTTACAAACCCTTTTTTATCTATGGATGTACTTTACAATGTAAATTTATACCGTAGTAAAAATCTTTTTTATCTACGGATGTACTTTACAGTATAAATTTACACCGTAGTTTAAAAACCCATTTTTTATCCATGGATGTACTTTACAATGTAAATTTACACCCTGATAGATAAAACAAAAAAATTTAAAATTATTTTTGATATTTTGGCCAAATTCCAACGGATAATCGTAAACCGGTTACGATATCCAATTTTGTTTTAAAACATGAGGAAGATACAAATTTTTTTTTTTTTTATGAAAAATATGGGAAAAACTTTGGAATTCGGCCGTATGCATGTAAACAAAATATTTTTGTGTTTTGAAATTTTTGTATTTTTATATTTTTTGCTATTTTTTAAAAATAAAATAAAAAAAAAATAAAATTCTGTCCAGCCCATCTCTGAATGGGCTGGCCTACAACATGGGTGGGCTGTCAGCCACAATGGGCTGACAGCCTACCTGGAATGGACTGGGCTTCCAGCCATCATGGGCTGGAAGCCCAAACGGGCTAAGGACTGGGCTTCCAGCCATCGTGGGCTGGAAGCCCAAACGGGCTAAGGGGCTGGGCTTCCAGCCATCATGGGCTGGAAGCCCAAACATTCTATCTTGGGCCGAAATGACGGTCCATTAACTCGGGCCGGGCACAAAAACCCGGCCCAAACCACCTAAACCCGGCCCTGCATGAACAGTGGGACGATCACGTCCCACTGCATGCAGGGGCGCGAGGTTGAGGGTGAATGAACAGTAAAAATAAAATTGTGGCGAAAGGCTCACCTGAGGGTATGGTCAGATAGCTGAGGTCGAGGTGGTTGTCCTGGTGGTTGTTTCGCCGTCAACGGTGGTCTGTGGTGGCCGGAGGGAGCTCCTGAAGTCTCGGCCTGTTGATGCTGGTGCTACGCCTGCCGCTGCTACTGCCTCGCCTGAGGTGGTGGTTGGGTTTCCGGCGTCGAGGGGAAGATTTCTGGTGATGAAGGGGTGGATGCCCGGTGGTCAGAGACGGTGGCTGGAGTTACTGTTTTTAGAGAGAGAGAAACGCGATCGGGGAGAGAGAAAGAGCAACAACGAGAACTGTTTGCGTTTTTTTTTAGCTTTTCAATTCGATTTTCTTGCCTCCAAACTCCGTCCCCCCTCATTTGCTCGTCCCTGCCTGCAGTATTTATAGCAGGAGAAGCAGCCCCTTCGGCTACCCATGGCGTGTAGCCGAGGGGCACCGCCTGCATTGCCCAGTAACGGGGCTCTGCTCAGGCGACGCATGCACGCAGGTAGCGTGCGCAGATGGTGTCTGCACTGCTCAGGTGACTGAACAGTGCAGTCACGGGTAATGATTTGGGAGGAGATGAAAAAAAAATCAATTTGGTTCCTCAATTTTTAATTAGTTCAATCGCACCCCTAATTGGTTTTAAATTTATGATTTTGTGCAATTATACCCCGGTGAAAAATTCAATGTTAGCCTTAAAGTTGCGTGCTTTTTTATTTTGGTCCCTGACTTCCAATTTATGCTATTTGACCCTCAATTGACCATTAAACTCTCAATTATTTCCAATTTGACCCCTGATTTCGCACAAATGGCTTGGAAAAAATCCAATTCAGTCTCCGAAAATTCCCAACTTCTCAATTGAACCCGAATTAAGCTCCCTAACTTGATTTTTCACTGATTAAGCCCTTAATAAAATTAATTTGACCAACTTAAAGTATAATTAAGTCCTTGCACTTAATTAAATCCTTTAATTGGACCCTAAATTAATTCCCAAACATAATTATACTTTTAAATTGGCCGACGATTAAATCAAATTGGCCCATAAAAATATAATTATAAATCTTGACTTAATTTTTACACAGATTTATCCAATGATAAATTATTTTTGCCTTAAATCTGTATTTTCCTCTATTTTTGGGGACAAAAGAGACACAATTAGACTCTCGAAAACAACCAAAATTTGCACATTGATTTTTCTAACAACGCCGACCTATTTTATTTTACTTTTGTTATTTTTTTGGTATATTTTGGGGAGTCACCCAAAAATTGGGTGATGACAGTTGCCCCCCTCTTTACAATGCTTACGACTAAAGTTTTGGAAAAGACTTTAGATAGTAAGCGTTGTAAAGAAAAAGAAAGGTGGACGTACCAGACCAAGAAACAGTTGATCCATCCAAAAATGGGAATGAGGGCTATAAAGCGCACTCGGAGAGGAATGGTAAAATAGGGCTAGAAAGTGCACTACCTAAGAATTGGAGCCTAAGGAGGACACTCAAAAAAGGATGGGTGACCTACCAAGGTGAAAAATAGTGAAGATGGTCTCATTGTAATGGGTGACCTACCCAGGTGAAACATGGTGAAGATGGTCTCATTGTAATGGGTGACCTACCCGTGTGAAAGCGATAGAGATGGTCTCATTGTAATGGGTGACCTACCCAGGTGAAAGTGGTGACGATGGTCTCATTGTTATGGGTGACCTACCCTCGTGATAGTGATGGAGATGGTCTCATTGTAACGGGTGACCTATCCAGGTGACAATAGGTGAAGACGATCTCATTGTAATGGGTGATCTACCCAAGTGAAAAATGATAGAGATGGTCTCATTGTAATGGGTGACCTACCCGAGTGAAAGTGATGAAGATGGTCTCATTGTAACGGGTGACCTACCCAGGTGACAATAGTGAAGATGATCTCATTGTAATGGGTGACCTACCCCGGTGAAAAATGGTGAAGATGGTCTCATTGTAATGGGTGACCTACCCGGGTGAAAGCGATATAGATGGTCTCATTGTAATGGGTGACCTACCCAGGTGAAAGTGGAGATGGTCGAGGGTTGGAAAACGCACTCGATGAGGGAAAATAGGGCTGGAAAGCGCACTATTTTAAATTGATGGTCGAGGGTTGGAAAACGCACTCGAAGATGAGGGAAAATAGGGCTGGAAAGCGCATTATTTTAAATTGATGGTCGAGGGTTGGAAAACGCACTCGATGATGAAGAGGAAAATAGGGCTGGAAAGCGCACTATTCACATTGATGGTCGAGGGTTGGAAAACGCACTCGATGATGAAGAGGAAAATAGAGCTGGAAAGCGCACTATTCACATTGATGGTCGAGGGTTGGAAAACGCACTCGAAGATGAGGAGGAAAATAGGGCTGGAAAGCGCACTATTTTAAATTGATGGTCGAGGGTTGGAAAACGCACTCGAAGATGAAGAGGAAAATAGGGCTGGAAAGCGCACTATTTTAATTGATGGTGACTAGAAAGCTCACCAAGTTCTGGAAATAGATAGGACTTACAAGTGCACTATCTGAGTTTGTTGATGGCTAGAAAGCGCATTCAGATAAAGGAAGAGATATGATTGAAAAACACTCTATCTATGGTAAATGAAAGGCTTGTAAGCGCACTCAGGGAAGTGAAAATGATGAGGGCTCAAAGGCACACACAAAAATGATGAGTAGAGGTTTGTGAATTACAATTCCTCCAAAACAGTTCTTGGATCCCTAGGGAGATGCAACGCATAATGACACCCAAAATCAAGAAACAAATAAAGTTGAAAAGCATGCTCAAGGAAATGAGAGAGGTGAAAGCTTGAAAGCGTGCACACAAAATGATGAATGAAGGTTCGTAAATTACGATCCCTCCAAAATATTTTTTAGATTTTCAATGGGGATGCATGATGATGCATGTATACTTACCTGAGATATAGGTCCCCTTTCTTCCTCCAGACCTTCTTTTCCGGGATTTGGACCTCTGGATTTGATGGCTTTTTGCTTCTGCTTACTCAAGCCGCAACTTGTGATTTTGACCACTGGAGATGATAGATTTTCCATATTATCATGCCCCCCGAGTTTGATCCAGATTCTTTAAAAAGGAATTGTGGAGTCAACTTCATGATTTGATGGCTTCTCACTTCTGCATACTCAGGCCGCAATTTGTTGATTTTGACCACTAGGGATGATAGATTTTCCATATCATCATGCCCTCCGAGTTTGATCCAGATTCTTTAAAAAGGAATTGTGGAGTCAACTTCATGATTTGATGGCTTCTCGCTTCTGCATACTCAGGCCGCAATTTGTTGATTTTGACCCCTGGAGATGATATGCCCCCCTGAGTCTGATCCAGATTCTTTGAAAAGGAATTGTGGAGCCAGCTTCATGATTTGATGGCTTTTCGCTTCTGCTTACTCAGGCCGCAATTTGTTGATTTTGACCCCTGGAGATGATATGCCCCCCTGAGTCTGATCCAGATTCTTTGAAAAGGAATTGTGGAGCCAGCTTTGAATGCATTTTAGATTGCCTCGCTGTTTGGTCATGCCCCAAAAGTGTTTTGGGCTTCAGGTGTTTGCAGGAAAGGGATGGTTATTTGCAAAAAAATGTTTTCATGTAAAACTTTTGGAATTTCAAAGTCGTTCCGAGCACAAAAACCATTTTGATGTTTGTTTAACAAGCTTGCTCTCGAAAGAATTCAAGTGATCTCATTGTTTGGTTTTATGTTGACTTTGACAAGAATGTGAAATGATATTTGCAAGTCTCGTACGTCAGGAAAGTTTCAATCAGGTTGTGTGAAATATTTGTAAGGATTGTTTCAAATGGAAAAGCATTGCTTATCGATCCAGATAACTCGTATTTGATCAGAAAGGGCTTTATTAGGCTTGTAATGTAGGCTTAGGTTACTGGCTACGAAAAAAAAGATATTTGTAGGCTCAAAAAGTGTTTAAGGGTTCTTTAGACTAAGGATCACTTAGTGCTTACTCTTAGAACTTCATTTAGCCCTCATGATTGATTTTCATAGTGACCTAGCATGCCCCCCAGTGTTTGTTTGGGTTTTTTCATTGGTATTCGGCACTAACGTTGTGCTGACTTGACATGCCCCCAAGTATTTTGTTTGGGCTTTTCTTTGCTTTTTGGCAATAACATGATGCTGACTTGACATGCCCCCAAGTATTTTGTTTGGGCTTTTTCATGGTTTTTGGCACTAACGTGATGCTGACTTGACATGCCCCCAAGTATTTTGTTTGGGCTTTTTCATGGTTTTTGGCACTAACGTCGTGCTGACTTGACATGACCCCCAAGTATTTTGTTTGGGCTTTTTTATTGGTTTTTGGCACTAACGTTATGCCGACTTCAAATGCCCCCCAAGTATTTTGTTTGGGCTTTCTATGTTGGGTTTTTAGTACTACCAAAATGTTGACTTCATTTGCTATAGTGTACTAAAACCCTTTTTATGTTTATGTCCCCCAACTTTGTTCGGACGTCACTTGTCATTGAGGTAATTTTTTTTTTTTTTTTTGCACTTGCCCCCAGTGTAGGGTGTGATCCTCGTCAGGGTTAATTATCAAGAAAATAAAATTATTAGGCTCAAATAGGGACTACAAAGGATATTTGAGATTTTGTGAAGGCATATCAAAGATGGCCTTTCCTCATTTCAAAAACATGCAATCTGAATCAATAAGCTTTGCTTTTCCATGCGAAACAAGTTTTTTGATTTTTTTTGTTTTGGTTATTTGTTCGGCTAAGATATTAACTTTATTATGTGGGATTTGGTGGTATGAGATCACCTTTCAATGAAATCCTTTGAATTCCCAAAACACATTTGTTAAATAAACATCAAATTGGCATTTCTTTTCGTACTAGACTTTGATTTGCCAAAAATCTTTATGAAATCATGAGATCATGTATACTTTGGATGAAAGGGTATATGGAGTGCTTGTGTTATTTAGACAAAAAAGCAAGAGCACATCATAAACACAAGAAAATACATAATCACTGCAAGGAAATGTTTGCTTAACAACAAAAAGGTCTTCGTGGTGCTATAAGCAAAATTGCCAATAAGTCAAAATTGGTTTAAACCGATATATGACATGTGGGCATGACCAAAACAAAAGGAAATCACGGAAGCAGACTTCATCTCCCAATATTGGCACACTCCCTTTTCAAAAGCTTTTGCCGATTTCACTTTAAATGGTGCAAACACTTGGTACCCTATTTTCGTGAAGCTTACTTGGGTGTCGGACCTAGATTTCCTTCGGATGTTATCCACCCCGCTTTAATCAATTGCATGAGCATCTTCTTGAAGGCGCCACAAGTGTGAATGCTATGCCCTACAACACCGGCATGGTATTCACAGCTTAAATCAGGCTTGTACCAATCAGGATAAGGTGGCTGCAAAGGTGCATAAGGCTCAGGAGCTATTTTTCCAGTGCTTACCAAGTTTTGATACATCTCATTTAAAGGCAATGGTAATGGAGGCAGCTGATCTTGGATTTTCTGGTAATTTCTTTTCGGGAAATTTTTTGGTGGATCTTTGGCTTGAAAATTAATGTTGGCAATTTGAGATGAAGGGTTATTGTAATTTTGGAATTGGTTGTTCCTACCTTTATAGTCATCTTCGAAATGCTCGGTATCTCTTCTCTTGCCTTCAAAGCCCTTTTCCTCCACAGGTGTAGAAATTCTACCACTTCTAATTCCCTGTTCTATTCGCTCTGCCACAGCTACAACATCCGTGAGTTGCTGTGCTGAACTACCCATCACATGTTCGTAATAGGGCGCTCTTAGCGTGTTGGCGAACAATATCACCATCTCTTTATCTAGAAGTGGGGGATGCACCTGTGCAGCAAGATCTCTCCATCTCTGCGCATATTCCCTTATGCTTTCTTTGTCTTTCTTCTCCAGATTGGACAAACTTGTTCTGTCGGGAGCGATGTCCATGTTGTACTTATATTGCTTGATGAAAGCATCTACCAGAAATTTTGGCCAGAAGCCGTGAACTGGACAACACATGTTCTTAATAGAAGTCCTACATTGGCAGTGAAGGACATGACACCCGAAGAGGCTTGGAGTGGTGTTAAACCTAATGTCAACTATTTTCGGGTCTTTGGATGCATTGGACATGTTCATGTGTCAGACAAATTAAGACAGAAGCTTGATGACAAGAGCTTCCCGTGTGTGCTGCTAGGTATGAGTGATGAGTCTAAAGCCTATCGTTTATATGATCCACAGTCCAGGAAGATTGTAATAAGCAGAGACGTAATATTTGAAGAAACTAAGTGTTGGGATTGGTCTGTGACAGACCCATCTACACCCGACATACTTGAATGGGAAGAATGCCATAAAAATAATGAAGAAGAAGGAGCAGAGGCTGGCTTACCCGTGGGTTGCAGTAGCTCTCGACGAAACCCATCTATGGGTAACTCTCTTGGCGCCGCGACAGACGAAGAAGGACGCAGATCAGAGGACTTAGGTGCTGAAACAGAGGAAGAAAGCCAAAGATCAGACGACCCACTTGATGAAATTGCAAGAAACAGATCAACCTTTTTCCACTCACCTGAGAACCGACGGCAGTATACCGTACACTCATCGGGAGGACCACCAGAAGGGAGGCGTGGATCTTCCACCGAAACTTCATCGGGAAACACAAGAGTGGTGGCTGGTGGAGCATCAGATGAGAGACTTTGGCTCATGGCAGAAGGAGAGAGGCGTGACCTCTCTGGCAATCGCTCCCCCTCAGAGGAGAGACATGGGTTCGCCGGAGACGGAGAGAGAAGTGGACTCTCCATGGAGCGTCCATTAGAGAGACGAAGAAGACGGGCGCCGTTCTGGATGGAAAGTTATGTGAGTGGAGGAGAATACTCGGGCTCGGGAAATCAAATTGCTTTCTCGGGCAGTGAAGGAGATGAGGTGGATGGTGGAGATTGGCGTGAAGGAGATGAGGTGGATGGTGCAGATTTGCTTGAAAATAATGCGGTGGATGGTGGAGATTTGTGTGAAGGAGATGAGATGGCTGGTGGAGATTTACTTTTATTTTCCTCTTTTGCAGATCCCCTCACTTTTGAAGATGCTGCACGAAGCCAAAAATGGAGAGATGCGATGGACACGGAGATCGCGGCAATTGAAAAAAATGAAACTTGGGAGCTGACAGATTTACCTGCTGGAAATAAAAGGATCGGAGTGAAATGGATTTATAAAACTAAATTCAATGAAAATGGGGTTGTCGACAAGTGTAAAGCCAGACTGGTAGCAAAGGGGTATGCACAACAACATGGCATTGACTATACTGAGGTCTTTGCACCGGTGGCTCGATGGGATACAATACGCATGGTGATTGCGTTAGCTGCTCGAAATGGTTGGACTATATACCAGCTTGATGTCAAAAGCGCTTTTCTGCACGGCGAATTAAATGAAGCTGTATTCATTGAACAACCACGGGGTTATGAGAAGAAAGGAGAAGAGCACAAGGTGTACAGGTTAAAAAAGGCCTTATACGGGCTTAAACAAGCTCCACGTGCATGGTATAGTCGGATTGAGACGTATTTTGTCAAAGAAGGATTTGAAAGGTGTAGCTGCGAACACACTCTGTTCATAAAAACAGGAGATGGAGGTACAATTCTGATCGTTAGCCTATACGTGGATGATTTGATTTTTACTGGCAATAATGAAATCTTGTTTAATAAATTCAAGACTTCTATGCAACTTGAATTTGATATGACTGATTTGGGCAAGATGAAATATTTTCTGGGTGTGGAGGTTCTTCAAAATTCTAATGGCATTTATATTTGTCAAAAGAAATATGCAAAAGAAATTCTGGAGAAATTTGGAATGGCACACAGTAATAGTGTGAAGAATCCTATTGTTCCTGGTGTTAAATTAATGAAGGATGCGGACGGAACAAAAGTTGATGATACTATGTATAAGCAATTGGTCGGGAGTCTTATGTATCTAACTGCAACAAGGCCAGATTTGATGTATGTTGTGTGTCTCATTAGTAGATTCATGGCTAATCCAACTGAAATACATTTGCAAGCTGCAAAAAGGGTGTTAAGGTACCTGAAGGGCACTATGGATTTGGGTATTTTTTATCAGAAGGAGGGTAATAAAGAGTTGGTGGCCTATACTGATAGTGACTATGCCGGAGATGTGGATGATAGAAAAAGTACATCTGGTTATGTGTTTTTACTCAGCGAAGGAGCAGTGTCGTGGTCTTCCAAGAAACAGCCAGTTGTAACTTTATCCACTACCGAAGCAGAATTTGTAGCAGCTACATCATGCGCATGTCAAGGAGTATGGATGAGAAGAGTATTAGAAAAACTTGGCAATTCTCAAAACAAGTGCACTACTGTATTATGCGACAACAGCTCTACAATTAAGTTGTCAAAAAATCCAGTTATGCATGGACGCAGCAAACATATTGATGTCAGGTTCCACTTCCTGCGTGATTTGACCAAAGATGGAATTGTTGAGTTGAAGCATTGTGGCACACAAGATCAAGTTGCAGATATTATGACAAAACCACTCAAGCTGGAAGCATTTTTGAAGTTACGCAAAGCATTGGGAGTATGTGAGGTACCAGGACTAAACTGAAAGCATACATTCAGTTTAGGGGAGGCATTGTTGAATATGTCAAGTGTTGACACTGTCAAATTGCATTATTAATAAGTCCTATTTTCCAGGATACTAGACTAGGTCTTTAACTAATTCCCTATTTGTTACCACGTAAATTGTGGGTTGTTATGATTTCATTTTATCTCTTTGTAAGGCTTATATAAGCCACCTGTTGCCTTTGAATTGAATAAGACAGTGCATTATCAGATTACTATTGCAAGGCTGATTTATGCTTACAATGATATGAACAATTAACTTAACCCACTTATGTTAATTGTATTTATAATTATTAATCTTTTGACCCAAATATTACCCTCACGACTGGGATAAAATAGCAAAAGAAAATTTTATGAAATGAAGGTATGAAAGGGTATTTTAGTTTTAGAAGAAAAGGGAAATGATTTCAAAAATCTTACACCGTCAAATATTCTTTTGATGCATCATCATCTCGTATGTGTGCGCTTCTGTTTTCAGAGGTCAATGCTGAACAATTTGGTTCAATTTTATGTATTGAATGATCAGCTATCAATAACCATGCATGTTTCTCGATGATCATATGTGTAATTATCTAAGACTACGTTGGTCGGTCAAAGCGAACTTAATTTCTTAATCCTTGTTATTGAAGCTGTTCCTTGGCAAGGTGTCATGCAGTAATAAAAAATATTACATATAAAAAAAGAAATCACTGGGAAATTACTGCTTGCACACCGCAAGGCAAGCATCCGCATTCATGAGATTTTATGCTTGAGGTCACTTTCTCTTGCAAGGCCACCAAAAGAATCAACGAGAGTGCGATGCCATTCTTTTGACTATTTTGGTAATTAACGTGTGGAATCTGCCACGTTAAAAATCAAATGTACAGCCCGCAAGTCAAACCATCATTTCATGTTTTAACTCCATTTCTACGGTAACCTGTAAACTCACGAATGTTGGAATTATGATACATAATATTTTTTTAAATAATTTTTTCAGAGTTTTTTTTATGATATTAGCATATTAAAATCATTAAAAATATATATAAAAAATAATTTAATAATTTTCCATAACAAATACAGTTTTTAAAATTCAGTTCTAACTAGAAAACAAATAAGTTCTCTTATAAGTTAAAAGTACATATATTTAGTACTATCAAATGTTTTTGAAAAAAAATACTATTTGCTTAAAAATATAAAATATTTGTTTTTATATTTATTATCGAAGGTGAGATGGTTACAAGGGCATGCAGTGTTCTCAACTTCATGACTGGTTTTGATCTCTCCAGCAATAGATTCTCAGGCGAAATCCAATCGGAGATGGGAGAATTAAGTGCATTGGCAGTTGCTACTGTTTTCTGGTGCTCTCCAACTTGAGAAGATCTCAGGGTCTTAGCATATGGGATTAATGAATTTGCTGTGGTTGCTGGTCTCTCATAGATCAAACTTACTTTTGATGTTATCAGTGAATGAGTGTTGTAATTAACTATATTTATCTCTGAGCTCCTCCTAAGAATATCTTGTTTACTTTGCTGTTGCTATATATATATATATATATATATATATATATATATATATATATATATATATATATATATATTTCTGTAAACAGACCATCATGCATGTTGGAAAATTCTGGTCAAGAAGTTACATCTTGAATACAATTTATCATCAATTAATCTTCAAGTGAATAATGAGGAAGGCAATTTCTTGGAGCTGGAGAAAATAGATGGAACAAGCTGGTGTGAACTTGTGATGGCTCCTGCAAGTCTAAGGAAGAAGACTTAGTTTTTAAAAGGAAATATAAAAGGAAAGCACAAAGAAATTAGTGCTTGCTTGTGTTAAAGACTCAAAAGTGCACACCGCAAGTCAAGCATATATCAGCGTACACGACATTTCATGCTTTACCTCAATTTCTCCAGGAGTGCATTATTAAAGATTGTTACAGAACAAGAGTAGTGGAGAAGGCGGGATATCTTGCTTTTGACTCCTTTACACACCGGCCCCAACGTTTAACACAAAGTAGAATTCTTAGACAATAATTTATGAGAAAATAGCAGGCCAATTTCTCCGGTAGTGCTGTAAAGGTAACGATAAGCAAAAGTCTTAAATTAAACAAAAACAATCATTTTGAAGAATTCTAATTAAGATTTTAAAATAATTGAAAGAATTCTAATTGAAATAATACAGTCCATCATCAAAACAATTTCTTCTCATACTTTTTTTTTTTATAACCGGGGTGTCTGGATCAGTTTATGCGTACAACAACTAATCCCCGAGTCTACAGAATATTTTGTAAACCCAGTTGACAAGTAAAGCACCACGAGGATTACAGGCATGCACAAAAAGGTGGCTCGAAGGGAACAAGTCCCTTCCCCGTCATGCCAAGTCCCCAAGTGCTTTCTCATCTCATACGTCCTTCAATGCGATGTATATCTATCCAAGTTAGGTTATAGAACTTCAGGCCATCCCTTTTCCATGCTCTCTTCCTCTGTAATGAAGTAGGATATTTGAATTATCTGGTTGGTAGCACAATGGTACGAGCTTGAGAATAAAAGATTTGGTATCTCCGTGGTCTCAGTTTTAAGCCTTGTGGTTGCTAATATGATAGTCATTAGAAGTTTATATGACAGTTAACTTCAGGGTCCGTAGGATTAGTCAAGGTACACGCAAATTGATCCGAACACCTACGTTAATAAAAAAAAAAGATCTTTTATTTCATTATATGGTTTTATTATTACTACTATCATACCAAACACCAAATTTGGAATTACTACCATTTTTAAAAAAAAATTATTTATGTGAGCAACTTGCTCTGTTGCTAAAAGTGCATTGTCCTATCTTATAGTGCATTATCGCTGCTAGAAACCTTAAAGTATCCACACAGGGTCACAGTTTCTTTAGTATTTTTCTTGGAATTCTCTTTTATCACAATAGTATCTTCCTGCCAACGTGAAAACAGGCATGGAATACAGCATTTGATCTGCCTATCACAAGAAAGAAGAATTTTAGGCAAACTTCAACAAGGCATGATGCAGTGTTTTTGCTACCAAAAAAAGCAAATCATAATTTTTTTTTCAATTTTTATTCGGATTCAAAGTCTCTTCCATTCACTGTCGAGAAAATAATTTTATATTAAGGAAGGGAAGAAGAGAGCTGAAGAGTAGTAGTATAAATAGGAGCTCTTTTGTTACCCAAATGCACATAACAAACTGCAATTAATATAAGACGTACGTAGTGCTTCATCCAAGATGACGATGAAAAAAATGTGGAAATTTAATTGAAAATAAAAATATATATATATATGAAAAAAAAAAATATATATATATATATATATATATATATATATAATAGTGATGAAATTCCAAATGGAAATTTCCGTATGAGTTTCTCAGATTTGAAAAGTAATAGTTACAAATGTCACTGTTACAGTTTAATCACCGTCGAAGTGATCAATGAATCAGTAGCTGTTGCTTGTCCGTTCGTTCATGAACGTATGCTAATGTGAGTCAAAGTCTTTCCAATAATTCCAGCAGGTCTTTAATGCACCGAAATCTCTTCTTTGACAATTCGGCGAAGAAAATAAAATTGAAGACATGAAATCAAAATGGTGTTCCTGGTTACTGTCGAGAAAAATAATTTTATATTAAGGAAGGGAAGAAGAGAGCTGAAGAGTAGTAGTATAAATAGGAGCTCTTTCGTTACCCAAATGCACATAACAAACAGCAATTAATATAAGACGTACGTAGTGCTTCATCTAAGATGACGATGAGAAAAATGTGGGTTTGGATGGTGCTGACATTATTCACTTTGGTTGGGGAATGGCATGGTCGTTGTTACGGGTGTCCGGAGGAAGAGAGAATTGGTCTCTTGGAGATCAAATCTTCATTCGACCCATATGGCTTTTCCTACTTGATAGATAGGGTGGACACGAGTAATGAGAGCATTAGTAATTGCTGTGAGTGGCAGGGAGTCGAGTGTGATCACACTACAAGGCGAGTGATTCAACTCTATCTTTGGGGTGCAAGGGATGTGAGCATGGGCTATTTGGTTCTAAACGCTTCTTTGTTTCTTCCTTTCAAAGAGTTGCGAAGTCTTGATTTGGGCAATAATGCAATAGTTGGTTGCCATGAGAATCAAGGTTTATGTTGTTGCTATATAATCATATTATTGAGTGAATATTATTATACTGAGATTATATTGATAAAATAGCTGGTGTTTCGTGTTTATTATTTTACTTGGAGATTTCTCTTGCAGGCTTTGAAGTCCTATCATCAAAATTGAGGAAGCTGAATGTCCTTGACCTAAGTGATAATCGATTTAATGATGACAGCAGCATGTTATCATGTTTCACTGGGCTTTCATCTCTCAAATCTTTGGATCTATCAGACAATATGCTGACAGGGTCAACTGGTATGGTAACAATCGAATTGTCTAGTTTTTTTTTGTACAATTTCTCCTTTAATTGTCTTTATTTCCTTTCAACATGCTTTTGAGAATCCTTGTGTAGGTGTCAAGGTCTTGTCATCAAGATTGAGGAAACTGCATGTCCTTGACCTAAGTGGGAATCGATACAATGATAGCATTTTCTCATCTCTAACTGGGTTCACATCTCTCAAGTCTTTGGATCTATCATACAATAAGCTGACAGGATCATCAGTTGGCTTCTATGGTAACAATTAAATTATCTAGCTGCTTTGAACCTTTTTCATGACCCTTTCCTGTATGATTTTTTCTATGCTACTAGTTTGTGTCATTCAGTTGGCAAGTATCTCATTTTTAATTTTGCATGTCTTGTGGGCATTTTTACTTCCATATAACACCAACTCTCTTGCACGTGTCGAGGTCCTATCATCACAGCTGAGGAAATTAGAGAGGCTTGACCTATAATAGCCTCAACGACAACATTTTACCACATTTGTGTGGATTTTCTTCCCTCAAAACTTTAATGGTGTCAGGAGCAACTACTTGTAGGTTTTTTTAAAAACAAGATTACAGTTTTTTTCTATTTTTTAATAATATCTATTAAAATCTTCCTTTCACCCGCTATTTTAGTTTTTCAAATTGAAAAACATGGAAAGGAAATTGGAATTAAAAAAGCATTTGGTAATTTTATAAAATTATGCCAAGCATCTTTTTATGTTGTGTAGTAATTTATTTCCACAATACTTATTTGATTCTACGTATCATAGGTTTGAGGAAGCTTGAAGTCCTTAGTCTGAACGAGCTCACCATCACCGGAAGTACTTTGCTGCAGTCATTGGGAGCATTGCCATCCCTAAAGATTCTTTCTCTTCAGGATAATAATTTTAGCTCGACATCAATAAGTCAAGGTTAATCACAGATTAGTTGGCTTAAATTTTTTAGTGTTTGCTCATGTTATGAAAAAACTAACTTGTTAATATTTTTAAAATTTGTTAAAAAAATATAAACCAAAGCTAACAAACAAAAATATTAAAGCTTGCAAAAATAAAATAAAAATCAATTTAATAAATTATTTCAAAATAAGATGAATAACAATCAAGAAATAAAAACTATATCTGATCAATAAAAAAAAATTAAGGGATGGTGAAGTTAAAAAAAATAATAATTTCACAAAATATTTTAAATAATAAAAATTTATTTAATTAGTTCACCCTTTTATCTTATTTAATTTTTAAAGTTTTGGAAAGTGTTTTCAAGAAAAATGACTAAGTTTTTCTTAGTCAACATGGAGAAGCAAGAGCAACGATTATTTTAAAAAGAAAAACTGTATTATAAAAAAACAAACGGTTCTTGGTGATTAAGTTTTGTTTGGGATTGTGGTTAAATTTACTTTTTAAAATATTTTTTTATCTAGAAAAGTATCATAATAATATTTTAAAAAAAATATTTTTAATATCAGCACATCAAAGCACGATAAAAAACATGAATTTAAAGTAAAAAAAAAAATGTTTTTAAAAATATGTTTAAAACATATCGACAAAAAAATGACTAAGTCATCAATTCATTCATTAACTTATTTTTAGTCATTACAAATAACAGTGAGTGGAGGATTCAAATTCATAATTATCCAAGTAATCTTCTTTCCTAAATCAATTTAAAAAAGCAATGCTAAACGGAGGGGCAATTTTTTAAAATGACTTGTGACACGCACGAGGGGGCAACTCGTAATTTATCTTATTTGAAGTTTTCTTGTGGTTATTTTTCTAATGCTTATCATTTTTCGTTGATTAATTTGTTGTTTATTAGGCTATATATAACCATCGAGCACCACTTTTGAAATTAAGATCACAACATAAATAAATATACAGTGACCTAATTATAAGAGTTTAAGACTAAAAGATTTGTTTCACTTGTGATTTCAGATTTGAGTCATTTAGTTGATAATATGATAAAAAATTAGAGACTTATATAATTGTTAACTCCAGGACGCAAGTTAGCCCGGACATCTATGTTAATAAAAAAAAATCACAATATATAGAATTTACAAAACTTCACATGTTTGAATTTAAGAAAATAGAATTTGATATATCAAATAATACTCTTTTTTTATATGGTAGCTTTTTCAATCACTCACAATAAACTATTTCATAGCACAAAATAGTAGAGATTGATGAGGAAGTTTAATTATTATTATTTTTTATTTATGGAATGATCAGTTTCCGGTCCCAGTACGTGACGACGGAAAAAGAAAAACAAGTTAAAAGGGCGTGGGGGGTTGAGCCGGTGTTTTGCATGGAGAAGTTTTTGAAAAAGTTATCGGTCTTTTTTTTATTAATTGTCTGGAAATTTATTAGAATTTATTTTTAAAATTTATTTTTTACTATTAATTAGTTGGCTTAAAAAAATTTCACAGTGACTTTCTTCAATACAACCACCCTTGAAGAATTGTATAATTTTCACAGTGACTTTCTTCACCTCTCCTATCTGCCTATAATTACATGATCAATGAAAGATACTTAATTTCATCGGTGGCTTAAATTTTAATTATTAATGTCGAAGCCTTCTTTCCATGAATGTAAACTGCAATGACTGCTCTGATCACTACCATTTCCTTCATTTATTTTTTTGTTTCTTTTTTTTCACAGTGACTTTCTTCAACATGACCACCCTTGAAGAATTATATCTAGATCGCAGTGCTCTCCCAATAAACTTTCTCCATAATATTGGACAATTGAATGCTCTTAAAATCTTGTCTGTTAGTGATTGTAACCTCACTGGCACCCTACCCACTCAAGGTAAATCAACACCTCTCCCATCTGCCTATAATTACATGATCAATGAAAGATACTCAATTTCATTGTTAGTTTTAACATGATTAGATATAAAATAATTCTACAGGTTTGGATGGATTGAAGAATGTTGAACGGTTAGATCTCTCTGGAAATAAGCTAGAGGGTTCACTCCCAGATTGTTTGGGAAACTTGTCATTTCTACAAGTACTAGATGTTTCTAGAAATCGGTTCACTGGTAATATTGCCACCGGTCCTCTAAACAACCTCATATCCCTTAAGTTCTTATCACTATCAAACAACCTCTTTGAACTCCCACTTTCATTCAAGTCCTTCAGTAACCACTCAAAACTCAAGTTCTTCATATGTGACTATTGCACTCTAGTAGAAGATCGAGCTGGCTTTCGGAATTTCATTCCAAAGTTCCCGACTTTCTCTACACCCAATATGACTTGAGAAGCCTTGATCTCTCCAGCAGCAACCTCAACGGGGTGTTCCCGTCATGGTTACTTGAGAACAACACAAGATTGGAAACATTATATTTGAGGCAGAACTCCTTTGTTGGTCCTTTGAAATTGCCAAACCATCCTACTCCGAATATGATTTTCTTAGATATATCATACAACAACATAAACGGTCAAGTTCCAAGAAATATATGCTCGGTATTCCCAAATTTAGTACAATTTATGATGGCTATGAATGGACTGACAGGAAGCATTCCTTCTTGCTTTGGAAATATGATGTAACAAGCTAGAAATTTAAATAACTCTTTTTGGATGAGAGAAATCCTCTCGGGGTTTTTTACTGAATTTTGTAAAGGAAAAACAATATTTTTGGGTTTTATAGTTTATCAAGCTAAAAACAGGAAGCTAAAAAGAAAACTAAAAACAATAGCTAAATTTCAAACTTTGAACGATGGAATTTCTCTGGGCAGATTCGAGGTAGCCCGGGCCTCCTTGGGGGAACAAATGATTTGCTATAAAGCAATTTCTCCTTGGCTGCCTTGCTCTGATCCCCTGCCTGGTTCTTTATACTTGTCTCTTCCGAAATACTAGTAATTAGTATTTGTATTTGTTTTGAACTGTTTGAGCTAATCTGATTTGGTTGACAGCTGTCCTTTCTTCCCAAATGGCGTCGTTTATGGCTTGCCTTTTAGTCCTTGCCAGCTGTCGCCTCGTCGTTCCTCTCATGTTGCACCGTCCACGTAAGTTGTACTGGTTGAATCCTAACCCTACACTAATGCACTGCCTTTTCTCCTTTTGCAGGTCACTTGCCATCACCCGTCTTCTCACTTCATTTCCCGTGCTCGTCTCCTTCCCTCCTCTCTCTCTCTCTCTCCAGTCCTTTGGCCCTTCTTCTTCCTCAAGCTCTCATCTCGGCCGGACTGTTACAACTCCTTCCCCCTCAAAAAACCTTGCCCTCAAGGTGAGGGTAAGTTTCTTTCAGCCATGTCTCCTCTACCCAAGATGTATCCTCGGTGGGTTGTCCTTCCCATCTCACTAGTACTTCCTCTTTGCTTTGCCTTCGGGTATTCTGACTCCTCCTGTCTATGATCTCTGCAGGTACGGATTGAGGTGGCTATCGTGTCTCCAGCTCCGGTAACCACGACTCCGGTGTGGTATTTTTTCCGATCCATTTCTTGAGGAGTGACACGTGGAACGTGTTATGGATTCGAGCTTCTTTTGGAAGCTCTAGCTGGTAAGCTACCGATCCCACCTTTTTTAGTATTTTGAAGGGTCCAAAATACTTATATGCTAACTTGTTGTTCTTGTTGCTGGGCATACTGGACTGTCGGAATGGCTGGAGCCGGAGGTAAACCCATTCTCCTTCTTGGTAGTTTACATCTTCTCGCCCTTTATCTGCCTGTCTTTTTTGCCTTTCTTGAGCTTGTGTTAAGTGATGTGTGATCCTTGCAATTTGCTCTCCCCTTTGTTGTAACAATTCTTCTGCTGCTTGGTTTTTTGTTGAGCCGGGTGCGTAATCTGTGATGCTTGGGGGTGGGTATCCATATGTGGCTTCGAATGGGGTGGTCTTGATAGATGTGTGATAACTGGTATTGTAGCAGTATTCGGCCATAGTTAGCCAATTTGACCACTTCTTAGGGTTTTCCCCCACGTAGCACCGTAGATAACCTTCTAGGGTTTTGTTAGTTGCCTCTATTTGCCCATCTATTTGGGGGTGATAGGCTGTGGACATTAGCAATTTGACTCCTTGAACCTGAAATAATTCCCCCCAAAACTTACTAGTAAAAGTAGGGTCTCTGTCCGAGACTATACTTTCTGGAAGTCCATCCATCCGAGGAGTCGGTGCTCTGATACCACTTGTAACAAGCTAGAAATTTAAATAACTCTTTTTGGATGAGAGAAATCCTCTCGGGGTTTTTTACTGAATTTTGTAAAGAAAAAACAATATTTTTGGGTTTTATAGTTTATCAAGCTAAAAACAGGAAGCTAAAAAGAAAACTAAAAACAACAGCTAAACTTCGAACTTTGAACGATGGAATTTCTCTGGGCAGATTCGAGGTAGCCCGGGCATCCTTGGGGGAACAAATGATTTGCTATAAAGCAATTTCTCCTTGGCTGCCTTGCTCTGATCCCCTGCCTGGTTCTTTATACTTGTCTCTTCCGAAATACTAGTAATTAGTATTTGTATTTGTTTTGAACTGTTTGAGCTAATCTGATTTGGTTGACAGCTGTCCTTTCTTCCCAAACAGCGTCGTTTATGGCTTGCCTTTTAGTCCTTGCCAGCTGTCGCCTCGTCGTTCCTCTCATCTTGCACCGTCCACTTAAGTTGTACTGGTTGAATCCTAACCCTACACTAATGCACTGCCTTTTCTCCTTTTACAGGTCACTTGCCATCACCCGTCTTCTCACTTCATTTCCCGTGCTCGTCTCCTTCCCTCCTCTCTCTCTCTCTCCAGTCCTTTGGCCCTTCTTCTTCCTCAAGCTCTCATCTCGGCCGGACTGTTACATATGAGCTCTCCACCGTATTTTATAGATTTATCTCACAATCTATTGTCGATAGTAAAACCAGAGCAGTTGAAGAGATCATTTTATGTGAAGCTATCAAACAACAATTTGGGTGGAGAGATATCTCCTTCAATTTTCAACTCATCTTTCCTCGTATATCTCTACCTAGATGGCAACAAATTAACGGGGCATGTATTAGATTTTCAACCTACCAATGGGATATATTTAGCTGCCCTGGATATAAGCGACAATCAGTTTTCAGGCATTCTTCCAACACGGATGGGCAATTTCTTAAATCTCCAAGCAATTGATTTGTCCAGAAATCATTTTGATGGTCCACTTCCAATAGATTTCTGCAAGCTTGACAACCTTAAATATTTGGACTTATCTGTGAACAATTTGTCTGGTTCTGTACCATCTTGCTTCAACCCATCATCATTAAAACATGTACATCTATCCAAAAATCAACTGAGTGGTCCGTTGACAAAGGCATTTTATAACAGCTCTTCCTTGGTGACGTTGGATATTGCAGACAACAACTTGATGGGCCCAATTTCAAATTGGATTGGCAATCTTTCGGCATTGAGTGTTCTTCTCCTGAGAGATAATCAATTTGCTGGTGACCTTCCTACTCAGTTATGCTTGTTAGAACATTTAACCATCTTGATGTTTCACGAAATCAGCTCTCTGGTCCTCTACCTTTTTGTCTGGGAAACTTTTCTTTGAAGGAAAATCTAGGTAAAACAGAAGGAACTTTTGGAGAATTAAGTCTGTTCAATTCCCCATTGCGGATGTCTTATGAAACCGGTTTACTAGCAGGGAACATCAATGACGCGGGAAACGGTATTGGAGACATCAATATAGAAGAAACAGTAGAATTTACAACTAAAAGAAGGTCAGAAGGTTACAAGGGCACTGTTCTCAACTTCATGACTGGTTTTGATCTCTCCAGCAATAGATTCTCAGGCGAAATCCCATTGGAGATGGGAAAATTAAGTGAGTTGCATGCGTTAAACTTGTCACACAACAATCTCACTGGATCTATCCCTGCAACATTCTCAAACTTGAAGCAGATAGAGAGCTTGGATCTTTCTCACAACAACTTCGATGGTGTCATCCCTCCACAGCTTGATGCTCTCAACAATCTAGCAGTTTTCAGTGTGGCACACAATAACTTGTCAGGAAAAGCTCCAGAGAGGAAAGATCAGTTTGGAACCTTTGATGAAAGCAGTTACGAAGGCAATCCTCTTCTATGTGGACCTCCGTTACAGAACAAATGCAGTGGAGAAGAATCACCATCACAGCCAATGCCTAATGATGAACAAGAAGATGATGGTTTCATTGACATGGAAGTTTTCTATGTGAGCCTTGGTGTAAGTTATGTAAATGTGGTGTTGACAATTGCAGCAGTTCTCTACATAAATCCACTTTGGCGGGGTCGGTGGTTTCACTTCATTGAAGAGTGCATTGACACTTGCTACTGTTTCCTGGTGGTTAATTTTCGCAAGTTCTCCAACTTCAGAAGATCTTAGGGTCTTAGCATATATATGAGATTAATGAGTTTGTTGTGATTGTTGGCGGGGGATCAGTTGTTTGCTTGTTGCATATATGCTTCCAAATTTATGTTCGCTCAGAACTTGTCCAACATGCATTTGCTCGTATCTGTCCAATTATTGGGTGCTTCTTAGCGTGTTGGCCTCTCATAGATTAGCCTTACTTACTTTTGATGTTGCCAATAAATGAGTGTTGTAATTAACTACATTTATCTTGGAGCTCCTCCTAAGAATGTCTTGTTTACTTTGTTGTCGCTATATATACATTTATTTATTTCTGCGCATAGACCATCATGCATGTTGGGAAATTCTGATCAAGAAGTTACATCTTGAGTACAATTTATCATCAATTAATCTCGTCGACGTAATCTTCAAGTGAATAATGAGGAAGGCAATTTCTTGGAGTTAGAGAGAATATATGGAACAAGCTGGTGTGAACTTGTGATGGCTCCTGCAAGTCTAAGGAAGAAGAGTTAGTTCTTAAAAGGAAAGCACCCGGAAATTAGTGCTTGCTTGTGTTTAAGACTCGAAAGTGCACACCGCAAGTCAAGCATCAACGTACACGACATTTTATTCTTTACCTCAATTTCTCCAGGGGCACGAAAAGATTGTTACAGAATAAGAGTAATGGAGAAAATTGCAGACAAATAACTCAATATCTCTGGTAGTGCTGTAGAGTTTATAATAAGCAGAAGTCTTAAATTAAACAAAAACAATCGTTAATTTTGAAGAATTCTAATTAAGGTTTTAAAATATTACAGTCCATCATCAAAACAATTTATCGTCTCATACTTCCTTCAACACGATGTCTATCCAAGTTAGGTTACAGAACTTTAGGCCATCCCTTTTCTCATGCCCTCTTCCTCAGTATCAACAAATTAATTAACATTTATGCAAAAAAATATTAATACATCAAATTGAATTAAGTGTAGAATGCAGACCAACACATGAGAATACTAATGGAATATCCCCAGAAGTTTAGTCTACTGATCAAAATCACAACCATATATAATTGTATACTAATCAAAGTCATTAATTTCTTGGTCCAAAATCAAAATCTTATCTTTACAAGTAAAGTCCAGAAAACATTATCCAAACTCATTGTGAGTTGAACCCAAACTTTCCTAAACTTAAACTTATATCATCACGGATTTTAAAAGTAAGATATATTTTCATTATTTTAACGATTAAAGAGATTACTTATAATCTTGTTTTTTAAAAAAAACTTTATTATACAGATATAAATATATATTCTTAAAATAATTAAAATCAATTAATACACATTCTAATTCATAAATACTCTTTAATTACCATATCACACCAACTAACAAAACTATAAAGTTCGAAAAAAAACAAACATAAATAGTCCATTGAAGTATTGAACCCTCGGTTCCTCTTATGGCAACCCATCTCGCCACGTGGCAAATCACTATCTCTTACATCAGATCTTGACACTTGTTATCACACGAAACCATGACTCCCATGCATCTCCACACGCACTAGATAGTGATTGGACCCATTAACTGATAGTAAAAAAATGAATGCTTGGCTTGATATTCAATTAAAGATAAAGAGCCTATAAATAGGCATTACATAGTGCATAATGAACCCACTAACCTACATCACCATTAACCCACTAACCCATGATTTTAGCAACACAATCACCACTCTCTTAGCCACCTAAGCACATCCTAAAGACTAGGTCCATTATGACTAAATCAACATAAAATAAATAATTAAATAAAACAATGAATTAAATAAATAAACTTTAACACCCTCCCTTAAACTGAAATCTGCAGATATCAGTTTAAAAGAAATCATCCTTCTTCAATGCTCTTAATTACTGTTGATTGCGAACACATTCCAAGTAAACCACGCAATTTCACAAATGCAGCAAGTTTAAGAGGTTTGGTTTGTATGTCAGCAACTTGATCTTCACTTCGGCAATAAATTAGATTGATCATGCCATCATTATTGAGATCTCGCAAGAAGTAGTATCTCACATCAATGTGCTTGCTTCTTTCAATGGCATCAATTTCATCATCCATTGCTTTTCTCCATTTTTCTTCTTTGACAGCACTTTCAAAGGTCATGGGATCACAATCTGCAAACAAAGCAAAATGGGTAAGTGGATCTTCAATTCCATTTACCTCATAATCTTCCATCCAAGTAGGCCTTTTACGGATACGAGGACAAGGTGGAGCTGCTGCAACAGGAGCTACTGCCGTGGGTGGGAAATTTCCAGCAGCTGCTCCTGTTGTTGAGTGAATTTCAGCAGCTGTTTCTGAGCAAGGCTGCTGCAAAATGGCTGCTGCTGCTGGCTCCAAATCAGTGTCCATTTCCAAATCAGCATGTATAGGCTGCTGCCTATCCCAATCCCAAGTTTTCACTTCATCAAACACAACATCACGGCTGGTCACAATCCTTTTTGTAAGAGGATTGTACAATTTATAGGCCTTGGAACACTCACTCATGCCAAGAAATACACACTTTTCACCCTTATCATCTAACTTCTTTCTCTTCTCATCCGGGACATGTGCATATGCTATGCACCCAAAAATTCTGAAATAATCAACATTGGGTTTCCTCCCACTCCATGCTTCTTCAGGTGTCATGTTCTGGACTGAAAAAGTAGGGCTTCTATTCAGCACATGAATACTCCAATTTACTGCTTCCGGCCAAAAAACCTTTGGGATTTTTCCTCCAGCTAGCAGGCTCCTCACCATGTTGAGGATCGTTCTGTTTTTCCTTTCGGATACACCATTCTGCTGTGGGGTGTAGCTAGCTGTGAGTTCCTTGCGAATACCATGCTCTTCACAAAAGACATCAAATTCAGTTGAGCAAAATTCACCACCACGGTCTGTTCGGAGAGTCTTAATAAGCTTCCCCGCCTCATTTTCAGCTTTAGCTTTAAAGCTTTGAAACACATAAAAAGCTTCCGCCTTGTGCTGTAAAAAATACACCCATGTCTTCCGAGTAAAATCATCAATGAAGGTGATTAGATACTTTTTACCTCCATTTGAAGATGGACTAATCGGTCCACAAATGTCCGAGTGCACCAATTCAAGAGCATGCTTTGCTCTCCACGATTTGCCTTGAGGGAATGGAGAACGATGTTGTTTGCTAACAACACAATCTTCACATACTTGTGAAGGAATATCAATTTCAGGAAGACCTTTCACCATATTCTTCTGCTGAAGAGTTTTTAGGCCACTAAAATTCAAATGGCCATATCGGAAATGCCAAAGCCATGTTGGGTTCTCAATTTCAGCAACAAAACAGGGCTGTGATATCACAATTTCTAGTGGAAACAGCCTATTCCTACTCATTTTCACTACAGCAATTGACCCTCTCAAGGGATCATAAATTTCACAAACACCATTCTTTATAGTCATCTCATACCCCTTCTCTTGCAATTGACCCGCACTCAATAAATTGCTTTTCAAATCAGGCACATAAAGCACATCAGAAATTGTTTCTACAAAACCATTCTTGGTTCTAATCTCAATATCACCCTTTCCTAATGCATTCACAGTAGAGTTATCACCAAAACTTACTGTTGAATTAAAATCTTCATTTAAGTAAATAAAAGAAGACTTACACCCACACATGTGATTGCTGCAACCCGTATCCACAAACCAAATTTCAGACCCCTGCTGCTGCTCCCGAGACCCCTGCTGCTGCTTCTGGGTTGTCTCCCGAGACCCCTGCTTCAATTTCTGGGTTGTCTCCACAGCCATTAGCAGAGTTTCCTCTTCCCTTCTCTCGGCAAAATGTGACATCTCAGCTTTGTCATTGTTTATCCTGGCATAACATTCAGATCGGTAATGCCCAAACTTGTGACATCGAAAACATTCGATCTTAGACTTGTCACCTTTGCCTCTGTTTTGCCCCTCAACACCCCTAAAATTGCCTCGGTTCCCCTCAACACCCCTAAAATTCCCCCTGCCTCTGCCAAAATTATCAATAGCCCTTCTGTAACCATCTCCCCTGTCTCGGTTCCCATCTCTGCCTCTTCCTCGGAAATTTGAGGAATGATAATAATTTGTAGCTTTTAGGGCCTGCTCATTTGTATGTGAGCCCCTCAACATTTTCTGCTCATACACAAGCAGAGAGCTCTGCAGCTCATCAATGGAGAGTTTTTCAACATCTCTGGACTCTTCTATTGAACAAGCTACATAATCAAATTGTGGTGACAGTGAACGCAATATTTTTTCAACAATCACATTATCATCCATCTTCTCACCGTGAAACCTCATTTTATTGCATATCTCCATCGTCCTGGCACAATAATTGGTTACTGGCTCTCCAATTTGCATCTGTAAAGTTTCAAAATCTCGTCGCAGGGCCTGAAGTTGTGCACGCTTCACCCTTGTTGATCCTTGATATTTCAGCTTCATGGAGTCCCATATATCTTTGGAAGTTTCTTTGCTAAGAATTGTTTCCAAGATGGGACGATCGATGGCTTGGAACAAGTAATTTTTCGCCTTCAAATCCTTGAGCTTTCTCCCTTCTAACTCTGTTTTTTGAACCTCGGTCAAGACTGCAGTCACTGCTGGAGCTTCAATTCCAGCTTCAACAATCGGCCAATACTCCTTGGACCGAAGGAAATTCTCCATCAGCATGCTCCAATGGTCATAGTGACCATCAAAACGTGGGATGGCTGCTTGAACAAAGGTTGATTCTGCCATTGATGTACTTGTGCGTCTGAGAAATGAGTGAAGAAAATGGCTGAAATTTTGATTCTCTCGTTACTCTCGTCTGCTCACGATGAAAAATGGAGGGACCTGCTAACGATGAAAAATGGAGGGACTTTCGGCTGGTCACGATTTGAGAAAAAATTGTTGGGTTTCTCTCTTTGCTCACGACGGCAGGGACAAGTTTCTTTGCTCACGATGGAATTTGAGTGGGTTTCTCTCGGGTCTCTCTGCAGCTCACGTGACTGGGATTTGAAAAAGATTGGGATGGGTTTCTCTCGGCTGGTCACGATGGAAAGTTTTGGAGGATTTGGGATTTTTGGTTCTTTCTCTCGATTGTGAAAGTGCAGGAGCGACAGGTCGGTTGTTTTGTGTGGCTTGGATTATAAGTGCAGGAATGACAGGTCGGTTGGATTATTTTGGCTCTCTCTCTCGTCTGCTGACAAAAGGGATTAGGGAATTTTAGGGTGTTTAGGCTCTGATACCACTGATAGTAAAAAAATGAATGCTTGGCTTGATATTCAATTAAAGATAAAGAGCCTATAAATAGGCATTACATAGTGCATAATGAACCCACTAACCCACATCACCATTAACCCACTAACCCATGATTTTAGCAACACAATCACCACTCTCTTAGCCACCTAAGCACATCCTAAAGACTAGGTCCATTATGACTAAATCAACATAAAATAAATAATTAAATAAAACAATGAATTAAATAAATAAACTTTAACGCCCTACAGAAAAAAAAGATTACTATTTTGGTGGAATTGCCCTGGAATGTGATAAAGTTGCAACAATTGAAGATCAAAGGGTACTTTCTCTTGCTGGAAAAGGGAAATCGATTTGTTAGATTATCTTAAAAATTTTCACACAAATAATTTCCTTTATTTTAAAAGTTGTTTGGCCAATTACATGTTTTGCTTGACACAAATGCCTATAAAAAGGGAATAAATGACAGCAAAATCTCGGGCAATTCAATGTAATGAAATGAAGATCGAAGGGTATTTTGGTATACAAGAAAAAGGAAATAATTTTTTAATAGGCTTCATATTCAATTTATTATGCACCGTCCATTGCATCTCCTACATGTTTGGGATCCTTTAACCACGTAAGCAAATGTCGGCATTTACATTTTATATAAAGTCATTATTTTTTTATATATATTAGTATATAGCTAAAGATGTTCGCCATTTAAAAAGTAATAAACAGTGATTTTTATTATTCATTACTGTTTCAAAAGGTGTTTTCCCTTCTTTTTTTTTAACCGGACTTTTTTTTTTTTTATAACTGGTGTATCCGGACCAGTTTAGACGCAAAACGAATAATCTCCGCACCCTTTTTTTATGTTTTTTCCTTTTTTTTTTCCCACTTATACATTTTTTGGCTTTTTTATAACCAGGGTCTCCAGGTTAGCTTACACACACCACAATTTTTTTCTCACGTGTATATTTTTTTTATAGTCGGAGTGTCCGGGACAACTTACCCGCCACGAATAATCCCCGGACCCACTTTTTTTTTCTTTTTTTTCCCACATTATATTTTTTTTATAGCCGCGGTGTTCGGGTCAGCTTACGCATACCATAATTATAATAATAATAATAATAATTATTATTATTATTATTATTATTATTATTATTATTATTATTCTTAAGAAGAAGAAGAAGAAGAAATCTAAAACATATCGTTCTTTCACTGTACACACAAACTATAATTATTGTGGATTAGAACAGTGAAATGATGTTTTTGCCCCTCGGCGTGCCTCAGGTTTAATGTTGGAATCTGGGGTAATTTAGCATTTTCATAATTTCGTGCACAGTAAAATAACTCTTCTAGCCCCTAATAGGACAAAAACACGGTTTTGCCAGTAGGGGTATCACGGTCCTTGCACATGTTTAATGAACAGTGCATGAATCGTGCAATTACCGATTTGCCCCCCATAACGACAAAAACAAAAAATTGGAACTAGGGGTGAGTCCATAATATACTTTTTTTTTCAATTCCTTAATCCGACATGAAAAGTTACAAAAATGTGTTTATACTGATGTACTCCCATAAAAGACAAAATGCAAGAAATGGTTGTAGGGGTGATTAGGTAATTAGCCATTTTTAAAATACTATTTTTGGACAACTGCAGCGGGCGTGTCTGGAGGACCTGCTGACGGTTTTCAGGCTCACACCTCTTTACTGCGGTGCGTGTAGGCTACTATAGTGGTAAAAAATTTCCATTCAGCGTATCACCGGGTGCGCCTCCATGTACTCAACCTAATGGTGGAGCGCGTTGCGTCGAATGACGGCTGAAAAAGCTCCAGTTGATCATTGAATGTTTGTTCCCTCTTTTCTCTCTCATGCTGGCGACAGTGCTCGACGGTTCCCGGTGTTGTAGACGTTTTCACATCAGCCCTTGATCTTTTGATTGTGTTATATGGTCATGATTGCTAATATAAAAATTTTAATTGGTTTCAATTTCATCCTTCCATGGAAATTGATTAGATATTGTATTTTCATTTGGTTGAAATCCTTAATATATTAGGTATCAAAGTTCTGATTTCTTGCAATTTTATCCTTCAACAACAATTAATTATAAATTCCAGTTTCATTTCGATCCTCAGGCTTTTAATTTCCAATTTGGTTCAAATTTTTTGATTTTTTCGGTATTAAAGTTTAGATTTGTTTCAATTGTATCCTTTAAATTAAAGTTCATATATATATTTTTTATTTTGGCCCTTATACTTTCAATTATTGATTTTATCTTGATTCCTTTATATATATATATTTCTGAAATGGTTGTTATTTTTTTCCATACTTGTATATACATACATGCTATCGGTTTTTGTTCTTAATTTTTATAATGTCCTTTGTTATTAACTTTTGTTTTTAATTTAATTTTTGAAATTTTAACTTGTATTTGTGATCATTTGAAAAATGATATTTAGTATTTTTTTTCCCTTTCTTAAAATTTTCTATTATTTATTCTTCAAGACAAATAATATTTTAAAATGTAATCAATTTTTTTTCATTTTTTTATTGTTTCTTTTTTGTTAATATTTGTAGTTGTTAAAATTTCTAATTTTTATAGGTAAGGCATTCAAAATATTGATAATGATTATTTGTAATTTTTTATTTATAAATATATGAGGTTAATTATATATTTTTATATTTGTTAAATATTAGCACCTTTATATATATATATATATATGACCTATTTTTTTTAAATAAAATAATAATTTACTATCAGTGCTCTAAAATACTTTTAATATAATAATATGACAAATAAATCTTCTAAAATCAAGAAAAAATAATTTCTTTTGTTAACAAAAAATATGGCGTCATTGATAGTTTGCCAAATAATAATTAAAATATTAATTATGTATATAATATCTATAATAGAAGCTATAAGAATTATGACAAAAATTCATTGGTCAATGTTTTTTTTGTTAAAAATAACTTCTGCGTCTTTTTTATGCATGATATTTCAGCTCTCATATTACGTTAAAAAATATATGAAACCAAGCATTGACAATATAAGTAGAAAAAATATGTCAAATTATCTACAATAATAAAGTCACAATTCCCTTGTGTCTCGCTACAGCCAACACCAAATTTTTGAACATGTAATAAAATTATTAATGGTCCTATTTTTTTTAAATGCTATACATCTAAGTTAAATAATCAATTTAAAAATTTTAAATAACCAATTACAACACGACGAAAACAATGAGTTTCCTACATAGAAAAAAAAACAATTTCTAACAGATTTTAGTAGTAGCAACATTCAATCACTTTTAGACGAGAAAAAACTCTGTTTCTAACAAATTTAATCAATTAAATATTAAAATAATTAATTACATCACACAAAATCAATCAGTTTTTTACATAGATAAAAAAACCCAACAAATTCGCTCGTCGTTTTCTATATAAGAATGTAAGCAATTCATTTTTTATGTTTTTCTGCTTGCTCTTATATAAAATAAAGTCAGTATCTTTATATATATATATATATATATATATATATCCTATTTAAAGGCAAGAAATCAACTTGTCAAAGGAGTGTTTTTCTAGATTTTATAACATCATTAATTTCATAAATAAATAAATTATATATCCTTCACTTATTTTAAAATAATTAAAATTCAATGCATCCTCCAATCACTATATATACGCCCCCTAGCTCCTAATCCCGGAACTTCACTCAACCATAAACTTTCAAAGATCAAAGCAATACAGTTTGTGCAACCTGAAACTCTCTTCTTTTCTCAGTAAACAAACAACTTGTTCCATAACATTGATACCATGGCTCCGGATATATTTCTGCTACTATTGCTAACAGCACCAACTCTCTTGCCAAGCAAGCTAGCATTTCAAGCTGTGCATATGTTACGTTTTTGGCTGGCGATGGAGACTACTGGAAAGTGCAAAGTGCAACTACCCCTTGGTGGTAGCTATCTTGCCTGACGTTCCTGAGGAGCACCGGAAGATACTTGTCTCTCAAGGGTGCATAGTGAAGGTACATATTTATCTATCTTGGTTAGAGCTTGTTGGCAGGAAAAATTGATCAGGCAGAAATTCTAAATTTAATTTCCTTTGGCAGGATTTCCTGAACACGTTTTTCAGGGATGTTTATAAGCCAGTTCCTTCAGATTACAACCTTGTGTTGGCCTTGTTATGGCGCCATCCTGAGAACATTAACCTTGAGAAAGTCAAAGTTGTACACTATTGTGCTGCTGTAAGTATTCACCATGTTCATATAAAACAGAAAAAAAAAATCATTTCGAAGGATAAGGAGTTGAATGAGGAGATCGAAGAGACGGAGGTGATGAAGCTAGGCAACAGAGAGTGGAATAGCCATGATCTTGAATTACAATCACATGCAATTTCAAATGGCAATATATAGCAATGCTGCGAGTTGAAGGATAGAAACTTAAGGGTGACCGTACAATTTGGTTCAATTTTATTGAATGAGCTATCAATAATCATGTTTCTCTGTGTATGAAGAGGCCTAAAGTGACTTGATCATATGTGTATTGGGTGTCTATCGAGGTTAAATTAGCAAACTTAATTTCTTAATTATTTTTATTTGAGTACGGGCGCATCCTTGTTATTGAAGCTGTTCCTTAGCATGGTGTCATGCAGTAACGAGATTAACATCACCTTACGAGAATTATGAGATTAATAAAATTGAACTTCACGTGGAGAATGAAGAAAACATTACATAGCCAGCCAGAAGTGCATTGAACATTTATTCAAGCGACAAGAAAAATATCAAACACCTTTCAAAACTTTTTAAGCCTATCCTTCTCTTAAGTTTCCATCAGTCTCCTCTGTGTTGATTTTGAGAAGCAGTGCTATTGTGAGAGCCCTGTCTAAGTGAGTACCGTGCATGTTCTGCTACACCGTATACTAAGCTCTGATTATTATTTTTTAATTATTTTTTTTTAATCTCATTTTGTATCAATTGTTCTTGTGATTGTGGTCAAAGAAAATGAATAACTTGTTTACACGGGGCTTGACTTGTCCGTAATGCTGAGGTTATTTTACTTTGGACTAATAATAGAAGGGGGAGGGATCCATAGCTAATTTCTTGGCACTTGACTGTGCTGGTGGTGACTTTTTAGGGGTACTGTTGCATTTGTTTACGGGCCTTACATTATCTGAGTTTGTGGGTTATTCATTGTATGAATTTGTGGGGATTCCATAGTTTTTGTTCGCTCTTCTATATTTAACATTTGCATCGTCGTTTTGTTTTCTTCAGGACAGTGTGCGTGCGTGTGCAAAAAAAATTAATATAACAGAATAATTTAAATAACATTTTGAAATTTATCCAGTAATTTAAGTTTTTAGATAAAATAATTATATAATATGACGGGTTTTGTTGTCCAAATAATCATGAGATTGAATTTTATTATTTTATTTTATTTAATAAAAATTAAATATAAATTAGTGTGAATATGTATAAATGTCAAGTGGATATATTAAGCACAAGATAATATATTGAAGCTTATTTAATATTTTAAAATTTTAAATTAAATGATTTGAAGTGAGTACTGGTGCAATTACGTATCTACCTTGTCACGACGGTGATTTTTTCGCGTTTTGCGCCCCGTTTTTCCCTGTGTTCGGGGAGACAACAACGCGCGGTGAAAATGGGATGATTTATAGACATAAAAATTACGACTATAATTATGAGGAGTCGCCACCTAGTATTAAGGTTACTAGGAACCCATTGGTCTACGAGAGTCTTGGGTAAGGGGACTTGTTGTGCAAGGGGAAGACGCATCACCCCCAGTACACCCTACCTAAGGCAAGCTGCATTGTTGTTTGATTGTTTTTTCTAAGTTTATTTTTTTTTTATTTTTTTTTACACTGCATTTTCAAAAACTATTTTTTTTGTCTACGAGTGTACTTTATGATGTAATTTTACACCGCAGTTAAAGACCTTTTTTCTTATCCACGGATGTACTTTACAATGTAATTTTACACCGTAGTTAAAATCCTTTTTTATCTACGGATGTATTATACAAAGTAATTTTACATCGTATTAAAAATATTTTTTATCTGCGGGTGTACTTTACAATGTAAATTTACACCAAGAAAGCTAAATTATTTTTGACATTTTGGCCGAATACCAATGGATAATAGTAAACTGGTTACGATATCCAAATTTTCGTTTTAAAAATATGGAAAAAGATGCAACATATTTTTTACGAAGAATATGATGGAAAAGTTTTGGAATCCGTCCGTATGCATGAAAATAAAATATTTTTCTTTTTATTTTTAAATGTAATTTTTTGTATTTTTTTTAGAAAAGAAAAAAATAATAAAAATTTGGGTTGGGCCTGGCCCAACTAAATGGGCCGGTCCAGCTGAGGCTGGCCAAGGGCCCAAGTCTGCTGGACTTGGGCCCAGCCCAGCCAACTAGGCTGGGCCGAGAGAGGCTGGCCCAAAGCTTCGAACAGAAGAGAAAAGGAAATGGAGAAATGGCACCGTTTTGTAAATGAAATAATACAGTTCACGCAGCTTACGTGAACAGTAAAATGGTGGTTGGCCGACCACGATGAGAGGCTAACCTGCCACTACCATTGGGTAGAGGAGTTCGAGGTGGTTCTCCCTGTCATGGTGGCGTCGAAAATGGTGGCCCGTGGTGGCTGGTAGGAGCGTCGGAAGGGGCTGTCCTGTGCTGAGCTCCCTGCCGCTGCGCGTTGCCGGTGTTGGAGAAGATGAGCTGGGCTGCTGGCTGACGGGAGAGGAGGAGCTGCTGCACCGTCAGGGAGAGAGGGCTGCACCGTCGGGGAGAGAGAACTGCACCGTCGGGCTGAGAGAGAGAGAGACGGGAGTCTGCAACTAGAGAGAGAGAGACGTGAAACCAGAGAGAGAGAGAGAGTGATGCTGACGAAGAAGAAGGTGATCTTTTCCTTCAGGTTTGTTGAGCGTGTTTTTGATTCCAAAAATCACTGTAATTTGCCTAGAATCTCTTCCTCTTTTCTGTGTTTTTTTTTCCAGTTTTCTTCCCCTCATCTGGAGCGTTCATGGCTGCCTTTTATAGAAGCTTGGCCTGCCACGGTGGCTGGAATACTGTGGCTGTCGTCGGAGTGGTGACTTGCTTTCGGCTGGGTGGCTTTTGGCAGCGGCACAGGTGGGTTGTCGGCAGCATGCAGGTGGCTGGTCGGCGGCGTGCCGTTGAAAATGGTTAAATGGGCAAATACATTTTGGTCCTTCAATTTATGATTGTTTTAATTGCATCCTCAATTGGATTTAAATTTGTAATTTTGTGCAATTGTACCCCTGACAGAATTTCAATTTAACCTTAACTTTTGCGCGCCTTTTTCATTTTGGTCCCTTACTTCTGATTCACGCAATTTGACCCTCAATTGACAATTAAACTTCAATTTGACCCTTAATTTTGCGCAATTAGCTTGAAAAAAATCAATTGGGTCCCCAAAAATTCTGATTTTCTCAATTGAGCCCGAATTAAGCTCAAGAATTTGATTTTCATCAATTAAGCCCTTAATAAAATTAATTTGTCCAATTTAAAACATAATCAAGTCCTTGCACTTAATTAAATTCTTCAATTGGGTCCTAAATTAATTCCCAAACATAATAATTTTTTAAAATAGCCCATGATTAAATCAAATTGGCCTATTCAAAATATAATTATGATTCTTGACTTAATTTTTACCTTGAATTTGTATTTTCTCTCATTTTTTGGGCACAAAAGAGATATGATTCAGCTCAGGAAATATTCAAGATTTTCACCGTGATTTTCTACCGACACCAAACCTCTTTTATTTTATTTTTGTTATTTTTATTTTATTTTGGAGAGTAACCCAAAAATTAGGTTACGACAGTTGCCCCCCTCTTTACAATGCTTATGACTAAAGTTTTGTAAAAGACTTTAGATAGTAAGCGTTGTAAAGAAAAAGAAAAGTGGATTTATCAGACGAAAAAATGGTCAATCCATCCAAAAATGAGAATGTGGGCTCTAAAGCGCACTCAGAAAGGAATGATAAGATAGGGCTAGAAAGCGCACTACCTAAGAATTGGGGTCTAAGGAGGACACTTAAAAATGATGGGTGACCTACCAAGGTGAAAAATAGTGATGGTCTCATTGTAATGGGTGACCTACCCAGGTGAAAATAGTGAAGATGGTCTCGTTGTAATGGGTGACCTACCCAGGTGAAAAATGATAGAGGTGGTCTCATTGTAACGGGTGACCTACCCAGGTGACAATAGTGAAGATGGTCTCGTTGTAATGGGTGACCTACCCAGGTGAAAAATGATAGAGGTAGTCTCATTGTAACGGGTGACCTACCCAGGTGACAATAGTGAAGATGGTCTCGTTGTAATGGGTGACCTACCCAGATGAAAAATAATGAAGATGGTCTCCTTGTAATGGGTGACCTACCCAGATGAAAGATCAAGAAGATGATCTCATTGTAATGGGTGACCTACCCGGGTGACAATAGTGAAGATGGTCTCATTGTAATGGGTGACCTACCCAAGTGAAAAATGGTGAAGACGGTAAAAACAAAAGACGGTCTTATTATAATGGGCGACTTGCCCAATTGAAAATGGTGAAAATGATCTCATTATAATGGGTGACCTACCCAGGAAATGTAATGAAGACGGTCTTGTTGTAACGGGTGACCTGCCCGGGAAATGGTGAAGATTTCATGGGATGGAAGATAGGGCTAGAAAGCGCACTATCTTAATTCATGATCGAGGGTTGGAAAATGCACTCGAAGATGAGGGGAAAATAGGGCTGGAAAGCGCACTATTTTAATTGATGGTCGAGGGTTGGAAAACGCACTCGAAGATGAGGGGAAAATAGGGCTGGAAAGCGCACTATTTTAATTGTTGTCAAGGGCTGGAAAACGCACTCGAAGATGAGGATTGATGGTGGCTAGCAAGCTCACCAAGTTCTGGAAAGAGATAGGACTTAAAAGTGCACTATCTAAGTTGGTTGATGGCTAGCAAGCACACTCAATAAGGAAAGAGAAATGGTTGAAAAACGCTCTATTTGCTTAATGAAAGGCTCGTAAGCGCACTCAGGGAAGTGAAAATGATGAGGGCTCAAAGGTGCACACAAAAATGATGAAGGTTTGTAAATTACAATCCCTTCCAAACATTTTCTAGATTATCAGTGGGGAGATGCAATGCATGATGACACCTAAATTTAGGAAAGAGATAAAGCTGAAAAGCATGCTTAAGGAAGTGAAAGGGGTGAGAGCTCGAAGGCGTACACAAAAATGATGAATGAAGGTTCGTAAATTACGATCCCTCCAAAACATTTCCTAAATTCTCAATGGGGGTGCAATGCATGATGATGCATGTATACTTACCTGAGAAATATAGGTCCCCTTTCTTCTTCAAGGTCTTCTCTTCCTGGGTTTTGGATCTCCGACTTTGACGGCTTATCGCTTCTGCTTACTCTAGCCGCAACTTACAATTTTGATCACTGGAGATGATAGATTTTCCACATCAACATGCCCCCCGAGTTTGATCCAGATTCTTTGAAAAGGAATTATGGAGTCAGCTTCATGATTTTGACCACTAGAGATGATAGATCTTTCATATCAACATGCCCCTTAAGTTTGATCCAGATTCTTTGAAAATGATGGAGCCAACTTCAATTGCATTTTAGATTGCCCCCCAGGTTGGTCATGCCCCAAAAGTGTTTTGGGTTTCGAGTGTAGTGTTTGCATGAAAAGGGTTGGTTATTTGCAAAGATTGCATTTTTATGTGGGATTTTTGGAATTTAAAAGTCATTCCAAGTGCAAAAACCATTTTGATTGCCCCAGTCAGGTCATGTCACATCAGAGTTTTAGACTTCAAGTGTTTGCAGGAAAGGGATGGTTATTTGCAAAAATTATTTCATGTAAGATTTTTGGAATTTCAAAGTCATTCCAAGCACAAAAACCATTTTGATGTTTGTTTAACAAACTCGTTCTCGAAAGAATTCAAGTGATCTCATTGTCAGGTTTTATGTTGATTTGACAAGAATGTGAAATGATATTTGCATGTCTTGTATGTTAGGAAGGCTTCGATCAAGTTGTGTGAAGCATTTGTAAGGATTGTTTCAAATGGAAAAGCATTGCTTATCGATCCAAATAACTCGTATTTGATCAGAAAGGGCTTTATTAGGATTTTAACGTAGACTTAGGTTACTGGCTACGAAAAAAAGATATTTGTAGGCTCAAAAAGTGTTTAAGGGTTTTCTAGACTAAGGATCACTTAGTGCTTACTCTTAGAGCTCCATTTAGCCCTCATGATTCATTTTCATAGTGACCTAACATGCACCCCAGTGTTTGTTTGGGCTTTCATCTTGACATGCCCCCCCAGTATTTGCTTGAATTTTCTATCATGGGCTTTTTGGCAATGCCCTCATGTTTGTTTGGGCTTTTTATCATGGGTTTTTAGCACTATGTTGACCTGATTTACTGTAGTATACTAAAACCCTTTTTTGTTTTTGCCTTACAACTTTGTTTGGGCTTCTATCGTCATTGAGGACTATTTTATGGATTGAAAGTTCTTCTTTCTTTTCTCCGCACTTGCCTCCCAGTGTAGGGTGTGATCCTTGTCAGGGTTAATTGTTAAGAAATAATTATTAGGCTCAAATAAGGACTGCAATGGATATTTGAGACTTTGTGAAGACATATCAAAGATGGCCTTTCCTCATTTCAAAAACATGCATTCTGAATCGATAAGCTTTGCTTTTCCATGCGAAAAGATTTTTTAATTTTTGGATTATTTGTTTAGCTAAGAGTTTAGCTTTATTGTGGGTTTTGGTGGTATGAGATCACCTCTCAATTAAATCCTTTGAATTCCCAGAACACATTTGTTAAACAAAAATCAAATTGGCATTTCTTTTCGTACTAGAATTTGATTTGCCAAAAATCTTGATGAAATCATGAGATCATGTATAATTTGGATGAAAGGGATATAAGGTGTGCTTGTGTTATTTAAACAATAAGCAAGAACACATCGTAAACACAAGCAAATACATGATCACTAAAGAGAAATGTTTGCTTAATAAAAGGGTCTTGTGGCGTTACGAGCAAAATTGCCGACAAGTTAAAACATGAGCATAATGTGCGGACATGACCAAAACAAAAGGAAATCATGGAAGCAGACTTCATCTTCCAATACCAGCGCACTCCCTTTTTCTAAAGCTTTGGTCGGGATCACTTTAATGGTGCAGATACTTGGTACCTCATCTTCGTGAAGCTTAATTGGGCGCAGGACCTATATTTTCTTTGAATGTTATCCACCCTGCTTTGATCAATTGCATGAGCCTTTTTTTTTAATGCACCACAAGTGTGAATGTTATGCCCCGCAGCACCAGTATGGTACTCGCAGGTGAGGTCGGGTTTATACCAACCAGGGTAAGGTGGCTGTAAAGGTGTCTGAGGTTCAGGAGCTATTTTTCCAGTGCTTACCAACTTTTGATATATCTCATTCAAAGGCAATGGTAGCGGAGGTAACTGTTCTTGGGTTTTCTAGTAATTTCTTTTCTGGAAATTTTTAGGTGGATCTTTGGCTTGAAGATTGATGTTGGTGATTTGAGATGAAAGGTAATGGTAGTTCTGGAATTGGTCATCTTTGAAATGTTCGACATCTTTTCTTTTGCCTTCAAAACCATTTTTCTCCACAGGTGCGAGGATTCTCCCACTTCGGATTCCCTGCTCTATTCGTTCTGCCACGGCTACAACATCCGTGAATTGCTGTGCTGAACTGCCCATCACATGTTCGTAATAGGGCGTTCTTATCGTGTTGGCGAATAATGTTACCATCTCTTTATCTAAAAGCGGGGGATGTACCTGTGCAGCGAGATCTCTCAATCTCTGAGCATATTCTCTTATGCTTTCTCTGTTCATCTTTTCCAAGTTGGACAAACTTGTCCTGTCAGGAGCAATGTCCATGTTGTACTTATATTGCTTAATGAAAGCATCTACTAGATTTTTCCAGCTATGGATCCTGGTGTTGTCTAGTCTCATGTACCAATTCAATGCTGCCCCACTCAAAATGTCTTGGAAAAAATGCATCAGTAAGTTTTCATCATGCACTACTTGTGCCATTTTGTTACAGTATGATTTTAAGTGAGTGACGGGGCATTGTGTCCCAGTGTACTTGATAAAGTCAGGAACACAACTTTTTTGGTATCACAACATTTTGGACTAGACAAATTTCTGCAGCTTGTACCGGGTCATATAGATTCACCCCTTCAATGGCCTTTATCCTAGCTTCCAGCGTTGTCATCTTATCTTGGTCAATATTCATTGTTGCTTCTATAACTGTTAGGGTTGGCACAGGTGTCCGCACTGCCAATTGTACGAAAGCTGGGTTTTGTTGCGGATCCTGAACCCTTTCCCCTGTCACCTCTTCATGGTGGTTCATTCCTTGTGTTTGAGCGGCCGCTGCGGGTCTAGTTGAATGACCCTCGCAAGAGGTATTTCTCAGCGCTTGCTCGAGTAAGCTGGTAAGACTAGCCACGCTAGCTTTCAGAGAATCCAGTTCGCCTTGAAAATGAGCATTATGGTTTGCACGCTCTTCATCCTCCATATTTCCCTGCTGGAGTCGAGTGGTAGGAGCTCTTCGGGGACCTATATTTCAATCTGTTGATGATATGTTATGCACAGTGATGGATGCATGTGGATGCAAATGCATGTATATACATATTAGGTAAATTATCAGAGAGTTTATACAGAAAGTGATCGCCTCACGTGAGGGGTAAGCTTTCTATCTAGTCTCAAAAGGTCTATGAACTGCCCAATGACCGCCTCACGTGAAGGTGGTGTAGGGGTTTACAAGAAATGGTTGGGGCACAGTGTGACCGCCATTATCAAGTAAACACTCAGTTCATAGTTGGATGTTTCACGAATCTGAACCCCGACTGAAAGTCATGAGGCAGACCGCTAATGCCCACCTAACTTAAAATTGGGTTTACTCCGAAAATTAAAATGCATGATGAAATTAATTCAAACCAGATGTTATGCATGAATTGAAAGTAAAATGCATGCTAAAGCCGTAAAAATGCATGAAAAAAAAGGACTAAAGAATAAACAATCAAACAACAAAGCTCAGTCCAGCGATGTCCCCAGTGGAGTCGCCATCTGTCGCGACGGCGATTTTTCACGCTTCGCGCCCCGTTATTCCCCGTGTTCGGGGAGACAACGGCGCGCGGTGAAAATGGAGTGATTTATAATGTAAAAATTTTGACTATAATTGTGAGGAGTCGCCACCTAGTATAAAGGTTACTAGGAACCCATTGGTCTGCGAGAGTCTTGGGTAAGCGGACTTGTTGTGCAAGGAGAAGACGCATCACCCCCAGGTCACCCTACCTAAGGCAAGCTGCATTGTTGTTTGATTGTTTTTTCTAAGTTTATTTATTTTTATTTTTTTTACACTGCATTTTCAAAAACCATTTTTTTTGTCTGCGGGTGTACTTTATGATGTAATTTTACACCGCAGTTAAAGACCTTTTTTCTTATCTACGGATGTACTTTACAATGTAATTTTACACCGTAGTTAAAATCTTTTTTTATCTACGCATATATTATACAAAGTAATTTTACATCGTATTAAAAATATTTTTTATCTGCGGGTGTACTTTACAATGTAAATTTACACCACGAAAGCTAAATTATTTTTGACATTTTGGCCGAATACCAATGGATAATAGTAAACTGGTTACGATATCCAAATTTTCGTTTTAAAAATATGGAAAAAGATGCAACATATTTTTTATGAAGAATATGTTGGAAAAGCTTTGGAATCCGGCCGTATGCATGAAAACAAAATATTTTTCTTTTTATTTTTAAATGTAATTTTTTTGTATTTTTTTTAGAAAAGAAAAAAATAATAAAAATTTGGGTTGGGCCTGGCCCAACTAAATGGGTCGGCCCAGCTGAGGCTGGCCAAGGGCCCAAGTCTGCTAGACTTGGGCCCAGCCCAGCCAACTAGGCTGGGCCGAGAGAGGCTGGCCCAAAGCTTCGAACAGAAGAGAAAAGGAAAGGGAGAAACGGCACCGTTTTGTAAATGAAATAATACAGTTCACGCAGCTTATGTGAACAGTAAAATGGTGGTTGGCCGACCTCGATGAGAGGCTAACCTGCCATTACCGTTGGGTAGAGGAGTTCGAGGAGGTTCTCCCTGTTGTGGTGGCGTCGAAAATGGTGGCCCTTGGTGGCCGGTAGGAGCGTCGGAAGGGGCTGGCCTGTGCTGAGCTCGCTGCCGCTGCGCGTAGCCGGTGTTGGAGAAAATGAGCTGGGCTGCTGGCTGACGGGAGAGGAGGAGCTGCTACACCGTCAGGGAGAGAGAGCTGCACCGTCGGGCTGAGAGAGAGAGAGACGGGAGTCTACAACTAGAGAGAGAGAGAGAAAGAGTGATGCTGACAAAGAAGAAGGTGATCTTTTCCTTCAGGTTTGCTGAGCGTGTTTTTGATGCCAAAAATCACTGTAATTTGCCTACAATCTCTTCCTCTTTTCTGTGTTTTTTTTTCCAGTTTTCTTCCCCACATCTGGAGCGTTCATGGCTGCCTTTTATAGAAGCTTGGCCTGCCACGGTGGCTGGAATACTGTGGCTGTCGTCGGAGTGGTGACTTGCTTTCGGCTGGGTGGCTTTTGGCAGCGGCACAGGTGGGTTGTCGGCAGCATGCAGGTGGCTGGTCGGCGGCATGCCGTTGAAAATGGTTAAATGGGCAAATACATGTTGGTCCTTCAATTTATGATTGTTTTAATTGCATCCTCAATTGGATTTAAATTTGTAATTTTGTGCAATTGTACCCCTAGCAGAATTTCAATTTAACCTTAACTTTTGCGCGCCTTTTTCATTTTGGTCCCTTACTTCTGATTCACGCAATTTGATCCTCAATTGACAATTAAACTTCAATTTGACCCTTAATTTTGCGCAATTAGCTTGAAAAAATTTAATTGGGTCCCCAAAAATTCTGATTTTCTCAATTGAGCCCGAATTAAGCTCAAGAATTTGATTTTCATCAATTAAGCCCTTAATAAAATTAATTTGTCCAATTTAAAGCATAATCAAGTCCTTGCACTTAATTAAATTCTTCAATTGGGTCCTAAATTAATTCTCAAACATAATAATTTTTTAAAATAGCCCATGATTAAATCAAGTTGGCCTATTCAAAATATAATTATGATTCTTGACTTAATTGTTACATTGAATTTGTATTTTTCTCTCATTTTTGGGGCACAAAAGAGATATGATTCAGCTCAGGAAATATTCAAGATTTTCACCGTGATTTTCTACCGACACCAAACCTCTTTTATTTTATTTTTGTTATTTTTATTTTATTTTGGAGAGTAACCCAAAAATTGGGTTATGACATACCTAACCCATTGTATTTGATGTTTTGTGTTTTCTTCTACTGTGACAAATGTTTTTAAAAAATACTATTTGCTATAAAATATAAAGTTTTGTTTTTATATTTACTATCAAAGGTCATATGGTTTACAAGGGCAGTGTTGTCAACTTCTTGACTGGTTTTGATCTCTCCAGCAATAGATTCTCAGGCGAAATCCCACCGGAGATGGGAAAATGAAGTTCGTTGGCATTTGCTCCTGTTCCCTGGTGGTTAATTTTCGCAAGTTCTCCAACTTGAGAAGATCTCAGGGTTCTATTGGAGTGATCAACGGGTTCCTTTTTTTTGGTCCAACGATATCTATCAGCCTCTTTTTATTTAAAAAAAAATATTTATATTTTTAAAATGGTAGCGATGAAATTTCAAATGGAAATTTCCGTATGAGTTTCTCAGATTTGAAAAGTAATAGTTCCAAATGTCACTGTTACTGTTTAATCACCGTCGAAATGATCAATGAATCAGTAGCTGTTGCTTGTCCGTTCGTTCATGAACGTATGCTAATGGGAGTCAAAGTCTTTCCAATAATTCCAGCAGGTCTTTAATGCATGGTCGTTGTCATGGGTGCTTCGAGGAAGAGAGGAGTGGTCCCTTGGAGATCAAAGCTTTGAACAATCCAAACAGCATTTTCGGGCATTTGGGCGACTGGACGGCCAATAAAGAGCTGGATATTGCTAATTGTTGTGAGTGGTGTTGGATCAAATGTGATAGCACCACAATATTGATTTTTCATATTATTATATTTTACGTGATATTATAATATTGAGATTAAATTAATTTGATATTTTTTTTAAAAATAGTTCATTTAAGTATATATATTTCAAGACATTAGCATTAAACAAATATCAAAATATATAATTATTCTTAATTTTTGAGAAAAAATACCTATAAAATAATCGTTATTATTATTTTAAATACATTATTCATAATAAAATGAATATATAAAAAAATCAAATAACCAAGAGTTTTGTAGGTTGATTATTTTGCTCGGATGTATAACATAATAAAGAAAATATAGGACCATCAATATTTTTTTCACATGTTTAAAAATTTAGTTCTGGTGAAACGCAGAGTAAGTGACTCGTATATTTTTTTATTGTAGATAATTTGGCTCAATTTTTTTACCCATTTTGTTTCCGTGTGGCTTCATATTTTTTTTATCTATGTGATATTCAATCTAAAATATCATACATGAAAAGGTTATAAAAGTTAATTTTTCATAAAAACAATATCGACTAATGAATTATTTGGATTATTATTTTCATTGTTATCATCATAATTGTTAAATTATCTCAATTATTATAGATTATATCATAACTATTATTCTAAATAATCAATATTATGATTATTATTGACAGTATCATCGCTACCACAATCTTTATTGTTATAAACGTTGCCACAATAATCATCACCCTTATTTTTATTAATACAATCAAAATTATAATCAGTATTATTATCATTATTATAATTTCTTTGTCATTATTGATATTTTCTATATTATTTTATGAGTTTTTATCATTATTATTACCATGAAAGACATAATTATTAACACCATAAGCACTATAATCATTATAATAAATAACAATTTCTATTAGTATTATGATTAATAATGTCACTAATATTATCATGATTATAATAAAGAAAATTATCATTACAATTACTGGTAAAACAAAAAGAATTATTAAATTACATTGAAGAGAAAAAAACAAAAAATTTAACAAAAAACAAACATGAAAAAAAACTATTTAAATATAAAATGTCGCGTGAGAGATTCTCATATCTTGCTAAGTATAGATGGGTGAGGTGAGTTAAATGGTTGGCTGTAAGGATTCAAAGATTTGCTTGTCCACAAAATTTAGAATATCTTGAAGACATATGGAGAGAAAAGAATAATCAAAGATGCTCTAGTCCACATCATCATTGATTGTAAGAACCAGCCAATGGAAATGTTGCACATACTTTAAATATAAAATGAGCTGAATAATTTTATATTTAGCGAGGGAAGAAGAGAGCTGAAGAGTAGTGGTATAAATAGGAGCTCTTTTGTTACCCAAATGCACATAACAAACAGCAATTAATATATGACGATTCAAAAAATGTGGGTTTGGATGGTGCTAACATTATTCACTTTGGTTGGGGAATGGCATGGTCGTTGTTACGGGTGTCTGGAGGAAGAGAGGATGGGTCTCTTGGAGATCAAATCTTCAATCCACCCACATGACTATACCTTGAATGATTGGAGTAATGAGAGCATTAGTAATTGCTGTGAGTGGGAGGGAATCGAGTGTGATAACACTACAAGGCGAGTGATTAAACTCACTCTTTCAGGCTCACCCCTGAAAGAGACTTCTTTGAATTTGTTCTTGGGCGATTTTGTTCTCTACGATTATTTGTTTCGCAACGCTTCGGTTCTCAACGCTTCTTTGTTTCTTCCTTTCAAAGAGTTGCGAAGTCTTGATTTGAGCGATAATGCAATAGGTGGATGCCATGAGAATCAAGGTTTATGCTGTTATATAATCATATTACTGAGTGAATATTACTACACTGAGATTATATTTGATAAAATGGCTGGCGTTTAGTGTTTATTATTTTACATGGAGATTTCTCTTGCAGGCTTTGAAGTCCTATCATCAAAATTGAGGAAACTGAATGTCCTTGACCTAAGCTTTAATCGATTAAATGATGACAGCAGCATGTTATCATGTTTGACTGGGCTTTCATCTCTCAAATCGTTGTATCTATCAGGCAATATGTTGACAGGATCAACTGGTACGGTAACAATTGAATTGTCTAGTTTTTTTCTGTATAATTTCTCCCTTGTCTTTATTTCCTTTCAATATGCTTTTGAGAATCCTCGTGTAGGTGTCAAAGTCTTGTCATCAAGATTGAAGAAATTGGAGAACCTTGACCTACGTTGGAATGGATTTAATGATAGCATTTTCTCATCTCTAACTGGGTTTTCATCTCTCAAGTCTTTGGATCTATCATCCAATGAGCTGACAGGATCATCAGTTGGTAACAATTAAATTATCAAGCTTTGAACCTTTTTCATGACCCTTTCCTGTATGATTTTTTCTATCCTACTAGTTTGTTTCCTTCAGTTGGCAAGTATCTCATTTTTAATTTTTTATTTTCCATGTCTTGTGGGGATTTTTAGTTACATATAAAACCAACTCTCTTGCAGGTGTGGAGGTCCTATCATCACGGCTGAGGAAATTAGAGAGGCTTGACCTAAGCTATAATAGCTTCAACGACAACATTTTACCACATTTTTGTGGATTTTCTTCCCTCAAAAATTTAGACCTGTCAGGCAACATGGTGTCAGGATCAACTACTTGTAGGTTTTATAAAAAACAAAATTACAGTTTTCTGTATTCATTTTTATAATATCTATTAAAATCTTCCTTTCTCGCCCACTATTTTGTTTTTTCAAATTGAAAAAACTTGGAAAGGAAAACGAAATTAAAATAAGCATTTGGTAATTTTATAAAATTGATAAGCATCTTTTTATGTCGTGTAGTAATTTATTTCCACAATACATATTTGATTCTACGTATCATAGGTTTGAGGAAGCTTGAAGTCCTTAGTCTGAACGAGCTCCCCATCATCGGAAGTACTTTGCTGCAGTCATTGGGAGCATTGCCATCCCTAAAGAATCTTTCTCTTAAGAATAATAGTTTAAGCTCGACATCAATAAGTCAAGATTAGTTGGCTTAAATTTTAATTATTAATGTTGAAGCCTTCTATTAATGTCAAATGCAATGACTGCTCACAGTGACTTTCTCACTACCATTTTCGTCATTTATTTTTTCGTTTCTTTTTTTTTCACAGTGACTTTCTTCAATATGACCACCCTTGAAGAATTAAATCTAGATGGAAGTGCTCTCCCAATAAAATTTCTCCAGAATATTGGAAGACAATTGTCTGCTCTTAAAATCTTGTCTGTTCGTGATTGTGAACTCACTGGCACCCTACCCACTCCAGGTAAATCAACACCTATCCTATCTGCCTATAATTACATTATCAATGAAAGATACTTAATTTCATCGGTGGCTTAAATTTTAACTATTAATGTCGAAGCCATCTATGAATGTAAAATGCAATGACTGCTTTGTATCACTACCATTTCCGTCCTTTATTTTTTTGTTTCTTTTTTTTTCAGTGACTTTCTTGAATATGACCACCCTTGAAGAATTGTATCTAGATCGCAGTGCTCTCCCAATAAACTTTCTCCAGAATATTGGACAATTGCCTGCTCTTAAAATCTTGTTTGTTCATGATTGTGACCTCATTGGCACCCTACCCACTCAAGGTAAATCAACACCTCTCCCATCTGCCTATAATTACATGATCAATGAAAGATGCTCAATTTCATCGGTGGTTTTAACATGATTAGAGATAAACTAATTCTACAGGTTTGGATGGATTGAAGAATGTTGAACATTTAGATCTCTCTGGAAATAAGCTAGAGGGTTCACTCCCAGATTGTTTGGGAAACTTGTCATCTCTACAAGTACTAGATGTTTCTAGAAATCGGTTCACTGGGAATATTGCCACCGGTCCTCTAAACAACCTCATATCCCTTGAGTTCTTATCACTATCAAACAACCTCTTTGAACTCCCACTTTCATTCAAGTCCTTCAGTAACCACTCAAAACTGAAGTTCTTCATATGTGACAATTGCACTCTAGTAGAAGACCGAGCTGGCTTTCAGAATTTCATTCCAAAGTTCCAGCTGATGTATTTCAGCTTGTTAAATAGTACATCAAAAGCAATCAGTTCAGATGTTCCCAACTTTCTCTACAACCAATATGACTTGAGAATCCTTGATCTCTCCAGCAGCAACTTCAGCGGAGTGTTCCCGTCGTGGTTACTTGAGAACAACACAAGATTGGAAGCATTATATTTGAGGCAGAACTCCTTTGTTGGTCCTTTGAAATTGCCAAACCATCCTACTCCGAAAATGACTTTCTTAGATATATCAAACAACAACATAAGCGGTCAAGTTCCAAGAAATATATGCTCGGTATTCCCAAATTTAGAAGAAGTTATGATGGCTATGAATGGACTGACAGGAAGCATTCCTCCTTGCTTTGGAAATATGAGCTCTCCACCGTATTTTATAGATTTATCTCACAATCTATTGTCGATAGTAAAACCAGAGCAGTTGAAGAGATCATCGTATGTGAAGCTATCAAACAACAATTTGGGTGGACAAATATCTCCTTCAATTTTCAACTCATCTTTGCTCAGATATCTCTACCTAGATGGCAACAAATTTACGGGGCATGTATTAGATTTTCAACCTACCAATAGGATGTATTTAGCTATCCTAGATCTAAGCGACAATCAGTTTTCAGGCATTCTTCCAACACGGATGGTCTATTTCCTTAATCTCAGAGCAATTGATTTGTCCAGAAATCATTTTGATGGTCCACTTCCAAGAGATTTGCGCGAGCTTGACTACCTTGAATATTTGGACTTGTCTGATAACAATTTGTCTGGTTCTGTACCATCTTGCTTCAACCCATCATCAATAAAACATGTACATCTATCCAAAAATCAACTGAGCGGTCCGTTGACAGAGGCATTTTGTAACAGCTCTTCCTTGGTGACGTTGGATATTGCAGACAACAACTTGATGGGCCCAATTTCAAACTGGATTGGCAATCTTTCGGCATTGAGTGTTCTTCTCCTGAGAGCTAATCAATTTACTGGTGACCTTCCTACTCAGTTGTGCTTGTTAGAACATTTAACCATCTTGGATGTTTCACGAAATCAGCTCTCTGGCCCTCTACCTTCTTGTCTGGGAAGTTTTTCTTTGAAGGAAAATCTAGGTAAAGCGGGAGAAAGTCGTGGAAATTTCTATCCGCTCGAGTCCCTATGGCAGATGTCTTATGAAACCAGTTTACTAGGGAATGTCGATTACACGAAATTCACTGTGGAAGACATCAATACACAAGAAACAGTGAGCTTTACAACTAAAAGAAGGTCAGAAGGTTACAAGGGCACTGTTCTCAACTTCATGACTGGTTTTGATCTCTCCAGCAATAGATTCTCAGGCGAAATCCCATTGGAGATGGGAAAATTAAGTGAGTTGCATGCGTTAAACTTGTCACACAACAGTCTCACTGGATCTATCCCTGCAACATTCTCAAATTTAAAGCAGATAGAGAGCTTGGATCTTTCTCACAACAGCTTCGATGGTGTCATCCCTCCGCAGCTTGTTGTACTCAACAATCTAGCAGTTTTCAGTGTGGCACACAATAACTTGTCAGGAAAAGCTCCAGAGAGGAAAGATCAGTTTGGAACCTTTGATGAAAGCAGTTACGAAGGTAATCCTCTTTTATGTGGACCTCCATTACAGAACAAATGCAGTGAAGAAGAGTCACCATCACAGCCCATGCCTAATGATGAACAAGAAGATGATGGTTTCATTGACATGGATGTTTTCTATGTGAGCTTTGGTGTATGTTACATAATTGTGGTGTTGACAATTGCAGCAGTTCTCTACATAAATCCACTTTGGCGGGGCAGGTGGTTTGACTTCATTGAAGAGTTCATTGGCACTTGCTACTGTTTTCTGGTGGTTAATTTTCGTAAGTTCTCCAACTTCAGAAGATCTTAGGGTCTTAGCATATGGGATTAATGAATTTGTTGTGGTTGTTGGCGGGGGGATCAGTTGTTTGCTTGCTGCATAAATGGTCCAAATTTATGTTCGCTCAGAACTTCTTCAGCATGCATTTGCTTGTATCTGTCCAATTATTGGGTGCTTCTTAGCGTGTTGGCCTCTGATAGATTAGCCTTACTTACTTTTGATGTTATCAATAAATGAGTGTTGTAATTAACTACATTTATCTCAGAGCTCCTCCTAAGAATGTCTTGTTTACTTTGTTGTCGCTATATTACAAAACACCTAATTCCCGTGGCCTATTACACTGTGCCTTCTCTCTTAAATCACTGTGGATTGCGACAGTATGCGCCCGATTTTAGCCTTCATCCTCGCGGCAAAATGAGCTGGTCAAACGGGGTCATTTTCAGTTTTTCCTTTTCCTGACCTTTTTTTTTAAAAAATAATCAGTTGTGAACAGTGTATTAACGATTTTGCCCCCTATAATAAGACAAAACAACGCATCCGACTAAGGGACACCGGTGTAATTGCGCGCGTCCGGTCCGGTCCGCCGCAACTTTTTGTTTTTTTAATATTTTCTGAAATAGCTAAATACGGTTATAGCCCCTAATAAGACAAAAACATTGAATTGGGTACAGCGTTAGAACGGTAATTGACCCTATTTTTTCAATTTTTAATTCGGTGTCTTTCAGGGCGTGAGGCGCACGCACCAAACAGTTTTTCGCCTCACGCCCTGTTTAGGTGGCACGTGCGGTGTCATACGGTGACCGAAAATTGTCTACCGGAGTCTATATTGATGCGCCGCCGCGTGGTCTTCCTCTCGCCGTGGCGCGTGTAACCTAAAAATGTATGTAGACGCGGAGGAGGGCGGTTAAAGCCGCCGGGCACGCTTCTCTCTCTCTTGCACGTAAATGTGCAGATGAGTCCCCCATTTTTTTGTTACTTTTCACTTCGGTCCCTCTACTTTTAATTTGGTTTTTGGTCCTGATTTCTGTTATATAAGTTTTGATTTAGTTCGATTGGGTCCTCCGATTTTAATTAATTGAATGTGAAAGTTTCACTTCGGTCCTGCTACTTTCAATTTCCGGATTGGCTGTATATAACTCAATGCATTCGGTACACAAGTTCTGATTTTTGCAATTTTGTCCTCTGATTTCAATTGACAATAAATGTAATTTGCATTTCAGCCCTTTGACTTTTAATTTTTTAATTTAATCCCTTTATATTTGATTTTCATTTCATCCCTTATACTTTTATTTTTTTATATTTCTAGAATAATTCCTACTTTTGTCCATGTATATATAAGTGTATTTAACACAATAATAATAATAATAATAATAATAATAATAATAATAATAATAATAATAATTTAATTATTTTTCGTTCTTACTCTTCTGTTGTTTTTTCTTTCTCTCGATAATTTGATAGTATTTTTTGTTTTGCCAGTAATAGCAATAATTAAAAAAATTGTTTTTTTTTTCTTTTGTTAAAGTTTCTTGGATATTTTTAGTCTTTCATTTATTTTTGTTTCTTTCATTATTAACATAATAATAATAATAATAATAATAATAATAATAATAATAATAATAATTAAATTGTTTTTCTTGCTTGCTCTTTCTTTAATGTTTTTGTTCCCTCCGGATAATTTGATAATTTTTGTTGTTCTGACAGTAATAGCAATAATAGTGTTTTTTTGTTAATCTTTTGTTAAAGTTTCTAGGATATTTTTAGTCTTTCATTTATTTTTGTTTCTTTCATAATAATAATAATAATAATAATAATAATAATAATAATAATAATAATAATTTAATTGTTTCTCTTACTTATTCTTTTGTTAATGTTTTTGAGGTTTTTTCCCAGGACAATTTAATAATTTTTATTGTTTTAATAGCTAAGGCAATGATAATTTTAGATTTTAAGGCTTTGATTTTGCTATTGTTATGATAAGGAGTGTTGAGCAATTTTATTATATTAATTTTTGCATATATAAATATTGTATTTTAATTTTGATCCAGCAAATCCTAAAAAATTGATCTCTCAACCCGCAACATAGAACATATATTTTTTTAAAATTTTCAGATTAAATGATTTTTTCCAGCTAATAATTTTTATTTTTGTTTTATCATCAATTATAATTTTTAATTGTTTTTCTTGCTTACTCTTTTGTTAATGTTTTTGAAGATTTTTTCCTTGGGATAATTTGATAATTTTTATTGTTTTGGCTGTGATAGCAACGATAATTTTTGTTTTTGTTTTATTCTTTTATTTAATCTTTTGTTGAAGTTTTTTGGATTTTTTTTCTCTTCCATTTTTTCCCTTTCATTATTAACACAAAAATAAAATAAATAAATGATCATAATAATAATAATAATAATAATAATAATAATAATAATAATAATAATAATAATAATAATAATAATAATAATAATAATTTAATTATTTTCCTTGCTTACTGTTTTGTTGATGTTTTTGAGGATTTTTTTTCCCTCATAACAATTTCATAGTTTTTATTGTGTTAAAAGTGATAACAATGATAATTTTAAGTTTTTATTGTATTTTTTGTTTTATCTTTTTTTTTTTTACAATTTTTTTAATATTTCATTCATTTATTTATAATAATAATAATAATAATAATAATAATAATAATAATAATATTTTAATTGTTTTTCTTGCTTTCTATTTTGTTCATGCTTTTTATGTTTTTTCCATCGGTATAATTTGAAAATTTTTATTGTTTTTATACTAACGGCAATAATAATTTTAGATGTTAAGACTCCGATGTTGCTATTGTTATAATATTTTAAATTAATATTGCTTCCTTTTCACCTTTATTTTTTTCTTATTTTTATTTCCTCTTTGTATTAAATGATTTTTATAATTTTACTATCTGCACAATAATGATTTCAATAATTATTTTTTTTCCTGATAAAAATATTTTCGTCTTTTTTCTAATGTTAGTTCGCACTCTTTTGTTATCGTTTATGACGCAATAACTATATTCTAAAAGATGTAATCTATGCTTGCGTAACAAACTAAACTCAAAATTTCATACATTTTATCTCCTAATCTATAACTTTTATTTACTTATATCATATAAACTTATCGTTGTAGATTTAATTATGTTAAATTATATACACAAGAATACTCGCGGCAACGCGCGGGGGCAATTAGCTAGTATATATATATATTTATTTATTTATTCGCACAGACCATCATGCATGTTGGAAAATTCTGATCAAGAATTTACATCTTGAATACAATTTCTCATCAATTAATCTCGTCGACGTAATCTTCAAGTGAATAATGAGGAAGGCAATTTCTTGGAGTTGGAGAAAAGATATGGAGCAAGCTGGTGTGAACTTGTGATGGCTCCTGCAAATCTAAGGAAGAAGACTTTGTTTTTAAAAGGAAAGCACCAGGAAATTAGTGCTTGCTTGTGTTTAAGACTCAGAAGTGCACACCGCAAGTCGAGCATCAGCGTACACGACATTTCATGCTTTATTAAAGATTGTTACGGAATAAGAGTAATGGAGAAGGCGGGATATCCTGCTTTCTAATTAAGTGTGTAATTAAATTAAACAAAAACGATCATTTTGAAGAATTCTAATTAAGATTTTAAAATAATACAAAGTTAAAAAATTGAAAGTTCAATTTTGATTTGATGAAGGCTCTGTTAAGAAGAACAAATCAATTTGGGAAGAAAATCTCGAAAATAAATGTTTAATAATTCAATTGTAATTCTTCGTGGTTTAATTGAATTTATTAAGTGTGTAATTACAAGATTAAATGGTTTTCTTTTTAAATTATATTTAAGTGTTAATTGGAAGGAACTAAAAGGGTTGAATCACAATTTTAAAAATTTACGGTCAAATATAAGATTAATTACATAAATATTAAAGTTTAATAGGCTATTGATACATGATTAAAGAAATTCAAAAACAAAGATCAAATTGTAAAAGTCACGAGATTTCAAGGATTTAAATCAACAAAATCAAAGGCCAAATCAAATACAATTAAAAGTTTGATGGTCAATTTGCATAAGAAGAAAAAACCTTACTAGAAAAGACATTAAATCTATGAGGCTGATAATTGAATTTGATTATAAGATCCGACCCACCTCCCTCGTATATTGTCCGTTTTGGCTTATGATTTCACGGTTTTGTACTTGGGAGCACTCTTATTCGCTAAAAAATCATGTTTGACTTAATAACAATCAGACCTACAAATATGTCCTAGTTCTAGACACTCCGTTTCCGATGTGAAATATCACAATCATCCCATCTTAAGCAACAACTGTCTTCGACTTTAATATCATAAAGTAAAAGATAAATCATTATTTTTTTAAAATCATTTTTAAAATACAGTGTTATACAAACATCAAATCATCGATTTTACTAGCCCAATATCATCACTTGATCTTATACCAAGTCTAAAAAAATATTAACCTCGTGATATGCACAATTAACTTAACCCACTTATGTTAATTGTATTTATAATTATTAATCTTTTGACCCAAATCGTACCCTCACGACTGGGATAAAATAGCACAAAAAAATCTCGTGCAATAAAATTTAATGAAATGAAGGTATGAAAGGGTATTTTTAGTTTTAGAAGAAAAGGGAAATGATTTTTACTGGGCTAATCTTACACCGTTAAACCCCATGACCTTCTCCTAACCATCAGATATTCTTTTGATGCATCATCATCTCGTGTGTGTGCGCTTCTGTTTTCAGAGGTCAATGCTCTATCTCCCCTTGGAATCTTCTGACCAGTTTGAGTTTTCTCCAGATAAACCATTTTGATCCCTGAACCTGAACCATCATCCTGAGACTCAGAATGAAATTAAATTTACATATTGGCCGAATAGAGCAGAAAAGAAACAGCAGATAAATAATTGTAAAAGCCATTTCAAAAGTATTTTATCCGAGAACACAAGTAGCCTTTTTTAGTTCAAATAGTAGATATAGGATTCTCTGTCCTACATTAAGGAAGATTTTTATTAAATATTCATATAATAAAACTTGAGAAGGCATAATAATCAAAAAAAAAAAAAAGTAGAGTAGCATGCGTACACAAGGTTAAGCTAAGTAAGAGAAATATCTCTGGTTCGCCTCTGCTTGCGAGGCAACGCCTCAAATGCCATGCAGTTTTTCAATACAAAGTACAATCCGAAATACATTTACTTTTTGAGTTTGCTGGTCTATTTTCTTTTCAGAGTGTTTCTATGTTGCTCTCTTGTGTGGAAGAAGAACTTGTTGAATCATGAAGGATACCCTACTATTAGTGAAATATCCTTAAGACCAGTGCTCATGCACACCTCAAGTTTTCTGCTTTTGTTACCTTCTTTGCCTTCATTATTTGCAACAGATCTTCTCATCACTGACCTGAAGCACGAGATTCAGACAATCATCCAGTTCTAATACCTTCTGCAAAAAGTAAGTCAGCACATGAAGCCTTTCCCTCTTAAGAGCTTAGCAAAACGGCTTGCTAGAGAATGTTGCAGATGAATCAAACCAGAAAGAAAGACTTTGGAGGTTCAATCTACTTGTTGCGGTTCAGAATACAAGTGCAAATAGGGAAAACTGAGTTTACCTTGGGCAACCAGAACTCCAGTTCTCCTGCTATATGAGATATAAGAATATGCTGATCTGAATTGATTTCAGGTCAGATCTCAAGTTTCAAGGGCATAAATGCTGTAAGAGAATTCGTACGGACATTATTGCCAAAAATTGGAGGTGAGGAATGAAAGTCAGCAGTGGGAAAATATCTGCATGGCAAACCTGTAAGCACTCTGTCTCCACAACTGGCCGTTCATGATAAAAATGAAATGCTACAACAAATGACAGAATCAATAACAAAGAATTAATCTAAAAGTACACAAAAAGAAGCTTAACAAGAAAAAAAGTTAAGGAAAGAGAAATTTTGAGTTGAGATCCAGATAAGTAATACCTAAGGTTGATGGATCTTGTATCCATTAATATGGAGGTTGGGGACGCGAGTAATCTTGAGCCAATCCTCCCCTCTTCCCTGCTAACATCTTTGATCCAGCAAAGGACACCGCCAGATTTCAATTGAAGAAAGGGACGAGGGGAGACCTTCTCCTGGCATGGACTGTAGATTAGGGCAGTCTGTGATGGTCAATTGTTCAAGAGAAGTGAGGTGTTGAAGCCCCGAGTAGTTCAGGGATTTCAGAGTCTTAAGACTCCATATTTCAAGAGAGGCAAGAGTTGAGGGAAGCAGCATCTCCTCTGGAAAGGATTCCACATTTTCGTCAACACCAACAGTGAATTTTGAAAGAGAAGGGAGCGATTGCAAACTCCATTGCATTCTGGCTGCAATGAGCTTGCTGCAATCCTCAATATAAAGTGATTTTAGTTTGGAGGGCAGACCCCCTTCTGGAAAGACCTCAAGTTTTGGAAGAAGGAATAATCTCAAATCTTCAAGGGATGGGAGGAGGGAATTCATATGCTCAGGCAAGGACTTCAAGTTTGCGCAATCAAACAACTGAAGCTCTGTCAAACATGAGGCAGGTAATCCTCCCTTATTTAGTGCATTCCCATATTTTCAAGGAATGAAGAGAGGTGAGATCCTCCAGAGGTCCTTCGTGTTCACAAATAAACTCCAAATTTGAACATTTAGAGATCCTGAGAATCTTCAGCCTAGGGAACAACTCCACCTGGAAGCACTTGAGCGAATCACAATTTTCCATTTCAATCTCTTCTAAAGTGGTGAGAAAGCAACCGATTTGCTCCATTTCTTTTGGTATGGAATTAGTGGAATAGCATCGAGCAACTTCCAGGCTGTGCATCCCGGAAGGCAATCTGCGTAGAAGCAGATGACGAAAACCATCATCTAATTTTATTTCATCAATGATTGTACATCTTTTTTTGCATCTTTCCGGTGTATCCGGGGTTATTATTTCCTGCTGGATCCAGCTCCTTCCGGTTTTCCAGTCATTTCCCCTCATTTCTCCTTCCCGTCTTCTCTATTTTAGCCCCCTCTTTTTTCCCTTCTTACAAATCCTACTCGTGTATAGGTCCGGTTTAACATTTTCGTCTAAATGTTTTTTTTTTTATTATTTCAAAAAATTAAATTAATTTTACTTAATATACTAATGTTAAAAAATAGTATTTTAAAATATGTTTTCACTCGAAAATATATTTTGATGGATAAATGATGCAGCCTAGCGTTTGAGCATTGCAAACTAGGTGGAGCTACCCTTCCCAGCATGAACCGCAACATAACATTAAACTATGGACCTCCAGCACATAACATTTCAAACGGTGTTTAATTGGAGGTCCTCCAGAACCGCAACATGCCGTTAATGGACTCGAAAAACCTGCACTGCCAAATGCTTGATCAGAGAAATACATTTCGTGCAGAAACCCGCATGAACTAGCAGTTGAACCATTTGATCAAGCAATTAAACTATGGACCAATACATGCCTGCATAAGCAAACGGTGAGGTGTTTGGAATCCAAATATATGAGGAATGATACATGTATAGTAAATCAATATGTCCCAACACGGGCTTTAAGAATTATGCTGTATACATCTTTTTTCACAGGTAATATATATAAATCATTTGAGAAGGTGGGGGGCATTAACACGCATTTAAAGGATAGGATCAAGTGTTGTCTTGGACAAGAAGCAAATGATAAAAAGAGTCTGGAGTAGCAGCTTGTCGACAATGGAATCATTTGTACTGTCTGTATCTCTTTAGCCAACTTGAATTTCTCATCATTTTTATGTCATCATAATAAATCAGTGAGAGAGAGAGAGAGAGAGAGAGAGAGAGAGAGAGAGAGAGAGAGAGAGAGAGAGGTATTGCATGTACCTCTGGGATTAAGAGGTTAATACTTGAGGATTAAAGGGAGATGATTATTAATCAGGGCATAAATTGCTTGACTTACTGGGATTAAGAGCTGAATACATCATTACGTGGGATCCAAGTGATTTGAATGGACACAAACCAACCGTAAATAAATGAGCATTCCAAACTAGGTGGAGCTACCCTTTCCGTGCATAAATACTGGGATTAAGTCTTCTTTATCACAGGCTGCACCATACTTGTGTTCGGTACCGTTGTCGAAGCACATAAAACTACAGAGAAAATAGCATATATGGAGATACCATCCTCCTGATAAGAGTAGAATTTGGGGAGGATAAGGAAAGAAGAAGAACAGAGGGTTAGGAGAGTATTTTTTTGTTATTCCATAATTGATTCCCTCAATACAGAAAACGTGAGCCTAAATAGGCCACCCAAAATAACAATAATTCCGAAATAACAGGGATTCCCGAAGTGGAGCTGAAGACCAGGATTGCGATTAGCATTCCTACTTCCACCACTTTGATTATTTGACTAATTCAACAAAAAAGATAAAACAATGATAAAACCAAAACAATAGCAGTCCACGTACTCCGCTCCTTGAGGCATGCAGCCATTCCTCCACGTACTCTGCTACTTCTTATCAATCCATCCCCCTGCGAAGAACCTTGTCCTCAAGGTTAAATTGAGGATATGTCTTGGCGAAACGCCACAAATTCTCCCACGAAGCATCTTCAGTCAGGGCTCCTTTCCACTGCTGACTCAATATCCATGTCCACATCCTTGTCTTCCTCATTCGGCTGCACATCTACCATCATAAATAATTGTGGTCTGGAGCAACGGTGCCCTGGGACATACCTTTCATCACAGTAGAAGCACAATCCTTTTTCACGCCTTTCCCTTGCCTCCTGTCCGTTGAGTCGTCGGACAGGTCCACTAGAGGTATGTGTTGTTTGAGATGTCCGCTGTGAAGGGGCAGAACCAAGAAGTCCCACTGTGGAATTCTGCTGTTGTCTTGCATGGACTGGAGGTGCTTCTGGCCTCAAGGAATTGCTTGTTCTCCTTTGGAACTGGTTGCGTTCCTCTATTAGATGAGCCACACTAATAGATTCGGACAAAGTTTTTGGTTGCTTAACACGAACATCCAAACGAATTTCATCCTTCAGCCCTGCAATAAAACAGCCCACCAAGAAGTTTTCTGGAAGACCATCCACTTTATGGGAAAGTTTTTCAAAGGCCTCCTGGTATGCATTAACAGTGGTGGTTTGCTTGAGCCGCGATAATGCCTCAGACGGATCCTCATAATCCGTGGGTCCAAAACGATGAAGAAGTGCCGTGACAAATTCATGCCATCGCAATTGTCCCCTGGTCTTAGTGTACCATCGGTACCATTGCAGAGCGACATTTGTCAAGTGGAATGACGCCAATTGAACTCGTCGGGTAGGCTCAATGTTCTGGAATTCAAAGTATTGCTCTGCTTTGAATATCCACCCGGTGGGATCTTCTCCTTCCCCAGCATACGTTGGGAAATTCAGCTTGAGAGTGGTGTGATTCCTCTCAAAATTAGAAGTGTGTGAAGAGGAAGGCCTGTCATGAGAATTATCCCCAGCTGCAAACGGATTGACTTCCCTGTCAAGTGTGCGATTGGAGTGGGCGATTCTCATTGCTTGCAACTCAGCCATGACTCCCTGTAGGACGTCACTGACTCGACTGAAGTTGTGATTCAATTCTTCGAATTTGGTGTCGTGTCGGGCAAGGGCTTCATTGACCTCAACACGAAACTCTGCATTAGACTTACCACGCGTGTCCATGGGTTGAACCAGGCTCTGATACCACTGATAAGAGTAGAATTTGGGGAGGATAAGGAAAGAAGAAGAACAGAGGGTTAGGAGAGTATTTTTTTGTTATTCCATAATTGATTCCCTCAATACAGAAAACGTGAGCCTAAATAGGCCACCCAAAATAACAATAATTCCGAAATAACAGGGATTCCCGAAGTGGAGCTGAAGACCAGGATTGCGATTAGCATTCCTACTTCCACCACTTTGATTATTTGACTAATTCAACAAAAAAGATAAAACAATGATAAAACCAAAACAATAGCAGTCCACGTACTCCGCTCCTTGAGGCATGCAGCCATTCCTCCACGTACTCTGCTACTTCTTATCACCTCCTTGGATGCTGCTCAATTGCGGCAGAAGAAATCAAATGGAATGCTCGGTGAAGGGTGAGCCATGGACAGCACTTTGTGTTGAACTTTGTGTGTTGATTGTGTTTTGTGTGGTTTGATTGCAGGTTGATATGCTGGAAATTAGGAAGAACAAGCTTTATGAGCTGGAGAGAAAAGAGTTGCAGAGTAAGTGTTCTGCTTTGTATTTTTGGTAGTGCTTTCAATGTGCTTGACAGATTGCCTATTTATACACTTAGGCTTCACACACGTTTTACATGTTGGTATTCAATTATAACAACTTGTAACTGACTAACTAACTACTTAAAAGAACCTAATGCAGCACCTAATGCATGTTCAACACACACACGTAATGCATGTTTTGGTGTTTATATGAATTGGCTTCTTCCTCTTCTTCACTGCCAGTTGTCATGCATATATCTGTTTATTCAGTCCACGTGAGCAGCTTATACATTAACATCCCCTCCTAAGCTGCTTACTAGTTAATCACCAAGTTTCAACCGTAATCTAGGTTTGTCTTGAACATCCATTTGACTGGTTTGTCAGCAGGCCTATTCACCAATTCTTCTTTCTGGGCACATATAGATTCCAAGTCTGCTAGCATAGTATTAACCTGCTGTGTCAGAATCTCTGTTCTAAATGATTCGTTCTGATTTTCCTCAAGTTTCTTTGTGAAAGCAGAAGGTTCATCTCCTCTCTCTCTTGACATCATCTTAAGTTCCAAAATCTGGGCTTCATCCAGAAAATTGAGTTCTTCTTGCAAGATTTTCGTTTCTTGACAGCTTTGCCTCTTCTCCTCTGCTAACTTTGAAATTGAAGACTTAGTCTCGCTTGGCTTTGATTCAGCCACGTGCAATATTGATTTCATCTCATCAATATCGCTGGCCAACTTCGGATCCACTGCATTCGCTGTAATGATTTCCTTATTCAGTGAATTGGACTCCATATCCTGTGCTAGCTTTGAATGCTCATTGCTAACAGCATCCTTATCTTGCTTCAACTCGTCGTCCTGTGCCAGCTTTAACTCCTTCTTACTGAAAATGTCAATAACTGGTACCCGATTTGAGTCATTTGACAGCTTAGACTCCTGATCATGAATCACATCCCTCTCTGGCTTCAACTCTACATCCTCATCTGTATTGGACTCCTCACCTATGCCTTCTTCTATGTCATTAGGGGAAACCTTGTCCTTTATACTTGCTACATGACAAGCATAAAATGAATTTGCAATGACTACTTCTTCCTCCTCTTGTGCACAATTTGTCATTTGCTTGTAATCTTTGCAATCATTTGTGTTGTGTCCAAATTGATTGCATCTACCACATTTTGCCTTGCCTTTGTATCTACAAATACCGAAATGGTATTTATAACATACTTGACATTGTGGCTTCACTATACCTTGACTGCTGCTGCCTTGTATGTTCTATGTATTGTAGGAATTGTTGTTGTTAATTCCAGCTCTATGGTTCCAGCTTGTGCTATGATTATTATGCACATTTCTCCCTTGGTTCCAGATTGAGTGACTTTGAACTTGTCTCTGCCACTTTGGATTAAATTTTCCATTTGAAAAACTGTTTGCAGGTCCTTGGTTATAACCAACCTTAAGGCTGCTGAATGCATTTTCAGTTCCTCTTTGTTCCTCCCTCTCATCATACATATCTTCTCTCTTGTCAAACACTTTGACAGAGGCTATAACCTCTTCCACCCTCAGCACATCAAGGTCCCTTGTCTCTTCAATGATAGAGACTATGGACTTGTATCTCCTATTCGAACTCATTAGGAGTTTCTGCACAATCCTTATCTCAGGTACATCTTCTCCTAGAGATTTCAGACTGTTTATAGCATCAAAAAACTTGGCTAGGTAATGATCCAAGCTCTCATTTTCTCCCATTCTCATGTACTCAAACTCACCTCTCACAGCTTGTAACTTCACTGCCCTTACTCTTTTATCTCCTCTATACTCTCTCTTCAGCACATTCCATGCTCCTTGTGCTGATTTTTCATTTCTGATTCTCGGAAAAAGATCATCTGAAAGTGCTCCTTGGATGAGGCTCAATGCCTTGGCATTTTTGATTTTGTTTTCTCTTGTGGCAGCATGCTTCTCTTCTGGAGTTGATTCAGCCTCACTTCCTTCTCCTGTAGAGTCACTTTCTGCTCCAGGATTTTGTTGAAGCTGAGGTAATCCTTCTACTATATCCCATAGATCGTATGCTATGAGTATAGTCTCCATTTTTACTGACCAAAAGTCATAGTTGCTGCCATTAAACTGTGGTGTTCTCAAGTCTGATGATCCAGCCATGCTGAGATTTTTTCTTCCTCTTTTGATTGAATCTTGTTCACAGATTTTTTTACTCCCTTCCTTGTTGATCAAACCAGCTCTGATACCATGTTGAACTTTGTGTGTTGATTGTGTTTTGTGTGGTTTGATTGCAGGTTGATATGCTGGAAATTAGGAAGAACAAGCTTTATGAGCTGGAGAGAAAAGAGTTGCAGAGTAAGTGTTCTGCTTTGTATTTTTGGTAGTGCTTTCAATGTGCTTGACAGATTGCCTATTTATACACTTAGGCTTCACACACGTTTTACATGTTGGTATTCAATTATAACAACTTGTAACTGACTAACTAACTACTTAAAAGAACCTAATGCAGCACTTAATGCATGTTCAACACACACACGTAATGCATGTTTTGGTGTTTATATGAATTGGCTTCTTCCTCTTCTTCACTGCCAGTTGTCATGCATATATCTGTTTATTCAGTCCACGTGAGCAGCTTATACATTAACACTTTGGAGGCTATGATCGAATTTGCTGCCTCAGTGTAATGGATTCCATCCCAACTCACGTATCGGGATCCTTCGTTGCAGACCTGATAGCCAGGCCGACCACATGTTACCCTTATATCATAGTTGTATGGAGGTCCTCCAGAACCGCAACATGCCGTTAATGGACTCGAAAAACCTGCACTGCCAAATGCTTGATCAGAGAAATACATTTCGTGCAGAAACCCGCATGAACTAGCAGTTGAACCATTTGATCAAGCAATTAAACTATGGACCAATACATGCCTGCATAAGCAAACGGTGAGGTGTTTGGAATCCAAATATATGAGGAATGATACATGTGTGCTTCATGTCTCTTCTTCTTTCACAGCCAACATAATAGCAAAAAATATACAGAACGTTTGCAATCAGAATGTTTTTCTTACCATATTTGGAGGAGTTGGCAATGAGATCGTATTTGATGGAGAAGATATCTACATAGACTATAGTTGCTCCGGAAAACTGAGACTTCATCCTTTCACATGAACACCGCAGTCCTTCGTTGAAAATTCTTGCTGCGCTGTTGTAATCTGAAATACATCCAATAGGATCCAGACCCCTCTTCTGAACTAATGCAAGTTTTTGAGGGAGACAGCCTAGTGGTCCAGTGTTATGTATCCAAAATTTTCTGCCTCCTTGATTGTATAAAACCTATTCAATATATTCTTAGTCAAGAAACCAGCATAGTGCACTCAATTCATATAATAATTGACATAAGACAATAACATGAGGGTGTGTTTACCAAGCCTTTTCAAATTGCTAAACTCACCTTTACAGCATTTTCGATCTCTAAAATGACGGAGGGAATTCTTTTGGTTACTTGTGCATAAGACATTTGTTTGGAGAATGAATCAGCAATGTCATTTTGACCAATGTCAATAATGTAAAGCGCATTTCGGAGCCCTTCATCAGTGACGAAATTACCAAAACCTGAAAATACATTATCTTCCACCATGATTTCATTATTACTGAAGTACATTAAGTTGCAGATTGTCTGAACACTTCATAAGCTGAAAATACATTATCTTCCACCATGATTTCATTATTACTGAAGTATCCTCCAGGTCAATATGAGCACATCAAAGGCTAGGCCTTGTGCTTCTGTAAGCCCAATAACAATTATTTATATATTGATAACAGGAAACTGAAAACTTCATGAATTCCAGGAATGACAAACCACAGGCATCAGATCACACATAAATCCGTTTTTGGAAATTCAATATTGCCGCCGATCAATTAAAATTGAAGGTCCATAGCTAGGACTCACGCAATCATTTGAAGTCACTGCCTTCATTGTTGAATTCCCAGTTAACCACAAACATGAAATCCCCATTAATTTCAAATGTCAAAACTAGATCATATCTTGAACTTGGTAGAGTCATCAAAAGCTATTAAAAGCAGTAAACTAGCATATAATTCTTTCACGAGTAAGAGAAAATTAAACATTACCAGCAGTGGCAAGTTCAAGAGTGCGAGCTTTTCTGCATTCACCCCCGGCTAAAAATAAACTAGCTAAAAATAACACTTCCTTAAAGCAATCAAACAGAAAATCATACGACACCACTAATTCTGCATTCACCCCCGGCTGCTTCCACGCATCAAATAGCTAGCCAGATGGAAAATCAGTGCATTTTCATCAATGCAGCAACATCTATCTATCTATCTATCTATCTATCTATCTATTTATCTATTCAGCAATTTATTTCTAATTAAAGAAGATTTGAATTGTAATAGTTATATATATTCTTCGATTTATACAAAATATATAATCCCCCCTTCAATTGAGAATATGAAATCAATTATGTATTGAAGTCTTCATTAATTCTCCATAGCTACCCTCTTGAAAATAACCACAAGTAGTTAATTACCCCATTTTGTTTTTTATTATTATGTATCATAAAATAATATGGGGGGGCTGCATATGGACCCACAAGGGTGGAAACGGGTCCCACTTGCTGTTGTTGTTAATGCTGAAACGGCAAAGAATGCAACTTGGTTGCCAAATTAAGCTGGCAAATAGCTACGGCTCAAGACAAAACTGAAAGCACACCCGTTATACAGTTCATGCAAAAGCACCAGTGTTGCGAGAAAATCCTGAACCGTTTCTCTCTTTTTCTCATGCTCCAAGATATCTCCCCTTTCCTTATTTATATTTCCTTTCACTTTCTGTTGAGATTTACCTCTCTGCACTCCAAATCAATCTTTTGTGCTCTAGCTAGCTAGCTCCATTCTAGTTTCTCTCTCTCTCTCTCTCTCTCTAAAGGCATCATCACTTGCTGTAGCTTAGCAGTATTCCTGAAGAGAAATCAAGAAACTTGCAATGGATATGGCGGATGTTTTGCCATTCTTGGCTATGGTTGTAGTCCAGTTTGGCTATGGATTCAGGCATGAAACCACTTGTTCTTGTTGCTTATAGGCAAATCTTTGCCACCATTGCAACGGCCCCCTTTGCTTATTTCTTTGAGCGGTAAGTTTTTTAAAGCTTTTTGTTTGTTCTAACTGGTTTTTCATGGCATTACATTCTCTTTAATTTCCTTAAACTTGGTATGTACGTGGGGTTGGTGTTTTGAAGGAGCGCATCTCTTGCCAATCAAATTTGGTGGACTCTCTAAATTTTCTAATTAATCTTGCATGCGATATAGAAAACTAAGCCATTACTGTTCTTGATCAACTATTTCTCTCTCATCCCTAAACTATCGAATTGAAGATTATATATTATTTGATTTATTTATTTTCAGTACTAATAAAAACTATGCTGCTGAAAAAAATTATGTTGGATTTCAAATGTTGGGATTTATGCCTACTGATACAGTACACAGAGGCCATGGCGGCCGCTTGCCCATTTCCTCGGGACTGCTACAAGGCGCCAACTACATGTTGCATGCCTTCACAGATGACCTAATAATAAAATAAATGAAAGGAGCAAGCTGCTTCTTCTTCGATCTTCCTTCTATATATGAAGCAGCAGCTTTGCATTTAACTACATCTCATTTGTATAATACTTTAGCTGCCAAGTATTCACGTACAGTATTATTAATTGACCGTTTTAGGACAGTCTATTCTACGGCTGCATGTGATTCCATTGGATCATTCGTAAATTTCAAAATTAACTCTCGAAAAATAAATATTCTTGGTAGAAAATCAAGTGCCTATCAATTAATTTAATTATGGTTCAATTTGCATTAATGTTTTTTTTTCTTTATATATATATATATATATATATATATATATATATATATATATATATATATATATATATATATAAGAAGAAAAAACAATAAGTAAACCTCATGATTAATGGATTCTTAATTTCACACCATTCCATGTGCGCCATCATACCCCCATTCACCTCAATAGATTGAAGCATTTGTATTAAAATGAAATAGCTATTAAAGAAAAAGTGCTGCGACTCTTGTCAAAGCTATGAGCTCAGATTATTTGCATTTTATTTTGTAGTATCCATTATCGAACAAGTTCTAAAGCAAACGTACGGATTGACTATCAATTAAATTTTGATTCAGGACATCAGCTCGGCTAAATGCTTCCCTTAGGGTTGATCTATCGATTAACTTCTTTTTTAAAAAACAAAATTTCCTGAAACAACATATTTTAAAAAAAAACAAGTTTATGTTTTTTCACTTACAACTAGGCTATTAATTAGTAACTTGAGTTCATCCCAGCTGTTCCACTTTCTAGCTCTACATTTCTTAGTTCTTAAACTTTATCATCAATCTCTCTAGCTAGCAACATGATAATACAGGTATTCTGATCTCTCTTGCTTATTAATGAGAATCAACAAGTTAATTATGATATGGCGCAATCTTTAGCTATTCTGATCTAGGTTTAATTATATATTAATGCCAATTCAGGTTGGAATGCAGACATGAACTATATATCATGCTAGCTAGTAGTAATGTTGCTTGATGGAAAATCTTTATTATGGTGACCCCCTTTGTTTATTTATTTTGAACTGTAAGTTGTTGATCAACGGAGTACGTGAAAAATTTATTGTTAAAAGAAATAAGCAAAGGGATCGGATCATTGCAAATTAAGGTGGTCAAGTAACCTAATTAACTTTATGAAGCTAATTATAATTAGTTTGAGACCATTAGAAATTATTTAATTTGCCTTTTTTTCTGGTGCAGGAAAACTAGGCCCAAGATCACCATGTCTTTGCTGTTTCAGATTTTCATATGTTCTCTTACAGGGTGAGTAATTACTGCTCTGTGGTAGTTCCCTGCCAGCAACATTATATACCTGGAAATATATCTAATTTTCTAAGACATGCAGTGTAACAGGAAACCAGGTTTTTTACTTTATTGGGCTAGAAAACTCCACCCCCACTTTGGATGTGCATTGACCAACATACTCCCTGCACTGACTTTCATTCTTGCAGCTCTTTTCAGGTACTGAGGTCGGCTCATTTTTCTGTATTTTTATTGCAAATTAGACCACATTCGGTACATTTATCTCAAGTTTTCTGGTTTAAAATTTTGCAGACAGGAATCAGTGGGAATTAAGAAGACATCAGGGCAAGCTAAGCTGCTTGGGACAGTAGTATGTGTAGGGGGGGCCATGTTGTTGTCATTCTACCATGGTCACATGATCAATATTGGCGAGTCAAGTATTCATTGGAACTATGCAGACAGTACCGGAAATAGCAGCACCGACAAGAAATCGAACCTCGTTCTGGGATCCTTATTTATAATGGCCAGTGCTGTTTCTTGGGCAATATGGTTCACCGTCCAAGTAAGAATTCTTACCTTCCAGAAAGTTTTCATGCCAATTCATGGTCTAAAAGCTTGATTTCTTGATGAATTGCGCAGGCGAAAGTGAGCTTGAAGTTTCCAGCTCCTTACACATGCACCTTATTGATGTGTTTCATGGGCAGCATTGAATGTGTAGTGATCGGCATCGGTGCCAATCACAAAGTATCCGAGTGGTCATTGCGATCTCCTGGCCGGCTTGTTGCAGCTCTCTATGCAGTATGTTCCCTAAATCTTTTCAGCAAGTTAACATATATAGGATAGATCAACGTAGCTAAGGAACTGCTTTCGAGCCCCAGTTCTTAATTATACTTGTATGGCGCCTGTTTAAATGATGCATGATAGCCTTTCTCCCTCACAATTTCAGGGAATCGTGTGTTCCGCACTCGCTTTTTCCCTCACTTCATGGAGTATTCAAAGGAAAGGAGCACTCTACGTCTCGGTCTTCAGTCCCTTGTTGCTTGTTATAGTAGCCGCTTTGAGTTGGGCAATGCTTCATGAGAAGATATATGTCGGAACGTATGCATATATATGCTGAACTCCTTCACTGATTTTCTATACCTGATCATTGTTTTTGCGTGCTTAGTCTTTTGTAGCAACAAGTGCTGACTTATTGATATGTGAATCATTTCTAGTGCTGTAGGGTCCATCTTGATCGTCGCGGGGCTTTACGCTGTTCTCTGGGGGAAGGATAAGGAGTTGAAGGAGGAGATCGAAGAGACGGAGGTGACTAAGCTAGGCAAGAAAGAGTGGAATAACCATGATCTTGAATTGCAATCAAATGCAATCTCAAATGGCAATAGCAATTAATGCTGCGAGTTGAAGGATGGAAACTTAAGGGTACTGAACAATTTGGTTCAATTTTATGTATCGAATGAGCTATCAATAACCATGTGTATGAAGAGGCCTAAAGTGACTTCATCATATGTGTATTGGGTGTCTATTGAGGTTAATTAAATGATCTAAAACTATGTCGGTCGGTCAAAGCGAACTTAATTTCTTAATCCTTGTTATTGAAGCTGTTCCCTGGCAAGGTGTCATGCAGTAATAAAAAATATTATATATAAAAAAGAAATCACTGGGAAATTACTGCTTGCACACCGCAAGGCAAGCATCCGCATTCATGAGATTTTATGCTTGAGGTCACTTTCTCTTGCAAGGCCACCAAAAGAATCAACGAGAGTGAGATGCCATTCTTTTGACTATTTCGGTAATTAACGTGTGGAAATTACTGCCACGTTAAAAATCAAATGTACAGCCCGCAAGTCAAACCATCATTTCATGTTTTAACTCCATTTCTACGGTAACCTATAAACTCACGAATGTTGGAATTATGATACATAATATTTTTTTAAACAATTTTTTCAGAGTTTTTTTTTTTTTTTTTTGATATTAGCATATTAAAATCATTTAAAAATATTAAAAAAATTAATATTTTTTCATATCAAATACAGTTTTTTAAATTCAGTTTTAACTAGAAAACAAATAAGTTCTCTTATAAGTTAAAAGTGCATATATTTAGTACTATCAAATGTGATGGCTCCTGCAAGTCTAAGGAGGAAGACTTAGTCTTTTTAAAAGGAAAGTAGTGTTAAAGACTCAAAAGTGCACACCGCAAGTCAAGCCTCAGCGTGCACGACATTTCATGCTTTACCTCAATTTCTTCAGGAGTGCATTATTAAAGATTGTTACAGAATAAGAGCAGTGGAGAAGGCGGGATATCCTGCTTTTGACTCCTTTACACAACGGCCCCAACGTTTAACACAAAATAGAATTCTTAGACAATAATTTATGAGAAAATAGCAGGCCAATTTCTCCGGTAGTGCTGTAAGGGTAACAATAAGCGGAAGTCTTAAATTAAACAAAAACAATCATTTTGAAGAGTTCTAATTAAGATTTTAAAATAATTGAAAGAATTCTAATTGAAATAATACTGTCCATCATCAAAACAATTTCTCATCTCATATTTTTTTTCTTCTTATAATCGGGGTGTTTAGATCAACTTACGGTAAACATCCTGCAAGTCCAATTAACAGGTAAAGCATCACGTGGGTTATAGGCATGCATAAAAAGATGGCTCGAACCCAGGAATTGGGGAAGGGAACAAGTCCCTTCCCCGCCATGCCAAGTCCCGAAGTGCTTTCCCATCTCATACTTCCTTCAACGCGATGTATATCTATCCAAGTTAGGTTAGAGAACTTCAGGCCATCCCCTTTCCCATGCTCTCTTCCTCTGTAATGAAGTAGGATATTTGAATTATCCAGTTGGTGGTATAATGAGCTTGAAACTAAAAGATTTGTTATCCATGTAGTTTCAGGTTTAAACCTTGTAGTGTTAATATGATGGTCATTAGAGGTTTAGATGACCGTTAACTTCAGGATCCGTGAGATTAGTCAAGATAAACACAAGTTGGTCTGAACACCCACGTTAATAAAAAAAAAATCTTTGATTTCATTATATGGTTTTATTATTATTACTATTACTACTATCATACCAAACATCAAAAAATATTAGTTGTGTTTTTCAATGGAGGATAAATACTTTTAAAATAGTTTTTACAATGACTTTTACAACAAGAAAACTTGATTCTTTCATTTATCTGCTACTAGAAGGAAAAACACAAATGCAATTCTCTCAGTGTCTGTAAATGGAAGAACTTGTTGAAAACTGGAAGTGTGATTCCAGGTCTGCGAAACAGGATCATGAAGAACTGAAGAATTGAAGATCAAGTTTTAAGTGTTTTTAGTTGTTGATCTCATATTGTAATTCGGATTATTAATATCCTTAATGTACTTAGTCAATTACTGTATTGTTTAGCTAAATTCAGTTAATAGTCAACATTAAGGAAAAGTCAAATGTACCGAACTTTTGGAAGAAACTAGCCGTTGTAATCGTTTGTTTCTTATAAATAAAATTTATGGGATGGCAGTAACCATACTAAGCTATTCTGCCAATGTGTGATTGTTCTCTCTACTCAAAACAATCAAATTTGTAAAGTTCTATTTTCTGGAAAAATCCATCCCCAGTTCTTGATCTCCACAGTAACTGTTTTTCAGGAGATTTTTAGAGTTCGTCCGTACGAATCTCTACAGTGTCTGTTTTTCACGAAATTCTCAGAATTCTCTCTTAAATTCCAACATGGTATCAGAGCAGAATAGGTCTTAGAAAAGGGATTGATAAGAGAAACACGAGTGAGTAGAAAAAGTGAGATTTTTTTCAAGATTGAATAAAATCTTGAAAGGGAAAGAAGGATTTTTTTTTTAATTGGCAGATTGTTAAAATCAAGAATTTAGTCTTGATTTGTTCTTTAAGAGGATAAACAATTGACAAGAATTATCAATTGGTATCCTTGTTGTCCATTCGGTGAAGTTTTGATCAAGAAGTGCAAGACTAAAAGAAGAAACACCAACTGACAGACATGGACTCTTTCTCTTCAAAATCTCCAGTATTCACAGGTGTGAATTATGGAGTATGGGCTGTGAAGATGAGGATGTATCTGAAGGCATTTGATTTGTGGGATGATGTTGAGAATGAAAGGGAACTGAATCCCTTGAACGAAGATCCAACAATGGCCCAACTAAGATACTACAATGAGCAAAGAACAAAGAAGTTCAAAGCCCTTACCTGCATTCACAATGCAGTGAATGAGGAAATTTTTTCAAGGATTATGGCATGCGAAACAGCCAAGGAAGCTTGGGACAAGTTTAAGGCTGAGTTCCAAGGAGATGAGAAATCCAAGAGGATGCAGATTATGAACTTAAGAAGACAATTCGAAGGCATAAAGATGAAAGAATCAGAAAATGTCAAAGAGTTCTCATCAAGAGTGTCAAAAATTGTGAACCAAATGACTTTGCTTGTAGAAGACATTCAAGAATCAAGAGTGGTGGAGAAAATTCTGGTCAGTTTACTAGAAAAATTCGAGAACAAGATTTGTTCATTGGAAGAGTCTAAAGATTTGACTACAATAAGTATTCAAGAACTCATCAATGCACTGCAAACTGTGGAGCAAAGGCAGGCATTGAGACAAGAGAATATAAGTGAGGAAGCATTCACTGCTGGATTCAAAGGAAGAACAAGGGTTCAAAATTCCCAGATGTTCTTCAGAAATCCAGAAAACAGGCCGAAATCTGGAAAACCATGGCAAGGAAAAAGTTGGCCAAATAACCAAAATCAGTCCTACCAGTCCAACAGATTCAACACAAAAGGAAAAGAGAAAAGAGATCAATTCCCTACCTGCAAATATTGTGGAAAGACCAATCACCTAGAGGCATGGTGTTACCTCAAAAATGCACAATGCAGAAAGTGCAAGCAGTTCGGCCACATTGAGAAAGTCTGCAAAAATGGCAATACAAACCAAGCTCATGGTGCTGAAGTGGAAGAGCCTAAAGATGAACTGCTATTCACAGCCACTGAAACGCATAAATGCAGCAAATCAGAGGTAAGTAATCAAACCTGGTTAATTGACAGTGGATGTTCAAACCACATGTCTGCTGATTTGAACTTGTTTGAAAACCTTGATATAAACTATAAATCTAGAGTCAAGGTTGCTAATGGACAATATGTAGGTGTTGAGGGTAAAGGTGAAGTGAACATTGACATTTTAGCTGGGTTAAAAAGGTTTGAGAACATCTTATATGTTCCTGAAATTGATCAAAACCTCATTAGTGTAGGCCAACTACTTGAGGATAATTTTTCATTACTATTTTTAAATGGCATTTGCACGATCAAAGATGATCAAGGAGTCATTCTATTTACTGCAAAAATGTCTAATAGGTGTTTTAGTATAGAAAAACAATTAGAACACCTAAACATGAACATAAGCACAAATGAAAATTCTGTTTTATGGCATAAACGCATGGGACATGTTAATTATGTGTCCCTAAAGAAAATGGCAGAATTAAAACTAGTGGAGGGACTACCTAACATACATGAACTCAATGGAGTTTGTGAAGCTTGCCAGCTGGGAAAACAGGCTAGCATAAAGTTCAACAAATCATCAACTAGGTCTGTTAGTAAACTGCAGATTGTGCACTCGGATGTATGTGGTCCCATGCATAATGAATCCCTCAATGGTGCTAAGTACTTTGTGCTTTTTATAGATGACTTTAGCAGGTATAGTTGGGTCTATTTTCTCAAAAATAAAAGTGATGTATTTGAGACTTTTCTTAAATTTAAGGCAGCAGTAGAGAAGGAGTCAAACTGTTCCTTAAAAATTCTGAGAACAGACAATGGGGGGGAATATACCTCCCATAAATTCAAGGAATACCTTGCTAAAGAAGGTGTTAAACATCAGCTCACGGTCCCCTACACCCCACAACAAAATGGGGTGTGTGAGAGGAGAAATAGAACTCTCATGGAGATGGCAAGGTGCCTTCTCTGTGAGAAGAAGTTGCCCCTGAAATTTTGGGCAGAGGCTGTGAACACAGCCTCTTATATTCTGAATAGGCTAAGCTCAAGATCAATAGGAGATACCACACCTTTTGAAGAATTGTATGGACTCAAACCTAAGATAGATCATTTAAAAGTGTTTGGGAGCCCTTGTTATGTCCTCCAACCAGACTTGAAAAGAAAGAAATTAGAGCAAAAGGCTGAGATAGGAATTCTCATAGGATATAGCTCAAACTCAAATGGATACAAAGTGTTTGATTTAAAAACAAACTTAGCTGTAATAGCAAGAAATATAAAAGTTGCTGAAGAACAAACCTGGAATTGGGAAACTGAAAAACTAGTTGAGGATAGGCTGAATCTGCCATACGAACTTGAACCTATTACTGAACTAGAAGAAGAAGAACAATTAGATGCAGATATAGATAATATAGAAGAAATTCAAGATGATGAAGAAGATCAATCTGTAAGGGGAACTAGGACACTAAGTGACATTTACTCTAGATGCAACCTAGCAACTACTGAACCTGCTAATGTAGAAGAAGCAATGGGGTCTAAATTGTGGGTGGCAGCAATGAAGGAAGAACTAAACATGATAGAGAAAAATGACACTTGGTCCCTAGTGGACAGACCTAAACATAGAAAAGTGATAGGTGTTAGGTGGATATTCAAAACCAAACTGAATCCTGATGGAAGTTTGAATAAAAATAAAGCTAGATTGGTAGTCAAAGGCTATGCACAAGAACAAGGCATTGACTACCAAGATACATTTGCACCTGTCTCTAGAATGGACACCATTAAATTGATGCTCATGTTAGCCTCTCAAAAGGGATGGTTGGTTTGGCAAATGGATGTCAAATCTGCCTTCCTAAATGGAACATTAAATGAAGAAATATATGTGGAACAACCACAAGGTTTTGAGGATGAAACAAACTTGAACAAAGTCTACTTATTAAAGAAGGCTTTGTATGGATTAAAACAAGCTCCTAGAGCTTGGTATAGCAAGTTGGATGAATATTTAACAAGTCTAGGATTTGAGAAAAGCTTGAATGAAGCTACTCTATATGTTAAGAAAGTTGGAGATCAAATAATGATAATATCAGTTTATGTTGATGACTTATTGCTCACGGGTAACAATGAGCAATTCATTGATGAATTTAAGAAAAATATGAAAAACAAGTTTGAAATGAATGATCTAGGCTTGTTAGCACATTTCTTAGGGATGGAAATTTCACAAACTAAGAAAGGGTGCTTTGTTTGTCAAAAGCAATTCATAAGTAAATTGCTTAACAGGTTTGCAATGGAAAATTGCAAACCTGTCAGCACACCAATGGTGCTGGGAATGAAGTTGATGAAAATAGATGGGTCACCAAATGCTGATGGTAGGATCTTTAGAAGTTTAATTGGGAGTCTTTTATACTTGTCTTCAACACGACCAGACATAGTATTTACAGTAAATTAACTCTCAAGATTTATGCAAAACCCCACTCAAATACACTATACCGCATCTAAACGAGTTCTGAGATATTTGAAAGGAACAATGGACTTAGGTGTGTATTTTAGCAACATGAACTCTGTGAATTTGAAAGGCTTTTGTGATAGTGATTGGGCTGGGAGTGATGAAGAGATGGTAAGTACCTCAGGGTACTGCTTTACGATAGGTGAGTGTATATTCTGCTGGAATTCTAAGAAGCAACAAGTTGTTGCACACTCAACGGCAGAGGCAGAGTATATCTCTGCATATGTAGCTGCAAACCAGTTGGTATGGCTAAGGAAGGTTCTAAAGGATTTAGATTGTGAACAATTTGAACCCACTGATCTATTTTGTGATAACATGTCTGCAATAGCTATCTCAAAAAATTCAGTGTTCCACGATAGAACAAAGCACATGAAAATTAAGTTTCATGCTCTTCGGCAATTTCAACAAGAAGGAGAGCTGGTGATGAAGTATTGCAGTACTAATGATCAACTAGCTGATTTGTTCACCAAGTCTCTAGCAAAGGAAAGATTTGTGGAGCTCAGAAACATTGTGGGAATGCGCAGCTCAGGAATCAAGGGGGAGTGTTGAAAACTGGAAGTGTGATTCCAGGTCTGCGAAACAGGATCATGAAGAACTGAAGAATTGAAGATCAAGTTTTAAGTGTTTTTAGTTGTTGATCTCATATTGTAATTCGGATTATTAATATCCTTAATGTACTTAGTCAATTACTGTATTGTTTAGCTAAATTCAGTTAATAGTCAACATTAAGGAAAAGTCAAATGTACCGAACTTTTGGAAGAAACTAGCCGTTGTAATCGTTTGTTTCTTATAAATAAAATTTATGGGATGGCAGTAACCATACTAAGCTATTCTGCCAATGTGTGATTGTTCTCTCTACTCAAAACAATCAAATTTGTAAAGTTCTATTTTCTGGAAAAATCCATCCCCAGTTCTTGATCTCCACAGTAACTGTTTTTCAGGAGATTTTTAGAGTTCGTCCGTACGAATCTCTACAGTTTCTGTTTTTCACGAAATTCTCAGAATTCTCTCTTAAATTCCAACAGAACTATCTCCAAGCCATACTGGAAATTGTTAGATATTATAAAGACCTCTTCTCACTGGATAAAAGGATTATTAGACCATCCTGTGCAAAGCTGATGTTCTAGCAACTTAAGCCTTCCTCTTCCTCTGCTTTGGAATCTTCTTTTACACTGGAAGAAGTAAAAGCAGGCATTTGGGAATGTGACAGCAGTAAGGGCTCCTGGTCCTGATGGGATCGATTTCTTCTTCTTAAAGAAAGCATGGGAAACAATTGGGGATGATATATATGGTATGGATAACAAGTTTTTATTTGTCTTGTCTCCTACATAATGGCATTGACGGCTTCTTCATCACTCTCATCCCAAAAATAGTTGGTGCTAATAAACTCAGGGATTCCAGACCTATATTCGTCTTATTGGATGCTTGTACAAGATCATCTCTAAGTTGCTAGCTAAAAGGCTGTCATGCCTGAAATTATTGGCGAGGTTCAACATGCTTTTATCAAGGGGAGACAAATTATAGACAGTGCTCTTATAGCTAATGAAATTATCTGTCATTTAAAGAGGTCGAAGGGCATGATAATATTAATTGTGTGAGATTTTTTTATTATAGTATAAATTTGGACAAAATAATAAATCTGTGTAAAATTCCTGTAAAGTGGAAGTTTCCTATAGAATATATAAATTTTAAATCGATATAAATCTATCTGTTTAGTAGGTTTCAATGAAATAACCAATATAAAATTATCATTATCATTAAAAAAATAAAAAGATTTGGATATCTTAATTATTTAATTCACTGTATTAAGATTAATTCATTTTATAATTCAATTTAAATTAAACACATGAAATGGTTATGAAGATGCAATCATACTGGAGTGAGACTATTGAGCTTCGTGCTAAAATGACCGAATTGCGTCGAATTGTTATGAAAATGCAATCATATTTGAGTGATCCATGTGTTCCTTCTTTTTTGTCCCACGGTCTCGACCAGCCTCCTCCTCTAGCATTGGCTTTGTTTTAGATTTATTGTATTTAAATCTTGAATATAAAAAGATTTAGATTTTTAATAAATATTTTGTTTTTAATTTAATGGAAAATATATTTTTATTTCTTAAAAAAATTATTTTTAAAATAGTAGTGATGAAATTCCAAACGGAAATTTCCATGGGAATTTTCATAGAGTTGAAAAGTAATAATTCCAAATGTCAATTTTACTGTTTAATCACCGTCGAAATGATTACAGTGGGAAATACCGATTGAATCACCAATGGTGTTTCTGCGTTTAATATACTGACTGGGTGCTCAAAAGAAAAAAAACTAGCAAATAAGCATTTTATTTATTTTTATTTTTATTTCTGTATGTTAATGTGAGTCAAAGTCTTTCCAATATTTCCAGCGGGTCTTTAATGCACAGAAGTCTCTTCTTTGACAATTCGGGGAAGAAAATAACATTAAATGCATGAAAGAGAGGCGAAGGGTGGTTGTGTAAACATAGAGGATCGGACCTCTTCTGTTGCCCAAATGCACATCAGAAATAACAATATTCTACAGACTGCAGTGGTTCGATCATATATAGAATTATCTAAGATGATGACGATGAAAAAATTGTAGGTTTGGGTGTGGCTAACATTATTGACCTTTGGTCGTTGTTATGGGTGTTTCGAGGAAGAGAGGACTTGGAGATGAAAGCTTTGATCAATCCAAACAGCATTTTCGGGCATTTGGGCGACTGGACGGCCAATAAAGAGCTGGATTTGCGGGTTCTCAACGCATCATTGTTTCTGCCTTTTAAGGAATTGCAGGGTCTTAATTTGAGCAAAAACAGATTAGTCGGTTGCTTTGAGAATGAAGGTTCAATCTTTATTTATGTTCTTATAATTATTAAATAAACGTATATTGTTGTGAAGTAGTGTTTTATGTTAATTATTTTGCCCCGAGCTTCTCTTGCAGGCTTCGAAGTCCTGTCATCAGAGCTAAGGAAGTTGAACGTCCATGACCTAAGTGGTAATCGTTTTAGCAACAATCTAGTATCGTGTTTCAATGGGTTTTCGTCTCTCAAGTCTTTGGATCTATCCAGCAACCCGCTTAAACGAGCAGCTGGTAATAATTTAAGTAACTTAATTGTTTTCATTTTTATACGATTTCTTCTGCATGTATGTTCATTTCCTTCCATCAGGCTTCTGAGAACCATCTTGCAGGTTTCCAAGTATTGTCATCGAGGTTAAAAAACCTGGAGAGCCTAAGCCTAAAGATGAACGAATACAACGATAGCATTTTCTCAACTCTAACTGGACTTTCATCTCTCAAGTCCTTGGATTTATCATACAATCAGTTGAAAGGATCAGCTGGCTTCAACGGTAATTAATGTTTAGTTATCTAGTTTTGAATCTCTTCCAATATTTTACTTTAAAATTACGAGTGATGATCAGGAAGAACGGATGGTTAATTCCAATAATTCTTTTTTACAAAAACACTATCTCAAGGCATAAAATAAAAATTCAACTCCAGCCATTCGTGTATCATTTTTATGTATAATTTGACAATATTATCTTGTAGCTTTTCAACTCCAGCCGATGAGGCTGAGGAAACTAGAGAACCTTGACCTGAGTCGTAATCAACTGAACAGCAACATCTCATCAATTCTAAGTGGGCTTCTATCCCTTAAGTCTTTGGATCTATCATATAATATGTTGACAGCATCAGGTAGGGGATAATTATACTATATATTAAAAAGAGATCAGGTTACTATAGTTTGTAAGTGCTTTCACTTTGAATTATAATAGTATTTTTAAGTCGGTTTGCCTTGGTCTGGTCAAGGTTTATTTGATTTTTTTGTACAATAAAATAATCATTTTGTCCTCTAATAAAATAGAAAAAACAGTAACTGCCAGATCGAGGAGATGCAACGATAATTTCATATTTCATTGCACAGTACAATAACCTTTTTATCCTCCAATAAAAAAAAACCATGGTCAATTTCTCTTGTATGTTTTAACTCAATTTCTTTGGTAACCCATAAACTCACGAATGTTGGAATTATGATACATATTATTTTTTAAAATAATTTTTTCATACCTTTTTTTTATGATATTAGCATATTAAAATCATCAAAGAAATATTAAAAAAATAATTTAATATTTTTTCATGTCAAATACATTTTTAAAATTCAGTTTGAACTAGAGAACAAATTAGTTCTCTTATAATTTAAAAGTAATACTGTCAAATGTTTTAAAAAAAGTATTATTTGCTATAAAATATAAAATATATGTTTTTATATTTACTATCAAAGGTCATAACCACAAGCGCATGCAGTGTTGTCAACTTATTGACTGGTTTTGATCTCTCCAGCAATAGATTCTCAGGCGAAATCCCATCGGAGATGGGAAAATGAAGTGCGTTGGAACTTGCTCCTGTTTCCTGGTGGTTAATTTTCGCAAGCTCCAACTTGAGAAGATGTTAGGGTCTACTGGAGTGATCCATGTGTTTCTTCTTTTTGGTCCAAAGATATCTATCAGCCTCCTTTTCTAGTACTGCTGTTTCTGTTTTAGATTCATTGTATTTAAATTTTGAATATAATTTTTTTTAGATTTTTAATAGATATTTTGTTTTTAATTTAATTTAATTGAAAATATATTTTTTTTAATATTTTTTTTTTAAATAGTAGTGATGAAATTCCAAATGGAAATTTTCGTATGAGTTTCTCAGAGTTGAAAAGTGATAGTTCCAAATGTCACTGTTACAGTTTAATCACCGTCGAAGTGGTCAATGAATCAGTAGCTGTTGCTTGTCCGTTCGTTCATGAACGTATGCTAATGTGAGTCAAAGTCTTCGAATAATTCCAGCAGGTCTATGATGCAGCGAAGTCTCTTCTTTGACAATTCGGCGAAGAAAATAAAATTGAAGGCATGAAATCAAAATGGTGTTCCAGGTTGCTTCCTGCCAACGTGAAAACAGCATTTGATCTGCCTATCACAAGAAAGAAGAATTTTAGGAAAACTTTGTTAGAGAATAATATAAATCATATTATGAGACCTCACTTACAAGCTTAAGTTTTTAGGTAAGATGGTTCCTTAACACGGTATCAGAGACTTGTTGACCCAGCGGTCACGAGTTTGAATCTCACCACCCCTATTTTATTTGATAAAAATTAAGCACAAGATAATATGAGTCTGTGTAAGTTTCAAGCCCAAAGTTTTTACTCGATCGGATTCAAAGTCTCTTCCATCACTGTCGAGAAAATAATTTTATATTTAGCAAGGGAAGAAGAGAGCTGAAGAGTAGTAGTATAAATAGGACCTCTTTTGTTACCCACATACAAATACAAACAGCAATTAATATAAGACGTAGTGCTTCATCTAAGATGACGATGAAAAAAAAGTGGGTTTGGATGACGATGAAAAAAAAGTGGGTTTGGATGGTGCTAACATTATTCACTTTGGTTGGAGAATGGCATGGTCGTTGTTACGGGTGTCTGAAGGAAGAGAGAATTGGTCTCTTGGAGATCAAATCTTCAATCGATCCATATGGCTTTAACTTGAGAGATTGGGTGGACACGAGTAATGAGAGCAATAGTAATTGCTGTGAGTGGGAGAGAATCGAGTGTGATAACACTACAAGGCGAGTGATTAAACTCACTCTTTGGGGTGCAAGGGATATATATGAGGTTGGGCGATTTGGTTCTCAACGCTTCTTTGTTTCTTCCTTTTAAAGAGTTGCGAAGTCTTGATTTGCGCTTAAATGCAATAGTTGGTTGCCATGAGAATCAAGGTTTATGTTGTTATATAATCATATTACTGAGTGAATATTATGGCTGGTGTTTAGTGTTTATTATTTTAGTCGGATATTTCTCTTGCAGGCTTTGAAGTCCTATCATCAAAATTGAGGAAACTGAATGTCCTTGGCCTGAGGGATAATCGATTTAATGATGACAGCAGCATGTTATCATGTTTGACTGGGCTTTCGTCTCTCAAATCTGTTGAAATCTAAAGTTGATTCCAGAACTGCACAAGAGAACCGGTCGACCGATTGCGAGAAAGAAATTAACCGGTCGACCGCTTGCAACCGGTCGACCGCTTGCAAAGGGAAAATTAACCGGTCGACCGCTTGGCCCTGTCTGCGACAAACTGACGCAGGATAAATGAAGAATTGAAGATTGAAGGTTATTGTTTTAGTAATCCTTTTGTATTTAGGATGATTATAAATCCTTTAGAGTTTAGGAATTGTGTCTGTCAAATCAGTTATAAGGAAATCTTGTAAATAACTGATTTTAGAAAATATTACCGTTGAAAGTTGTTGGTTAGGTAATTTATAGCTGTTGTAAGTTCTTTTGTTCTATAAATAAAATGGATGGGATGGCAGTAACCACACATGAAATTCTGCCAATGTTTATGTTCTTTTAGCTTAAATTTACAAAGTTCTTTAGTTCTTTCAATTCTGGAAATTTTCCAGAATTCTGGGAAAAGTCCCGAATCCAGTTCTTGATCTCTACAGTGTGTGTTTGTGTTCTTTGTTCTTTTCTGAAATTTCAACATGGTATCAGAGCGGAATTAGGTCTTTGAGAGGGAGTGAAAGAGATTCAAGTATTGATTAAAACCTTGAAAGAAAAAGATTGCACTGTCTCCAGAAGTTCCAGAGTTTGTCAATCAAGAAAAGGCTTGATTTGTTCTTTAAAGGACTAATAATTGAAGATTTGTTCAATTATAGTTCGTGTTCTTTGTTCTGTGGAATCCCTGGAAGAAAAGAGTGCAAGAAACAAGTGAAAGGAAACTTGTTCGTGTATTGGCAGATTTTGAAATCAAAGAAAAGAAGCAAGTGTTGACCAGAATTTGCAGATTTCTTAAAAATCAAGAAATCTGACTTGATTTGTACTTTAAGAGGATAATCAATTGATATTGATCATCAATTGATATCCTTGTTCTCTGTTTTGTGTAGTCTTAGAAGTGAATTACAAGACTAGAAAAGAAAGCCTAGCTGACAGACATGGATGCTTGGGATAAATTTGAAGACTTGAAGATGAAAGTCAAGGAATTCTCATCAAATGTCTCCAAGATAGAAAATCAGATGACACTGCTAAGGGAAGAAATTCAAGAAGCCTTTGCAGCAGGATTCAAGGGAAGAACAAGGACTCAGGTGTTCTTCAAAAACCCAGAAAACAAGAACAATTCTGGGAAACAATGGCAGAACAAGAAATGGGAGAGTAATCAATCAAATGCCAACAAGTTCAATGCAAAAGGGAAGGAGAGAAGAGAACAATTCCCCACATGCAAATTCTGTCAAAAGACTAATCATCTTGAGTCATTTTGTTGGCTCAAAAATGCTCAATGTCGAAAATGCATGCAATTCGGGCACATACAAAAGTTTTGCAAAACCAACACCTCAAATGGACAAATTCATACTGCTGAGGAAGTGGAAGCCAAGGATGAGAAATTACTCACAGCCATTGGGAGACTCAGCTGCAATAAAACAGAGGTTAGTAAGCAAAACTGGTTGATAGATAGTGGTTGTTCAAATCATATGTCTGCTGAATTGAGTATGTTTAAACACTTGGATTTAAAATATAAATCAAGAGTAAAGGTTGCAAATGGACAGTATGTAAGTGTAGAGGGAAAGGGAGAAGTTGACATAGAAACTCTAGCAGGTACACGAAACTTTGAACATGTTCTGTATGTACCTGAAATTGCTCAAAATCTAATAAGTGTAGGACAACTGCTAGAGGATGGTTTCTCATTGTTCTTTATAGATGGTGTATGCACAATTAAGGATAATCATGGGGCACATTTATTCACTGCCAAGATGTTAAATAGATGCTTTAGTATTGAAGAAGAACTGAAACTTATAAGCATGAGTATAAATGAAACTGAAAATTCAGTGCTATGGCATAAAAGGCTAGGACATTTTAATTATGCCTCTTTGAAGAAAATGACTGAATTACATATGGTTGAAGGGCTACCTATGATACATGAGCAAGATGAATTGTGTGAGGCATGCCAACTAGGAAAACAAACAAGAAGTAAATTCGGTTTAAGCACACTTAGATCAACTGTCAAGTTACAACTTGTGCACACTGATTTGTGTGGACCTATGCACAATGAGTCATTGAATGGTGCTAGGTACTTCTTGTTGTTTATAGATGATTTTACTAGGTTTTGTTGGGTATACTTCCTTAAAACCAAAGGGGAAGTTTTTGAATATTTTCTGAAGTTCAAGGCTGCAGCCGAGAAAGAGTCTAGCTGCAGCTTGAAAGTGTTGAGATCAGATAATGGGGGGGAGTTTACCTCCCATAGAATGGAAGAATACCTAGCTAAGGAAGGTATCAAACATCAGTTAACAGTTCCCTACACCCCACAACAAAATGGGGTAAGTGAGAGGAAAAATAGAACTTTAATGGAGATGGCAAGATGCCTCATTTATGAGAAAAATTTACCTTTGAAGTTCTGGGCTGAGGCTGTTAGCACAGCCTCATATCTTCTAAATAGGATGATCTCTAGATCATTAGGAGATAAAACACCATTTGAAGGGTGGAATGGTTACAAACCAAACCTAGATCATTTGAAAATATTTGGGAGTCCATGTTATGTGCTGCAACCTGAAGCAAAAAGAAGGAAATTAGACCAGAAATCAGAGGTTGGGATTTTGATTGGATATAGTTCAAAGTCAAAGGGCTATAAGGTTTATAATTTAAAAACCAACCAAGCTGTGATTGCAAGAGATGTCCAGGTGGCTGAAAGTCAAGTCTGGAATTGGGAAGAAAGAAAAATTGAAGAAAACAGGGTTGAAATACAAACTGAAAATGAAGAGATATTAGATGACTTACATGTTGAAGAAGGGTTGTCAGAAGAGATAGATGACATACCTGTGAGAGGAGCAAGACCTCTAAGTGACATATATGATAGATGCAACTTAGTTGCAAGTGAACCAACAAATGTGGAAGAAGCTATGGAATCACAAACTTGGGTGGCAGCCATGAAAGAAGAACTAAATATGATTGAAAAGAATGATACCTGGCATTTAGTGGACAGACCGAGACATAGAAAGGTGATAGGGGTCAAATGGATTTACAAAACAAAACTAAATGCTGATGGGAGTATCAACAAAAACAAGGCTAGATTAGTGGTCAAAGGGTATGCTCAAGAACAAGGAATTGACTACCATGATACCTTTGCACCAGTCTCAAGGATGGATACCATCAAGCTGCTGCTGATGTTGGCTGCACAAAAGGGATGGTTGGTTTGGCAAATGGATGTCAAATCTGCATTCTTGAATGGAACATTAAGTGAAGAAATTTATGTTGAACAACCCGAAGGATTTGAAATTGAACCCAATCTAGACAAAGTTTATTTGCTAAAGAAAGCATTATATGGTTTGAAACAAGCTCCTAGAGCTTGGTATAGCAACTTAGATGAGTACTTAGCAAGTTTGGGATTTGAGAAAAGTTTGAATGAAGCCACTCTTTATGTGAAGAAAGTTGATGATCACATATTAATAGTTTCAGTATATGTGGATGACTTATTGATCACGGGTGATGATGAAAAATTTGTTGATGAATTCAAGCTAAACATGAAAAACAAGTTTGAAATGAATGAACTTGGATTGCTAGCTTACTTCCTTGGAATGGAAATGAATCAATCAAGTGAAGGGTGTTTTGTGTGTCAAAAACAATTCACAACAAAACTACTAAACAAGTTTGCAATGGAGAATTGCAAACCTGCTAGCACACCAATGGTGCTTGGGGTGAAACTCACCAAGGATGATGGTGCCCCCTGTGCTGATGGCAGAATGTATAGAAGTTTAATTGGAAGTTTGTTGTACTTAACTTCCACTAGACCTGACATTGTATTTGCAGTAAACTATCTCTCAAGGTTCATGCAAAACCCTAGTCAAACACATCACATTGCAGCAAAAAGGGTGCTGAGATACTTAAAAGGAACATTGGATTTTGGCCTGTTCTTCAAGAGTATGAACACTGTCAAAATAACTGGATTTTGTGACAGTGATTGGGCTGGGAGTGATGAAGGGATGATGAGCACTTCGGGATATTGTTTCTCAATGGGAGAATGTATTTTCTGCTGGAATTCGAAGAAACAATCTGTGGTTGCCCACTCAACAGCCGAAGCTGAATATATCTCTGCATTTGTGGCAGCAAACCAATTAGTTTGGTTAAGGAAAGTGTTGAAGGACTTAAACTGTGAACAAGGGGAACCAACTGAACTCTTGTGTGACAATATGGCTGCAATTGCAATTTCAAAGAACTCTGTGTTCCATGATAGAACAAAGCACATGAAGATAAAATTTCATGCAATAAGGCAGTTTCAGCAAGAAGGAGAATTGGAAATGAAGTATGTTTGTTCAAAGGAGCAGCTGGCTGATTTGTTCACAAAGACTTTAGCAAAAGAGAGATTTGAAGAGCTAAGGAGAATGGTGGGAATGTGCAGCTCAGGAATCAAGGGGGAGTGTTGAAATCTAAAGTTGATTCCAGAACTGCACAAGAGAACCGGTCGACCGATTGCGAGAAAGAAATTAACCGGTCGACCGCTTGCAACCGGTCGACCGCTTGCAAAGGGAAAATTAACCGGTCGACCGCTTGGCCCTGTCTGCGACAAACTGACGCAGGATAAATGAAGAATTGAAGATTGAAGGTTATTGTTTTAGTAATCCTTTTGTATTTAGGATGATTATAAATCCTTTAGAGTTTAGGAATTGTGTCTGTCAAATCAGTTATAAGGAAATCTTGTAAATAACTGATTTTAGAAAATATTACCGTTGAAAGTTGTTGGTTAGGTAATTTATAGCTGTTGTAAGTTCTTTTGTTCTATAAATAAAATGGATGGGATGGCAGTAACCACACATGAAATTCTGCCAATGTTTATGTTCTTTTAGCTTAAATTTACAAAGTTCTTTAGTTCTTTCAATTCTGGAAATTTTCCAGAATTCTGGGAAAAGTCCCGAATCCAGTTCTTGATCTCTACAGTGTGTGTTTGTGTTCTTTGTTCTTTTCTGAAATTTCAACAAAATCTTTGTATCTATCAGACAATATGTTGACAGGATCAACTGGTATGGTAACAATTGAATTGTCTAGTTTTTTTTTTCTGTATAATTTCTCCTTTAATTGTCTTATTTCAACATGCTTTTGAGAATCCTCGTGTAGGTGTCAAGGTCTTGTCATCAAGATTGAGGAAACTGCATGTCCTTGACCTAAGTGGGAATCAATACAATGATAGCATTTTCTCATCTCTAACTGGGTTCTCATCTCTCAAGTCCTTGGATCTATCATACAATGAGCTGACAGGATCATCAGTTGGTAACAATTAAATTATTATCTAGCTTTGAACCTTTTTCATGGCCCTTTCCTGTATGATTTTTTCTGTGCTAGGAGTTTGTTTCCTTCAGTTGGCAAGTATCTCATTTTTAATTTTTAATTTTGCATGTCTTGTGGGCTTTTTTACTTATATACAACACCAACTCTCTTGCAGGTGTCGAGGTCCTATCATCACAGCTGAGGAACTTAGAGTGGCTTGACCTAAGCTATAATAGCGTCAACGACAACATTTTACCACATTTGTGTGGATTTTCTTCCCTCAAAACTTTAAACCTGTCAGGCAACTTGGTGTCAGGATCAATTACTTGTAGGTTTTTTTTAAAAAACAAAATTAGAGTTTTTTCTATTCATTTTTATAATTTCTATTAAAATCTTCCTTTCTCACCCGCTATTTTATTTTTTCAAAATTCAAAAGAGTTGGAAAGGAAAACGGAACTAAAATAATCATTTGGTAATTTTATAAAATTATGCCAAACATCTTTTTATGTGTGTAGTAATTTATTTTCACAATACTTATTTGATTCTACATATCATAGGTTTGAGGAAGCTTGAAGTCCTTACTCTGAACGGAAGTACTTTGCTGCTGTCATTGGGAGCATTGCCATCCCTGAAGATCCTTTCTCTTCAGGAAACTAACTTAACCAACGCATTGTTAGAGTATAGAAGAAGAATAGTCTAGAATAGTGTAATGTGTATAAATAGAGAAGTGCACACACAACAAATGTATGCAAAACAGAATTCAATACAATGTAATTCTAAATTTCAGTTTTCCCTCTCTTTCTCTCTTCTCCCTCTTCCCTTCTCTAAACTAATTCTTCTTTCAATTCTCAAACTCTCTCAATCCTAACATGGTATCAGAGCTATTATGCTAACGCAAGAATTGATTCAAGCTTCCGCAATGTAATCCTTCAATGGATCATTCAAAAAAAAAAAAAAAAAATATGCAGCTGAAGATGAAGATAATCATCCAAGCCGATGCTGCTCCTCATTTACAATATCTCTCATGATTCAAAACTGTGAGAAGACGATCTCGTTAAGCAGCAGGAGAAGCTGGTTAGATGCATCAATATTTCTGCCGCTTGCTTCAACAAGAGATTCATACCTGCCTTTTCGAAGTCATTTCTTGACCAGAATTTCATTTCTGCCAGTCTCCAGCCGATGCTCTGTTTTTCCTTCAATCTCTATCTCTTATGTAGCGAAGCATGCCTCTGTCAAGTATTTGCATGATCACCAGAGAGTTCTATCAATCAAAACCACTCCTCTCCTTCGATTTTCCTCCGTAACCTCCATCTCCAGATCTATCAGTACCTTGATCCTAGCCGAACACGATGGAGGCACAATCAAATCACAATCAATAAGTGCAGTAGAAGCTGCTGCCAAATCTGTGGACAAACACACTTCAATTTCTTTACTATTAGCTGGTTCCGGTCCTTCTCTTCAACAAGCCGCTGCTCATGCCGCCTCCTGTCATCCCTCAATTTCTCAGATTTTGTTGGTAAGTCTAGATACATAAATCACACAGCTCAAGTTACAGAGCGTCCTGATCTTGGAAATGCACAAGTTATGAGATGCTGATATTTTGTGTTAGAGCCCTGGGATTCAAAAAAAAAAAAAAAAAAAAAAAAAAAAAAAAATTAGGTCACAGATCGATCGATACAGCTTGCTCACTGGCTTGCTGAGAAGAGAATGGGTAGCAAGAAAGTGGAGCTACAACGAATCGAAAACAAGAGCAGTCGCCTAGTTACTTTCTCCAAGAGGCGAAATGGATTGTTCAAGAAAGCTCGTGAGCTCTCCGTTCTCAATTTTTTGATGCTTTGAGTGAGTGAGGAATGTGTGTCTGTTTGGAGAGAAACAGACAGAGGCCGCTGGGGCTGTGTCTAAGAGTGAGATTGTGGAAGTTGAAGGAGCGTGTTGCTGTGGTATGTTGGTGATGGTATGGAGGAAGGAGAGTTCTCAGAGGCTCGTGAGGATCTTGCTGCCCTGGAGAAGGATTATAAGGAGGCTGAGGTGTCGACAGAAAATCGAGAAGAAAATTAGTCAGAGTCTCAAAGATCAAGAATAAGAGGATCAGGGCTGCGATGGGAGCAGAGGAAGAAGATGATGAGAGAAGTGGCTGAGGCGGCTGAGAAGAATTCGTGTGAAACCCTAGGTTTTGTTGATTTTATGTTTTGTATGCCTGCCGTTTTGTGTGTCACTTTCCACCGTTTTGCAAAAAAAAAAAAAAAAAAAAAAAAAACGAGAAAAAAAAAAAAAAAAAAAAAAAAAAGATTAAGAAAAACTTAATCCAATGAAGAAGAAGAAGAAGAAGAAAATGAATTCTTACACAGATTAAGAAATTCATCGGCAAAAACTTCAGAAAAGCTGAAGAAAAGCTGAAGAAAAACTTCAGAAAAGCTTCAGAAAAGCTGAAGAAGCCAAATGAAATCCTTCAGAAAAAAAAAAAAAAAAAAAAACTGAAGTAGATAAATGAAATTCCGGTCAAGAAATAGACCGAAGAAATTCCTTCTCTTCTCTCATTTACATACTGTTTGTCAAAAGAATTAAGTACTCTTGTATTTCATTTTCATTGTTGCAATCTCATGCTTGGTTTATCAAAAGCATGAGATTGAAGGGGGATGTTAGAGTATAGAAGAAGAATAGTCTAGAATAGTGTAATGTGTATAAATAGAGAAGTGCACACACAACAAATGTATGCAAAACAGAATTCAATACAATGTAATTCTAAATTTCAGTTTTCCCTCTCTTTCTCTCTTCTCCCTCTTCCCTTCTCTAAACTAATTCTTCTTTCAATTCTCAAACTCTCTCAATCCTAACACGCATCCATAAGTCAAGGTTAATCACAGATTGGTTGGCTTAAATTTTAATCATTAATGTTGAAGCCTTCTTTGAATGCAAAATGCAATGACTGCTCTGTGTCACTACCATTTCCGTCATTTATTTTTTTGTTTCTTTTTTTTCACAGTGACTTTCTTCAACATAACCACCCTTGAAGAATTGTATCTAGATCGCAGTGCTCTCCCAATAAACTTTCTCCAGAATATTGGACAATTGCCTGCTCTTAAAATCTTGTCTGTTTGTGATTGTGACCTCAATGGCACCCTACCCACTCAAGGTAAATCAACACCTCTCCCATCTGCCTATAATTACATGATCAATGAAAGATAATGAATTTCATCGCTAGTTTTTCTACAGGCTTGGATGGATTGAAGAATGTTGAACAATTAGATCTCTCTGGAAATAAGCTAGAGGGTTCACTCCCAGACTGTTTGGGAAACTTGTCATCTCTACAAGTGTTAGATGTTTCTAGAAATCGGTTCACTGGGAATATTGCCACGGGTCCTCTAAGCAACCTCACATCCCTTGAGTTCTTATCACTATCAAACAACCTCTTTGAACTCCCACTTTCGTTCAAGTCCTTCAGTAACCACTCAAAACTCAAGTTCTTCATATGTGATAATTGCACTCTAGTAGAAGACCGAGCTGGCTTTTGGAATTTCATTCCAAAGTTCCAGCTGATGTTTTTCAGCTTGTCAAATAGTACATTTAAAGCAATCAATTCAGTTGTTCCCAACTTTCTCTACAGCCAATATGACTTGAGAACCCTTGATCTCTCCAGCAGCAACCTTAGCGGAATGTTCCCATCATGGTTACTTGAGAACAACACAAGATTGGAAGCATTATATTTGAGGCAGAACTCCTTTGTTGGTCCTTTGAAATTGCCACACCATCCTACTCCGAATATGATTTTCTTAGATATATCAAACAACAATATAAGCGGTCAAGTTCCGAGAAATATATGCTCGGTATTCCCAAATTTAGTACAATTTGTGATGGCTATGAATGGACTGACAGGAAGCATTCCTTTTTGCTTTGGAAATATGAGCTCTCCACCGGCATTTATAGATTTATCTCACAATCTATTGTCGATAGTAAAAGCAGAGCAGTTGAAGAGATCATGGTATGTGAAGCTATCAAACAACAATTTGGGTGGAGAGATATCTCCTTCAATTTTCAACTCATCTTTGCTCAGATATCTCTACCTAGATGGCAACAAATTTACGGGGCATGTATTAGATTTTCAACCTACCAATAGGATATATTTAGCTGCCCTGGATATAAGCGACAATCAATTTTCAGGCATTCTTCCAACACGGATGGGCAATTTCTCAAATCTCAAGGCAATTGATTTGTCCAAAAATCATTTTGATGGTCCACTTCCAAGAGATTTCTGCAAGCTTGACAACCTTGAATATTTGGACTTGTCTGAGAACAATTTGTCTGGTTCTGTACCATCTTGCTTCAACCCATCATCAATAAAACATGTACATCTATCCAAAAATCAACTGAGCGGTCCGTTGACAGAGGCATTTTATAACAGCTCTTCCTTGGTGACGTTGGATATTGCATACAACAACTTGATGGGCCCAATTTCAAATTGGATTGGCAATCTTTCTGCATTGAGTGTTCTTCTCCTGAGAGATAATCAATTTGCTGGTGAGCTTCCTACTCAGTTATGCTTGTTAGAACATTTAACCATCTTGGATGTTTCTAGAAATCAGCTCTCTGGTCCTCTACCTTTTTGTCTGGGAAATTTTTCTTTGAAGGAAAATCTAGATAAAGCGGGAGGAACTGGTCACGAAACCTATGTTCTCAAGTCTCTATGGCAGAAGTCTTATGAAACCGGTTTACTAGCAGGGAAGATCAACGACGAGGAAAGCCATTTCGAAGACATCAATATAGAAGAAACAGTAAAATTTACAACTAAAAGAAGGTCAGACGATTACAAGGGCACTGTACTCAACTTCATGACTGGTTTTGATTTCTCTAGCAATAGATTCTCAGGCGAAATCCCATTGGAGATGGAAAACTTAAGTGAGTTGCATGCGTTAAACTTGTCACACAATAATCTCACTGGATCTATCCCTGCAACAATCTCAAACTTAAAGCAGATAGAGAGCTTGGATCTTTCTCACAACAACTTCGATGGTGTCATCCCTCCACAGCTTGTTGTACTCAACAATCTAGCAGTTTTCAGTGTGGCACACAATAACTTGTCAGGAAAAGCTCCAGAGATGAAAGCTCAGTTTGGGACCTTTGATGAAAGTAGTTACGAAGGTAATCCTCTTTTATGTGGACCTCCGTTACAGAACAAATGCAGTGAAGAAGACTCAACATCACAGCCAATGCCTAATGATGAGAGAGAAGATGATGGTTTCATTGACATGGATGTTTTCAATGTGAGCTTTGGTGTATGTTACATAATTGTGTTGTTGACAATTGTAGCAGTTCCCTACATAAATCCACTTTGGCGGGGCCGGTGGTTTTACTTCATTGAAGAGTGCATTGGCACTTGCAACTATTTTCTGGCGGTTAATTTCCGTAAGTTCTCCAACTTCAGAAGATCTTAGGGTCTTAGCATATGGGATTTGTGTGTTTGTTGGCGGGGGGATCAGTTGTTTGCTTGTTGCATAAATGGTCCAAATTTATGTTCACTCAGAACTTGTCCAGCATGCATTTGTTTGTATCCGTCCACTTATTGGGTGTTTCTTAGCGTGTTGGTCTCTCATAGATTAGTCTTACTTACTTTTGATGTTATCAATAAATGAGTGTTGTAATAAACTACATTTATCTCGGAGCTCCTCCTAAGAATGTCTTGTTTACTTTGTTGTCGCTATATATATATATACACATTTATTTATTTCTGCAAACAGACCATCATGCATGTTGGAAAATTCTGATCAAGAAGTTACATGTTGAGTACAATTTATCATCAATTAATCCCGTCGACGTAATCTTCAAGTGAATAATGAAGAAGACAATTTCTTGCAGTTGGAGAAAATAGTGCTTGCCTGCAAATCTAAGGAGGAAGACTTAGTTTTTAAAAAGGAAAGAACCAGGAAAGTAGTACACGACATTTGATGCTTTACCTCAATTTCTCCAGGAGGCACCAAAAGATTGCTACAGAAGAGTAATGGAGAAAATAGCAGGCAAATAACTCCGGTAGTGCTGTAAGGGTAACAATAAGCAGAAATCTTAAATTAAGCAAAAACAATCATTAATTTTGAAGAGTTCTAATTAAGATTTTGAAACAATACAGTCCTTCATCAAAACAATCTCTCATCTCAAACTTCCTTCAACACGATGTATATCTATCCAAGTTAGGTTACAGAACTTTAGGCCGTCCCTTTTCTCATGCCCTCTTCCTCGGTATTAACAAATTAACATTTATGCAAGAAAATATTAATGCATCAAATTGAATTACGTATTGAATTTTTTTCTCAACTCTTAATTAACTCTATGGACACTCCCAATGTATAATTGAGACCAACACATGAGAATAATAATGGAATATCCCCAGAAGTAAAGTCTACTAATGAAAATCACAACCATAGTTATACTAATCAAAGTCATTAATTTCGTGGCCCAAAATCAAAACCTTATCTTATACCAAATAAAGTCCAAAAAATACTATCCAAACTCATTGTGAGTTGAACCCAAACTTTCCTAAACTTACACTTATTTCATCACGGATTTTAAAAGTATGATAGATTTTCATTATTTTAACGATTAAAGAGATTTCTTATAATCTTGCTTTTTTTAAAAAACTTTATTATACAGATATAAATATATATTCTTAAAATATTTTAAAATAATTAATATCAATCAATACACATTCTAATTCATAAATAACTCTCTAATTACCTTATTACACCAACAAACAAAACTAGAAAGTTTGAAAAAAAAAAAACATAAACACTCCATTGAGCCGTCGGCTGCTCTCATGGCAACCCATCTCGCCACGTGGCAAATCACCATCTCTTACATCAGATCTTGTAATCACATGAAACCATGACGCCCATGCATCTCCACACGCATTAGATAGTGAAGAGCTATAAACCTGTGTTTCGCTAAAAGGATTAATTTTTTTTTATCTAGTTTTAACATATATAATTTTTTATTTTTTTATGGTTTTTATTCTTTTATTTTTTTTAGTTCAGTTTCGATCCCTTGATTTTCTCGGTTCTTCTAAAATAGTTTTAAATTTTTTGTTTGTATCTATACACCTTTGCTCTTAGTTTAGATTTTTAATTTTTATTGTTATTTGTATTTATATTAAATGCAACTCACGTTAAAAAAACAGAGTAAGTTTAGCTTTGGTGGTGTAAAATGAGAGTGAAACTCTTTCTTATGCATGTATAGTTAAACGTGAAATGTTTGAAATACCACCGCCAGTAACTCTTCTATTTTGTCTTATTTGAGGCTGCAAAAGTTATTTTACTGTGCACTAAAAAAGTAAAATTACCAGGACACCCTCACTGACAATTCTTGGTTTTTGTCTTATTTGAGAGTCTTATGAATATTGTATTATGCACAGAAATGAAAAAAATTAAAAATACCTCTGATACCATGATATTATTGCTAACATATTTTACATAATAAAATAAATATATAAAAAACTAATATACATTTTTAGAAGTTCTACGATGCCGCACGTGTTATCTGAAATGCTCATAAGCTCTGAAATTGATGTCACACACGAAGACACGCCCACAACACCGCGACAGAAAATATAATTAAAAATTTATAAATTACCAATATACCCCTATAGCTAACTCTTGGATTTTATCTTATAGGGGCTATATACATAGTTATACAACTCGTGATACGCATCAGCTGACTCGGATACCCTGATTATAAAAAATGGGTTCGAGGATTAGTCATGGTGCACTTAATATAACCCAGAGACCCCGATTATACAAAATATATAAGTGAAAAAAAAACCAAAAAAACAAAAGGTTAAGTTGGCCTAGAGACACCGGTTATAAAAAAAATATAAGTGAAAAAATATCAAAAAACAAAAAAATATATAAGCATGAAAGCAATGTAGCAATCCATATTATTTAAAAAAAAACTTGTCCAGGAATTAGTCGTGGTGCACTTAAGTTGGACCGGAGACCACGATCATAAAAAAAATATACAAGTGAACAAAAAAAAGTATAAGGAAAAAAATAATAAATTGATCCGGGGATTAGTCGTGGTGCACCCAAGCTGCCCTGGACACCTCGATTATCAAAAAACAAATTTGGTCCTGGGAGTGGTGGTGGTGCGCTTAAGCTGGCTTGGAGATCCTGGTTAAAAAAAAAATATAAGTGTAAGAAAAAAAGCTTAATTTGGCCGAGAGACCATGATTATAAAAAAATATATAAGTGAAAGAAAATAAAAAAATATATAAGTGAAAGCACTGTAGCAATGTATATTGTGTTTTTAAAAAATTCAGCCCAAGAATTAGTCATGGTGTGCTTAAACTGGCCTGAAGACCCTGGTTATAAAAAAAATATAAAAGTGAACAAAACAAAAGTATAAGAAAAAATAGAAAAACAAATGTACCAGCGGGAAAACATTTTAGAAAAAAAAAGTTGGTCTGAAGATTGTCGTGGTACCCATAAGATGGCTTGGACATCCTAGTTATAAAAAATTGGATATGAGGATTAATTGTGTTGCACTTAAGCTAGCGCGGACACCCTGATTATAAAAGAACCAAAAAAGAAAAAAAAATATATAAGTGGAAAAAGAAAAAAAATATAATAGGAAAAAAAATGTTTTGGGCAAACAATGAAAAAAAATATAATAAGGAAAAAAATGAAAAAAAAAACATAATAAGGAAAAAAAAGGAAAAAAAAAAAGAGAGAGCAAAAAACAGGGGGGAAAAAACTGTAGTGGGAAAGCATTGTTGCAATCAACAATACTATGTGCGGGGAGCTACAATGCTTTCCCCATACCATTTACAATCCATATTGTTTTAAAAAAATTCAGTCTAATAATTAGTCGTGGTGTGCTTAAGCTGACCTAGAGATCCTAGTTATTAAAAAAAATTGGTTCGGGGATAAGTAAAAAAATATATAAGTAAACAAAAAAAAGTATAAGGAAAAAAATTAAAAAATAAAATAATTTGGTCCATGGATTAGTTAAGGTGCGCGCAAGCTGTCTTGGACACCCTAGTTATCAAAACATATTTTGGCCTGAGGATTAGTCAAAAAATTAAGGTGGCCCGGAGATCCTGATTATAAAAAAATATATAAGTAAAAAAAAAATTAAGTTGACTCAGTGAACATGATTATAAAAAAATGTATAAGTTAAAGAAAACAAAAGAAAAACATATAAGCATGAAAGCACTGTAGCAATCCATATTATTTTAAAAACAAATTCGGTTCGGAAATTAGCCGTGGTGTATTAAGTTGGCCCGTAGATCCCGATTATAAAAAAATATATAAGTGAACAAAACAAAAGTATATTAAAAAAAGGGGAAAAGGTACTAGGATTAGTTATGGTACGTATAAGCTGGTTTGGACACTATGATTATAAAAACAAATTGGATCTAGGGATTAATTGTATTGCGCTTAAGCTAGCCTGGACATCCCGATCATAAAAAACAAAATATTTAAGTGGAAAAAGAAAAAATTAAAAAAGTATAACAAGCAAAAAAAATATTTGATAGAAAAAAAAATGAAAAAAAAATATAATCAGAAAAAAAAACATAATCAGGAAAAAAACAACAACAATAAAGCTATAAAAAAAATTGGATCTGAGGATTAATCGTGGTACGTTTAAACTAGTCCAGACACCCCAATTATAATAAATAAATAAATATATATAAGTGGAAAAAGAAAAAAGAAAATAAAAATATATAACCAGCAAAAAAGATATTTCATGGAAAAAAATGAAAAAAATAATTAGAAAAAAAAACAAAAAAAACATAATAAAAAAACAAGAAAAAGTAAGAAAAAAAAAGGAAAAAACAAAAAAAAAAGGAAAAAAGATTAGAAAAAAAACAAAAACAACATAATTAGAAAAAAAAAATATTGTAGCAATCCTTAGTGAAATGTGTTAGGAGTTATAGTGCTTTCCCCACATATCATTTAATATATTGTTAATTGGACCCGTTAACATGCCCTACAGAAAAAAAAATATTACTATTTTGATGGAATTGCCCTCGAAATGTGATAAAGTTGCAACAAAATAGTTGCAGTAAATTGAAGATCTAAGGGTATTTTCTCTTGCTGGAAAAGGGAAATAGATTTGTTAGGTTATGTAGCACCCGTTTGGCAACGTGGTGCGTTCCGCGTTTGCCAAACGGGATGGGGTTTTGGTGTTTGGTTTTGACCAAACACCATTTTATTTAAGTGCACCCAAACGGTGTTTTTTGAAAAGCACCTGCGAGGTGCTTTTCAAACGCCGTTTGAAACGAAGTTAAGCACCCGTTTGCAAAAATAGATCCGTTGGCAAAAATCTCAACCCTTACCCATCTGCACAAAAATTTCAAACCTTATCTTCTTCTCCGTCTGCACCTTATCTTCTTCTCCTCCGTCTGCAAGCCTTCTCCCCTTCTCTTCTTATCGTCTTCACAACCACACCCTCACCCTTCTCCTTCTGCCTTCTCTTCTTCTTTCATCGAGGCATGTGGGTAACGACTTCTTCTTTCACTTCCTTTCCACCAGCTAATGACACCTGATGAACCAACAAGAAGAAGCAGAAGATAAGAGGAAGATTGTTGTGAGATTGAGGACTGGACGGGAGGAGGGGGGCGGCTGGAGAAGATAAGAATGGAATGGGGAATGGGGAATGGTTTTTTAGCTTTATAAATGGGGAACGGACGGGGGGTGGGTTAATTGTTATTGTTAATTATAATAATTTATTATTATTATTATTATTAATTATTGTATTATAATAATAATTATATTATTATTATTATTATTGTTATTTTAATAATAGTTAGCATAAAAAAATAGAGATTTTAATTTGTAATTAATTTGATTGAACTTATTAGTTACTTGAAATATATTATTTAGTGTGTTAATTTTAGTAATTGATAATTATATTTTTAGCTTGATGGGAGAATAAAAAATAATATTTGTTTTTTCATGAATTATTAATTACATAATATTATTATCATTATTAAATTTACAATATTTAAAAAAATTATATATATATATATACCCTTTTAAGTAATTTCACAAGTTAAAAGCAGTTTGTAAAGTTTGGAAACCAAACACCAAAACTCCTTTTTCTTCAACCTTCAACTCAACCACAGTTTTAACCAAACAATAAGCAGAAGTCTTAAATTAAACAAAAACAATAATTAATTTTGAAGAATTCTAATTAAGATTTTAAAATAATTCAAAGTAAAAAAATTGGAAGTTCAATTTTGATTTGATGAAGGCTCTGTTAAGAAGAAAAATTCAATTTGGGAAGAAAATCTCGAAATTAAATGTTTAATAACTCAATTGTAATTCTTCATGGTTTAATTGAATTTATTAAGGGTGTAATTACAAGAAAAAAATGGTTTTCTTTTTAAATTTTATTTATGCGTTAATTGGAAGGAATTAAAAGGGTTGAATTACAATTTTAAAAATTCAATCCGGTCAAATATAGGGTTTAATTATATAAATATCAAAGTTTAATAGGCAATTGATACATGATTAAATAAATTTAAAAACAAAGACCAAATTATACAAGTCACGAGACTTCAAGGACTTGAATCAACAAAATCAAAGGCCAAATTGAATACAGTTGAAAGTTTGATGGTCAATTTGCATAAATAGAGAAGAAAAAACCTTATCAGAAAAGACATTAAACTCAGACCTACATACATGTCCTGGCTCTACACCCTTCGTCTCCGATGTGGAATATCACAATCTTCCTATCTTAAGCAGGAGCCGTCTTCGGTACCATCTCAGACCAACTAACAAACTATAACGTCCTTGCAAGAATGCCGACAGATAAAATAAATCTCCGCCATAGCCTTGCTTTGACCACGAAATGGATTGTGTTTGCTCTACGATGACACAACACTTGTTTTCTCCAGGCTAATCTCCTGTAACCTGTATGTTTCTATTTTTTTTCTTTATAAAGAAATGAATATTTTGGAAACGTAAAAATAATTTATGAATTTAACTTTATAAAATAGTGAGAAGTTCAACTCTTTATTTCTTCTATAGAGCTCATTCATTTTTCACAGGTAAGTGTTTGCACCAACCACGTTTCCTCGCATGACATCTGAAGAATTGAGTTAAGAGGATAGTTATTAAACCTGACTATAAGGAGGATTCCAGCTACTAAGGTTTCTTTCAAATCTGGCCCACCCTGCAATTATGTTCCTGGTCAAGCTGTCAAGGTAGACCAAATTAAAATCTGGAAAAGAAAAAAAATGCTCAACGAAGCACAACACAGTCAACACTGTTCGTCGTCTTAGCCTTTCCCTATGGCTAAGTTTCCTTCTTTTTTTTCCCACCAAATTTCTCATATGGCCCTTGCAAACTAGCCTTTTGCTAACAGTAGAAAAACCAAACCATGGCTTCTGCAACTGCAGTAGCCATTGGAGGCTCATTTCTGGCAGCCTTCCTTCAGGTTTTGTTCGACAGAATGGCTTCTCGCGAGGTTTTAGGCTTCTTCAAAGAGCGAAAACTCAATGATAGGCTGTTAAGGAAGTTGAAGGTGCTTATGATTGCTGTTAATGGGGTACTTGATGATGCGGAGGAGAAGCAAATAGCCAAGCAAGCTGTTGAGATGTGGGTCAACGAGCTTAAAGATGCTGTGTATGAAGCTGATGATTTGTTGGATGAGATTTCTTATGAAGCTTTGCGACCGGAGGTGGAAGGTGGCTCTCAATCTAGTGCAGATCAGGTGAGAGGCTTTTTATCTTCTCGTTTTTCGTTTCAGAGAGTTAAGGAAGAGATGGAGACAAAGTTAGGAGAGATCGTTGACAAGCTTGAATACTTGGTACAACAAAAGAATGCCCTTGGTCTTAGAGAGGGTGCTGTTGAGAAAGCATCATCACAGAGAATACCAACAACTTCCCTTGTGGATGAATCCGGGGTATATGGTAGGGATGGAGATAAGGAAGCAATAATGAAACTGGTGCGATCTGCAAATGAAAATGGCAAACGGCTAGATGTGATTCCCATAGTAGGTATGGCTGGGGTTGGTAAAACCACTCTTGCTCAGCTTGTTTACAATGATAGCAGAGTAGGAGAGCAGTTCGATATGAAGGTATGGATCTGTGTTTCGGAAGAATTCGATGTTCTCAAGGTGATCAAAGATATTCTTAAGAAGGTCGGCTCCATGAATTGTGATACAATGACTGGAGATCAACTTCACTGCGAGTTAGAGAAGGAATCAACAGGGAAAAAAATTATGCTTGTTTTAGATGATGTCTGGAGCAATGATTGGGGGAAATGGGATTTTCTGCTGACACCTTTCAAGTCTCTGGCACATGGAAGTAAGATCCTCGTTACAACACGTATTGAAAGCGTAGCATCGGTCAGGGCCACTGTTTCAGCCCATCGCCTGCAGGTATTGACTGCAGATGATTGCTGGCTGGTGTTTGCAAAACATGCATTTGATGATGGAAGTTGCAGTGCACGTCCAGACTTGGAAGAAATAGGTAAAGAAGTGGTAAGAAAGTGCAAAGGTTTACCTTTAGCTGCGAAAGCCCTTGGAGGTCTCCTACGCTCTAAAAGAGATGCCAAAGAATGGGAGAAGATCTTGAGGAGCAACGTGTGGGATTTGCCGAATGATGGTATTCTTCCTGTTCTCAGATTGAGTTATCACTATCTTCCACCACAGCTGAAGCAATGCTTTGCTTACTGTGCAATATTTCCAGAGAATCATGAATTTAACAAGGATGAATTAGTCCGTTTATGGATGGCAGAGGGGTTTCTAGTTCCTCCTAATGGAAACAAGGAGATGGTGGAAGTTGGAAATGAGTTCTTCCATGAGCTTGTTTCAAGGTCGTTTTTCCAGCAATCTAATGGAAAATCAAGGCCAGTTTTTCAAGGATCAAACGGGGATCCATTATTTGTTATGCATGACCTCATAAATGACCTAGCTAGATATGTATCTAGAGAGTTTTGCTTCAGGTTGGAAGGGGAAGATTCAAACAAGATTTCAGAAAGGACTCGTCATTTGTCTTATGCAGTAACAAGACACGATGCTTGTGAAAGATTTCAGGGTATTTATGATGCCAAGCTTTTGCGCACTTTCTTACCATTGTCAGAAGCGTGGCTACGCAACCAAATCAATGTCCTACCGGTGTCGAGAGTGTGGCCTCGCAACGAAATCGATAATAAGGTTACACATGATTTATTGCCAAGGCTTACACGCTTACGAGTGCTATCCTTGCTTAACTATTCCAATGTGGCCGAGTTACCTGATTCAATGGGCAAGTTAAAACATTTACGATACCTCAATCTCTCCGCTACATCAATAAAAAGGTTACCTGAAGTTGTGAGTACAGCTTACCATTTGCAGACATTAATCCTGGAAAATTGCAAAGAGCTTGTCGAGCTGCCTGATTCAGTTGGCCACTTGAAGCATTTGCTATATGCCAGTCTTAAAGGTTCAAAAATCAAAATATTACCTGAATCCATGAGTACATTGTATAATCTGCAAACATTAGTCTTGGAAGATTGCAGACACCTTGTCAGGCTGCCCCATTCAATTGGCAATTTGAAGCGCTTACGATATGTGACTCTTAAAGGCACAGCGATCAAAAAGTTACCAGCATCCATGGGAGGCTTGTGTAATTTGCAGACTTTAATCTTGCGGTCATGCAAAGATCTGATTGAGCTACCAGATGATATGGGAAGGCTAATCAACTTGAGTCATCTTGATATCGAAGGAACAAAATTGTCGAAGATGCCGCAGCATATGGGTAAACTAACAAAGCTCCAAAATCTAAGTGATTTCTTTCTAGGAAAAGATACTGGTTCAAGCATTCAAGAGCTGGGGAAACTTAAACATTTACAGGGAGGACTAAATATTTGGAACCTGCAAAATGTTGGGACTGCTCCGGATGCTCTACAAGACAACGTGAAGGGTATGAAGCACCTCAAGACTTTGAATTTGATGTGGGATGGTGATCCTAATGACTCTGGACATGTAAGACATGTACTTGACAAATTAGAGCCTGATGTAAATATGGAGTATCTTTATATCTATGGTTATGGGGGCACAAGGTTTTCAGATTGGGTGGGAGACTCTTCTTTCTCAAGAATAGTATCCATGGAGCTCAGCCGATGTAAATACTGCACGTCCTTACCACCACTTGGGCAGTTAGGGTCTTTGAAAGAACTCATGGTAAGAGGGTTTGAGGGACTTGCGATTGTGGGTCGTGAGTTCTACGGAAGTTGCACGTCCGTGAGGAAGCCATTTGCTTCCCTTGAAAGTTTAACTCTTTCGATGATGCCTGAATGGCGTGAATGGATTTCAGATCAAGGCATGCAAGCTTTCCCTTGTCTTCAAAAGCTTTGCATAAGCGGCTGCCCCTACCTAAGAAAGGTACTGTCCAATCACCGCCTTCCATCTTTAACAACACTTGAGATTGAGGGATGCAGGCAGCTTGTAACTTCATTTCCAAGATGTCCAATCATTGATGAAATAAAATTAGATGATGGTTTTCGTCATCTGCTTCTTAGCAGATTGCCTTCCGGGATGCACAGCCTGGAAGTTGATCGATGCTATTCCACTAATTCCATACCAAAAGAAATGGAGCAAATCGGTTGCTTTCTCACCACTTTAGAAGAGATTGAAATGGAAAACTGTGATTCGCTCAAGTGCTTCCAGCTGGAGTTGTTCCCTAGGCTGAAGATTCTCAGGATCTCTAAATGTTCAAATTTGGAATTTATTTGTGAACACGAAGGACCTCTGGAGGATCTCACCTCTCTTCATTCCTTGAAAATATGGGAATGCCCTAAATTAGTATCTTTTCCGAAGGGAGGATTACCTGCCTCATGTTTGACAGAGCTTCAGTTGTTTGATTGCGCAAACTTGAAGTCCTTGCCTGAGCATATGGATTCCCTCCTCCCATCCCTTGAAGATTTGAGATTATTCCTTCTTCCAAAACTTGAGGTCTTTCCAGAAGGAGGTCTGCCCTCCAAATTAAAATCACTTTATATTGAAGATTGCAGCAAGCTCATTGCAGCCAGAATGCAATGGAGTTTGCAATCGCTCCCTTCTCTTTCAAAATTCACTGTTGGTGTTGACGAAAATGTGGAATCCTTTCCAGAGGAGATGCTGCTTCCCTCAACTCTTGCCTCTCTTGAAATATGGAGTCTTAAGACTCTGAAATCCCTGAACTACTCGGGGCTTCAACACCTCACTTCTCTTGAACAATTGACCATCACAGACTGCCCTAATCTACAGTCCATGCCAGGAGAAGGTCTCCCCTCCTCCCTTTCTTCAATTGAAATCTGGCGGTGTCCTTTGCTGGATCAAAGATGTCAGCAGGGAAGAGGGGAGGATTGGCTCAAGATTACTCGCATTCCCAACCTGCATATTAATGGATACAAGATCCATCAACCTTAGGTATTACTTATCTGGATCTCAACTCAAAGTTTCTCTTTCCTTATCTTTTTTTCTTGTTAAGCTTCTTTTTGTGTACTTTTATATTAATTCTCTGTTATTGATTCTGTCATTTGTTGCAGCATTTCATTTTTATCATGAACGGCCAGTTGGGGAGACAGAGAGCTTACAGGTTTGCCATGCAGATATTTTCCCACTGCTGACTTTCATTCCTCAGCTCCAATTTTTGGCAATAATGTCCATACGAATTCTCTTACAGCATTTATGCCCTTGAAACTTGAGCTCTGACCTCAAATCAATTCAGATCAGCATATTCTTACATCTCATATAGCAGGAGAACTGGAGTTCTGGTTGCCCCAGGTAAACTCAGTTTTCCCTATTTGCACTTGTATTCTGATCTGCAACTAGTAGATTGAACCTCCAATGTCTTTCTTTTTGGTTTGATTCATCTGCAGCATTCTCTAGCAAGCTGTTTTGCTCAGCTCTTACGAGGGAAAGGCTTCATGTGTAGACTTCAGGTTTAGGGATCAAGACTGTAGAAGACACAGATCAAAATGGTTTATCTGGAGAAAACTCAAACTGGTCAGAAGATTAAGCATTACCTCTGACAACAGAAGCGCACACACACGAGATGATGATGCATAAAAACAATATCTGATGCTTAGGAGAAGGCCATGGCGTTTGACGGTGTAAGATTAGCCCAATAAAAATCATTTCCCTTTTCTTCTAAAACTAAAATTACCCTTTCATACCTTCATTTCATTAGATTTTATTGCACGATATTTTTTTAGTTTAATATTTTTTTCTAATCATTCAATAATAAATGTGTTGTAATTAAATTGGTTGGACAGCACGATGCAATCTAAAGTGACGGGTTAAGAGCAATGGCAAAAGCTATTTTGGAGAGTAAAATCTCTAAAATAGTTTTTTAAATAGTGTATATATGATTTTTTTGTTGAGGTGTATGTACTATAATGGTAAAAATCATTTTAAAGAGCTATTTTTTTATATTATTTTAAATATAGTACAATTATTTTGTATATAGGTTAATTATGTAATTAATTATATAATTAATAAAATTAAGTTATATAATTAAATAATTATTTTTAAAAAACACTCGTACAATACAATAATTAGTTTTTTAATTATATTTAAATAAAAAAAATGAATTTAAAATAAAATACCCCGCAACAATTTAAATTTTACAATAAGCAATGACATAATGAAAAGAGGATATAAATGCTTATGCAGCACATTCCATATGAAATTAAAACGAAATTCCCTTGCGAGGCTTTAGATAATTCATCATTGATTATGACTGTTGTGAGAAACCATTCTTTCAGGCTTTCCTTTTCTCTTGATTTAATGAGAAAGTTGAAACCCAGCTACACAATCAAAATTGCCTACATTTATTCCAATTCCATGCCTATCACTTCACGAGGACAAAACTTTTCCCGTGCAGTTTAATTTATCAGAAAAACTATTACCTACAATGCAAAAGAATATCTGGACAAGAAATTTTTTTTATCTATTTCACAATTGTAATAAAAAATACAAAGTATAATCGCTTCCAGATAATTAGATAAAATAAAAGAGGCAAAATATGCTCTGATCAACTATCAGATTACTTTGACCCAAATACAAATAGTGAAAATACTTTCTAAGTCATGTCTTCTAGTAAGCCATTTGATAATCTCTGACAGTTTAAAAATACCCTCTTCCCTAGCTATCTTTGTCATTCATTGAGGTACTCCTGATGCACTTACTCACTGTCTCGGTGTCACATACAGGACAACACTGTCTTCTTGCCCGTGTCACAGCCACATTCATTCGCCTATGGTCACTCAAAAACCCAGAAAGGGATGCTGATAACATTAGGGGGTGATTGAACTTGCAGGATACATAGAGCAAATGGGGATGCTAAACATGGAGTGGACTTGGCATAATTGAAGGCTGCAGCACAGAGGGTAAAACAGAAGGCTAAGAAACACAGAACTAAGAGGGAATTTGTAGTTGGGGATTATGTGTATTTGAAGCTTGAACCATATATAAGCAATCAAGCATAGCATTGAGAAAGCACTTCAAGTTAAACTCGCGATTTTTTGGCTATATAGATTTCTACAGAAATTGAGAATAGTTGCGTACAGGTTGCAGATGCTGATCGGGGTTGCAATACGTCTTGTTTTCCATGTCTTGTTGCTTAAGAAGAAACTAAGTGCAAATGCAGTCATTGCAACAACTTTGCCAGTAGAGGATGATCAAAGAATGGTGAGGATTCATTCGGTGGCCATATAGAAACTAAAAAAAAAAGATTCCCTCTCGGGCATTCTATCAAACATGTTATATGCATCGTTAATTTGTCTAATTAACTAAACCATGCAGATTCACAACCCGTCATCGCAAACAAATTCCACCACAAAAATTCTAACCCAGATCATTGGAGATGCAAATTGTGAGAACCAACCCATTAAAACAACAACAAACACCCATCTAGAGAACCAAAAACAAAGTCAAGAACAACACTTGCAATTCCAGTCTCTTGATAACCATTCAGCATTTTCCATGGTAATCGCTATCTAAACCAACAACCCAACACGCGAGTGCATTTGAACGGGCAGATGAGTTTGACAGTAATGTTATGACACCAATTAAATGCACATCTAACTGGTATAACGTCACGTTAAAAAAAATAAACAGAGAAATTAAACACAGAACAAGCAGATGCATATGTTTCACAGCACCACCAATATATTTTTTATTAATCATCAGATCTATAAAGATTTCAAGGAAATACAAAGTCATGGACAGCTAACACCAACATGACTCAAGAAAACTTACATGTATCACTCAGTGTTAGTTGTAGTAAACAATGTGAGTTTGTTAAGAACAACACTTGCAATTCCCAGAACAAAAAATTAGCCCAAAAACAAACCCCACAACACCAATCACAAACATACCCACACGCAGAGATTCTTGTGGGTTCGTAGAACATACACAAGAAAAACAAAATAGAAACGATTTGTAAAAACTAACCTTAAAACCTATGGTTGTTCGGCTTCTGTTCCCCTTCTTCAAACTGCAGACTTCAACCTTAATCCACAGAAATTGTGTTATTTTTGAAGGCTTCGGTTTCAATTGTGGCAATATTTATCAAAGGGTTTGATGCAGAAAAAGAAAGCAGAAAAAGAATTTGGACTGAAACAAAGGCTCTGGCTCCATCCCACCGAAGATTTCACATCCCTTTGTTGTTGATCTATATAGGGGGTGGATTTCACATATTTGGACTTGAATGTAGCAAATGCAACAGGCAGATCCAACAAAAATGAAAACTATCACCAAGCAGTACACATCTCTATTAATGTCAGCAGCATAATGCAAGATTTTCTCAGACTTGTTGAAATTCCAAAACTGAAGTACTTATCACTGCTGCAGCACAGCTAAGTCTTAATAGCGTACGTGTATGAGGCTGTTTATTAAAGTTCATTTTTCTTTGAAATATATAAAGTAATATTCTTTTTTAAAATTTAATATTGATATTAATACATCAAAACACTGTAAAAATAAAAAAAATTAAAAAACACAACACAACCAAGTTCAACAGCTTATATAGCACATCACTTCCTGAAATTAAACTTGTAGAAGGTCCTCGAATTACAAATTGACATACGCAACATATTCACATATCAGATTTAATACCTTAAACATTCGCATTATTTTCTCTTCTCTGATAAAGTACTATGAAGGGGAGATAAGGTTTTAATTCCATTGAATCTCCTTAGATTTCTATCCTTATTATTTTTTAATTCATAGACCATAAATTTATTAAACACAGTGTTAAAAAAATAATATAAAAAAAATTCTGACATGAATCTCTGTTTCCAGAAAGGGTTATCACATGCGAGTTTCTTCAACCCTTTGAACCAAAGCTTAAGTTAAAAACTATTTTCGTTAGTGTTTTTACTTTTTAGGAAAGAAAGAAAAAAGTCACAGTGTAGGAAAGAAGAGAGAGAAAACAATGCTCTATTAACTTTTTCTTTGAATATCTAAGTTAGCTGGGCTGGATGTGGGCTGAACCGTAGGTTTAGGTTGGGCAAACAATATGGGCCTTATAAATTATTAGTAATTATTACTCAACCAAAATAAATTTTATTTCCTTTAGCTATTGTATGGAATTAAATTTGACTTCGCTTACTTCTTTCACTGCCATCAATCCATCGATGCTCGTTTTCAGCTAAAATAATTTCCCGAATTAAAAAAAAAAATGACCCCATCAAAACATTACATCAGTAATTACAATAAAAATAAAATAACACGTGGCACACAGTATCTCCATGGCCATATATTTGGAAACAAAACCAATCTCTCCTTTTTATACAAAAATCTTTGATCTCTTACTACTCTAATTAATTCTAGCATTTTAAGATTAATGACTAAACATAGGATGATTTCTCCTTCCATAATTCCTCGAGCCATAATCACAAAGTGGCAGGTTTACCATATAATTGCTATAGCTTGCATATGGGGCTTGATCATGCATTCAACTCTTTCCTTCTTGTCAACCCTTTGCTTTACTCGCAACATCTTCTCAAACATATATTTGGAAAAGACATTCACCTCTACAGTACATATCATCACATCACTAAATTCTAATTCTAACAGCAGAAAAATGACCTTTGCTCGTTGTTTCTCCCTATTTGCTCCGCTTCTAGCCATCATTCTCTTGACCAACCCTGCCTTAAGTGAAGCCCGAGATTCCCAGGATTTAATCGACGAAGTCTGTCGGCAAATGGAAGACTACGGTTTCTGCAACAGGGTTTTTCATGAGAACATGAAAAGCCCAGAGATAGACCATGTTGGTCTCACAGCAATAGCAATGGAGCAGACGATAGCAAACGCAACCAGCACTCACGAGTACATTTCGGATCTTCTAAGGAGAACAGCTGAGAAATCACTGAGGAATGTTCTTGTTGCATGTGAGAATGCTTTTGGCATAGTGGAGTCGTCTTTCGGGGCTGCCATGCAGTCTTTTCACAGGAAAGAATACGATGATATGCTCAAGCTTGAACAGGTTGCGCCAAGAGCACAGGCCAGCTGTGAAACTAGTTTCACAGCACCACCAAGTCCTCCAAATCCATTGGCAGAGAGGAATAGGGAGATGAGGATTCTGATAACCATGGCTATTGTCTCTGGAAAGGCAATGCTCAAGCTTTGATGTTTTTTGTTAGGCCTCCACAACGTTGTTTGCTGTTAGTTTGCGACCAACCCTTCTCTAGTTTTAAAGTGTAATCGTTCATTATATCGGTGGATTTGTACTCCATGGAATAAAATTTGAACCGTTCATTTTATTTTGATTTTTTCTCTTTTTTTCTTTTTGAGATTTTATATATTATTATTCTTCATCTATGTATATGTGTGTGTATTCAGATAAATCATGTGTAACCTTATTATCGATTTCGTTGCGAGGCCACACTCTCGACACCGGTAAGACATTGATTTGGTTGCGTAGCCACGCTTCTGACAATGGTAAGAAAGTGCGCAAAAGCTTGGCATCATAAATAACCTCAAATCTTTCACAAGCATCGTGTCTTGTTACTGCTTAAGACAAATGACGAGTCCTTTCTGAAATCTTGTTTGAATCTTCCCCTTCCAGCCTGAAGCAAAACTCTCTAGATACATATCTAGCAAGGTCATTTATGAGGTCATGCATAATAAATAATGGATCCCCGTTTGATCCTTAAAAAACTGGCCTTGATTTGCCATTAGATTGCTGGAAAAACGACCTTGAAACAAGCTCATGGAAGAACTCATTTCCAACTTCCACCATCTCCTTGTTTCCATTAGGTGGAACTAGAAACCCCTCTGCCATCCATAAACGGACTAATTCATCCTTGTTAAATTCATGATTCTCTGGAAATATTGCACAGTAAGCAAAGCATTGCTTCAGCTGTGGTGGAAGATAGTGATAAATCAATCTGAGAACAGGAAGAATACCATCACTTTGCTCCTCAAGATCTTCTCCCATTCCTTGGCATCTCTTTTAGAGCGTAGGAGACCTCCAAGGGCTTTCGCAGCTAAAGGTAACCCTTTGCACTTTCTTACCACTTCCTTACCTATTTCTTCCAACTCTGGACGTTCACTGCAACTCTGGGCCTCACAAATTATTAGTAATTATTACTCAACCAGAATAAATTTTATTTCCTTTAGCTATTGTATGGAATTAAATTTTGACTTCGCTTACTTCTTTCACTGCCATCAATCCATCGATGCTCGTTTTCAGCTAAATTAATTTCCAGAATTAAAAAAAAATGACCCCATCAAAACATTACATCAGTAATTACAATAAAAATAAAATAACACGTGGCACACAGTATCTCCATGGCCATATATTTGGAAACAAAAACCAATCTCTCCTTTTTATACAAAAATCTTTGATCTCTTACTACTCTAATTAATTTTAGCGTTGTAAGATTAATGACTAAACATAGGATGATTTCTCATTCCATAATTCCTCGAGCCATAATCACAAAGTGGCAGGTTTACCATATAATTGCTATAGCTTGCATATGGGGCTTGATCATGCATTCAACTCTTTCCTTCTTCTCAAACCTTTGCTTTACTCGCAACATCTTCTCAAACATATATTTGGAAAAGACATTCACCTCTACAGTACATATCATCACATCACTAAATTCTAATTCTAACAGCAGAAAAATGACCTTTTCTCGTTGTTTCTCCCTATTTGCTCCGCTTCTAGCCATCATTCTCTTGACCAGCCCTGCCTTAAGTGAAGCCCGAGATTCCCAGGATTTAATCGACGAGGTCTGTCGGCAAATGGAAGACTACGGTTTCTGCAACAGGGTTTTTCACGAGAACATGGAAAGCCCGGAGATAGACCATGTTGGTCTCACAGCAATAGCAATGGAGCAGACGATAACAAACGCAACCAGCACTCACGAGTATATTTCGGATCTTCTAAGGAGAACAACTGAGAAATCACTGAGGAATGTTCTTGTTGCATGTGAGAATGCTTTCGGCATAGTGGAGTCGTCTTTCGGGGCTGCCATGCAGTCTTTTCACAGGAAAGAATACGATGATATGCTCAAGCTTGAACAGGTTGCACCAAGAGCACAAGCCAGCTGTGAAACTAGTTTCACAGCACCACCAAGTCCTCCAAATCCATTGGCAGAGAGGAATAGGGAGATGAGGATTCTGATTACCATGGCTATTGTCTCTGGAAAGGAAATACTCAAGCTTTGATGTTTTTTGTTAGGCCTCCACAACGTTGTTTGCTGTTAGTTTGCGACCAACCCTTCTCTAGTTTTAAAGTGTAATCGTTCATTATATCGGTGGATTTGTACTCCATGGAATAAAATTTGAACCGTTCATTTTATTTTGATTTTTTCTCATTTTTTCTTTTTGAGATTTTATATATTATTATTCTTCATCTATGTATGTGTGTGTATTTGTTAGATTTGAAGTGAGTTTAGCTTTGGATAAGAAGGATTTTGTATTAGCTGTAGGATTTGGATTTTGTATTAGCTGTAGGATTTCTGATTTGATAGCCTAAGTGTTTGAATTTGAAACAGGTTTTGAATTTCAAAACCTGTATTTATCCAAATCTCTCAGGATTGTTGAGAGATTTGTGGCTTTTGATTCAATTGCTTTGTAAGCCTATTTATAGGCATTTTCGAGTTCAATAAAGATTATGTGATTTGATTCCAGAAATTTATTGATTTGTAAACCTTCAAGCAAGTCTCGGTTTTTCAACATTAATCTGAACAGTAACTGTTCATAAACAGGTACTGTTCAGATCATTAAATCCAACAGCATTCAGATAAAATTTATAACAAAAGCTTATTTTTATTGGGATAAAATTTTAATCATTGATTCAACCTCGAAGCATTCCAACTATTGGTTCTAAGTAAATATCTTGAAGTTGTCAGTTTTGATAATTCAGGTTGTCTAAACTGACAACTTTAGATCAATGTTATGTCATCATTTTGGTTCAAATTTGTAGAAGAAACGAAATCTTAAATATCTTAGAAAAGTAGTTATTCAAACAACTTTTTCATGATAAAAAATAAAAATAAAATGAACAAGATTGTGTGTCGTCTAGTTTCTCTTAATGGACCAAACGACATGTTGTTTGGTGCCTCTTTTTTTTTTTCTTCTCCAGAACAATGTTGTTTTGGAGTTTTTGCTCAAAGTACATTTTGATCCTTTGACTTTTAGTTTGTTTAATTATATTCTTAAATAGCCTGAAACTTTTAATTTTGTACAATGTCACCCATGACAATTTTCAATGGCAGCCTTGAATTTAAGCACCTTTTTTATTTGATCACTACACTGGGCTCAAATTTATATAATTTAACCCTCAATTGATCATTTCAATTTCACCATTGATTTCAGCCAATTATATCCTTATAGTTCGATGTCTTTTACAAATTGGTCTTTGATTACTAATTTTTTTCAATTTGGTCCTTAATTGACCCCACAACTTTGATTTGCTTGGAATTTTACTCCTAATTTCAACCAGTTGCCATGGAAAATAAATTAATTTGGTCTCTAAAAATTAATCTTTTTAATTAAGCTCAAATTAGGCTTCCAAACTTAATTCTTCATCAATTCAGCCCCACATAAAATAATATGTTTTACAAACAATCAACTTTGAAGTCATTTAAAATATCATTACAAAACCAAGGATAGTATAATATAAGTTCTTAAGTTGAACACATATTATTAGAAAAAATTGAAGAAAAAAAAAACATACCTCCATTTATTAATCTGTAAAGTGCATGAGTAAAAACAACGAAAGAAATCAATTATTAATACAAACCATGCATTACTGCGTGACTGTCTCCGCTTCTCCGTCTCAAGACATGTTGCATTCTGGTGGAAATCCTTGGGGAAACCTCTTAGCATCTGTGCAATAATTATATATCATGTTGTTCGTTTGGACCCACTGTAGCTTATCTAGATTTGTTGAATCAAGATCTTCTGAAAGCCAAGCAGGAGGGGAGAAATTATTTGAATCACAAGAAGATGCACCATTGATCCAAACACAAGCATTGCTAGCATTGAAGCTCGTATAGGAGGCGGTGAAAGGAGCTTGTGACCAATCAGTCTTGACTAGTCCACCTCTTGTAGCCCAGTCATCTGCGTTCCATAATGTAGAGTAGATTCTCATTGGTTGATACCTTGGAAATGGAACACCGATTGATTCCATGTTCTTGAACTCCCTGATAGGGCTGCCATCTACATAGAAGCTGATACAAATGAGAAAGAAAACGTTAGCAAGAAAGAAAGAAAAACTTGATAATATTGGATTTAGGCATGGGAGCAAGTGTTAATTAAGCTTACATGATTCTTTGTGGGTTCCAAAGGATGGAATAGGTGTGGAAATCAGCAGTTGGATCAAACCAGAGATAAAATTGCTGCTCCTTCTCGCCTTTGCCTTGGCTATACACGTTAGTATGAAGAATGTAAGGATCTCCACTCAAGTTCCCCAAGAACTCAAAGTCTATCTCATCCCATGCTGACCCTTTTGATTGTAACTGAAGATATACCAGCAGAGATTAATAACACCAAGAGCAAATGTTCGGTTTGTGTGCTCAAAATAGTCATTAATATTAAGAAGACTTACATAGTAGGCAGTTACAGTGCCTGCAGAATTGCCAGGGACAAGCTTGAGTCGCATATCAATCTTTCCAAACAAATACTCGTTCTTGGACTGGAATCCTGAGCCAGAAGCTTGGTCAAGATTGAGATTAAGAAGCTCACCATCGTTGAGTATCATAGCTCGCCAATCTCCCCAGATAATATCAAAGTCCTGGTAGAAGTTACCAAGAGACGATCCCGTCAAAGAAGTAAGTGTAAACAACACCAATACCAACAACATCGGAACTCTTGAAGAAGCAAGAAAAGAAGTCATCGAGAGAGAAATGAGTGTAATTATTTTCCAAGAAAATTAGTTTGTTTTGAAGTGAGGAGATGCGCAAGATTTGGTGGGTATTAATAGGAGAAGTTGTGGCGGTGGATGAGATGTGCCTTGGAAGGAAGTTGCACTTCAGCTGTGGCCAGATGGACAAATTCTGCGAAGAAATGGCTGTAATCAATTGACATGCACAGACAAGTCGTTGCACGCGGTCTAGCATGCATATTTTTGATGAAAAAGATGGAGATTAATTGGTGGTTTAAGATGAGGCCCAGGGTTCTTCCAGCAGCCATCAAGCTGTTGATTCGTCGGTCCACTGCTTCCACCCAACGTGTTTTTCTTGACTAAACCACCACCGTCGCCAACGAGTCGATAGTGTGCTGTGGTTTTGGTACGTGTATCTAAGCGGTGAAGTTGTTGCTATGTATAATATATATATATATGAAAAGTCAAAAGTGAAATAATAATATAAGTTATATTTAAAGAAATTTCCATTTTTAGATCAAGATGGTTTTTAATATAATATCATATTCTAAATTATTGAACAATACGAATTCTGATTTCACAATACAGTGCTAATATTATTTTCCCTTTGCATTTCATGAACGAATCAAAGTTTGAATTTTTTTAGAAAGTGAACGGATGAGAAAATAATGCGAATAACATATCGTGAGACGCAGTGTTTAAATGGCTAAAATTACAATCTGTTAAGGACTTCGTATGTGTTTGATAGCGCACCTTCATATATATTTGATATTGCGGTCTTTTTTATTTAAAAGAATTTTTTGAGGAAAACACAAAACTCGAACTTTTTTTCTAGTGCAACGCACTTTTGAAACATTCTTACAAGAACATTAACTACTAACATTTCCAAACACTGCCTTGTAGGAGAGGAGACAAGGCTAGAAAGCTTAGAAGGAAAAGCCAGAACCAAAGCATTACATAAATTTATGATATATAAATTTATGATGTCTGCAGAAATCTGATCAGGACTGTTCATCGTTCGTTCAAACTGATAATCGAAATCAAATGAACAACATTCGCCCAAAAATATCGATGCATTGCAATATGTTACCCTGGGCAAGTACCACCACAATAATTGTCATCGAGCAATGGCTGGTCAATGAAAGAATCATAAATCTCAATGAGCTCTACTAGCAATAAACTTGTATCATACATCATGTTAAAACTGTGAATCATGAATTATTTCAAAACTATAGGTATAATTCGTCAATTTCTATTACAGTAATAATATCTTACACATCTAAAGATACATTCTCTTGCCGATTACAGGATAAGAAATCCGCAAACACCGACCCCTCCTGGCAAGATTCCCAAAATGAAGATCGATGAAAAACCCATTTCTTAAGCCTGCCACAATTCATCAGACAAAGTTAGAACCAGCAAAACATGGATTTTTATCATTGTTTCATAGCGAAACACTATGACCCTACCTTGCTAGCAATGTTGTTGGAAAGCCAGTCTAGTCCTTCGTAAAGACCTTCACCAGAAGTGGCACAAGTGCTCTGGATATACCTGCAACAAACATAAAGATCGGATGGCATCAATGAATATTAAATAGAAGCAAACTATCCAGAAATTTGCAATGGAGATATTATCAATTACCAGTGGCGTTGACGAAGAGAATGAAGACCAAGCTTATCTGTGATTTCAGCAGCATTCATAGCATTTGGAAGATCTTGCTTGTTTGCAAAAACAAGTAGCACAGCATCCCTCAATTCATCCTACTCAAGAGAATAAAATTTCATTATTAAGATGCACAAAACCATATAAGAAAACATTAAGATCTAAGGCTTATGGCTACCTCGTTCAACATCCTGTGCAGCTCATCCCTAGCTTCAACAACACGGTCGCGATCATTGCTATCAACCACAAAGATGAGCCCTTGAGTGTTTTGGAAATAATGTCTCCATAAAGGTCGAATCTGTGCAAATTAAGAACAAAGGTATGTAAACGTGTAAAATTAAGAAGACAGAAAGTCTATACTCCTAAAGTTTCAGCCATGCAATGGATAGCTCTCTTCGTAAGAAAAGGGTAAGGTTGTACACTTAAGTGGCTAAATCTGCATGGTTTATGTTTTTTGTCTTGATATGATGGAGAGATATATTATACTCAAGAGTTGACACCACAAGATAGCAGATTTTTCATACCTTGTCCTGGCCACCAACATCCCAGACAGTGAAGCTTATGTTCTTGTATTCCACGGTCTCCACATTAAACCCTGAAAGGAAGCTACATATAAGCATCCTTTACAAGAAAACACAATAAACTCAGTACTGAGCAGCTCTATAGTACCAATAATATTTTGATAGCATACCAATTGTTGGAATAGTAGTGACAATCTCCCCGAGCTTGAGCTTGTACAAGATGGTGGTCTTACCAGCAGCATCAAGACCCACCATGAGAATTCTCATTTCTCTCTTGGCAAACAGACGGCTAAAAAGCTTGGTGAATGAGAGCCCCATCTTTCCAAGTTCTTAGCTGCATCGAGAAAAAAATCAGCAAAACAGAAAAACTTGTAGAAATAGATCACTCTTACATCAACCTTAACATTCTATCATTCACACAAATCAATCACAATAAAAATAGATTGATGTGCAAACAAAATCTCCACGCACATCCTCTCACAAATACAAGAAAAGTCTTCCCCTTTCTATACCATTTCACAGATCACACAAAATTCAATCTATTAACAAACAAATCATAAACAAAAACAAAACTTTTACAAATTACAATGCATGAACCTTTCAATTCCTTCATTTTCCTTTCATTATTTTACCCCGAACCAACATTCTATAGATTCATGATCTCCCTTTTATCAATACCAAACAAAACATGCAATATGATCATAAAAGAATTCAGAAAACACCCCTAAAACAGATCCAATCTAACAAGGGTCAGATCTATTAACCCTTCAAAACAAAACCAAAAAGAAAAAAAAACCTCGACCACATTAAGACTAGTCAAGTTCTACAGTAGCAACATCGACAACCAATATAAATATATAGAAAATCAAAGCGAGTTGGAAACGCTTACAGAGACGCAGAGGAAGAGAGAGGGCAGGATCTGCGCTGGGCAGAGAGGGAGATGAAAGAAATGGGAAAGAGAGACGGATGGCCTATCAAGGTGCGCTGGGAATTTAGATATGGATGGAAGTTAGCGGCGTTAATGGGTTGACGACGTTAGTGCCAAACTGAGATTTTTTTTGTGGACCCTACATTGTTTTTGGGTGGTTGATTTATTATATTGCTAATCACTAGTAATTTATTTTCTCATTTTAGCATGGGAGCAAATTCTAAATTTACCCTATAAATATAGGATTATTTTACCTAATTGTTTTATTCTATTTAATTAGCTCAATAAATCTTATAACTAACTTCTATAAAGTTCTTATGTTGAAAATCTAGATTTAATTTCGATGATTATGATCATTCTTCTCCTTGGAATCCCCATTAATTTTCAATTAAATTTGGTTTTTTTATATTATGGATTTGACTTCAAAAGGGAACAACTAGAGAGAGAAATTATAAATTTCTCATTTAAATATGAATTATTTGAATGATGTCCACAATCAAGTGTTTAGTGATTTCTTAAAAAACCAAGAAAAATGATATAGTGCTTCATTCACAACTATATGTTTACCATTATGATACTTGTTGCAGTTACAGTTTAAAAAGTAGGATTATAAAAAATATTTTTCTAATTATAGTTTAAAAAATTATATGAATGGTTAGAAGAATTTTGAGATTGATTTTTCATGTCTATGTGAGAGGAAAAGCTTTCAATATTGTGTACACCATAAATTATTTATATATATATATATATATATATATATATATATATATATATATATATGAGGCTTTAATGTTCTGGAGAATCTTGTGATTGAGAAAGGCATATTACAGGGGAGGAAAGGGTACAAGAGGGAAGGAATCATTGAATGTGGCCAATATGCCTGCCAATTGGAAGAATATGTTGCCATGCTCATCTTCTTATTGGTTCTGTACTTGCTTGCCTACATTAGATTCTGTCTGGACAGCATGGTCTGGTCAAGATCTCCACTGGAGAAAGTGACATTTGCAAGGAGAAATTCGTTGACAACTTGGTCTGGACAATGTCTTTGTAATCATTCGTTCCTTTCTTCTTCTTTTGACTTCCAAGTGGCACTTATCCTGTTCTCTTTTCTGTTCACCCTTTCAGCTTTAACCAATGGCACTTCCGTCTGTCCAATCCTGGCATGAGCAGCCTAGAAACTGAAACCGGAGTGGCAACATCTTTTGCAGCAGGAAGTTTCTTGATTTCTGTAAGAAAAAAGAGATTCAAATTCTGAAGAAACAAAATCTAGTTGATGGTAAGAAGATGTTGCTGCAGAGACTCTGGAATGGATCCGTAATCCTTGCCTTCTATCAGTCTCTTTCCATGAACGATTCTGTTGAATTCAGAAGTTAAAAGTACATTTATCTCATCTTTTAGATTGTTAAAGAGGGTAAGAAATCATTCATTTCAACCTCTGCAAACTCATCAGCAATGCTAGTCCCCTTTTACGCAGCGTATCACTCTTCTACAACCGATCCTAGCTGTTGGAAGTATTGATAGCACGACCGGGACACTTGGAGTTTGATGAACAGATTGTTATGCAAGCATCCTGGGATAAGGTCAAGGACATCTGTAGGTGAAGTTACTTGGACTGGTAGTGAATCGAAGACAGTGCCTATATCTTGGATATACTTGCATGGAAGGAAGTTATGAAGAAAGATCGCTCGTAAGGTAACAAGACCACCAGATCTGGCACTCTTTATACTTGCTGTGTAGGAGCACGACAGAACATAGCCACACCCCGCCTCGAGTGTCGAGTTAGACAAAACATCAACTACCGAAAAATCAGTGGCTTTTTATTTATTTTTAAAGTACAATATTTTAAACAATTAATAAAAAACAATTAAAGATGCAAAATTTAAATAAAAAGTTCAAAGAAAAATCTTGAAATTAACTCAGTCAATCTGTACAGCATTATTCGTTCTCATTGAATCTTCACGAGCGAGCACTAACAGGGCAAAACAGCCAAAATAAATCAGCCTTTCAACACTAGAAATTTGCAAGGTTCTGCATAACGATGTTCAGAAAGTACAGCCTGCAATTCTTACGGGCAAAACAGCTACCACAGCCATCAAGCATAAGCTGGTCAACGAAAAAATCAGCAAAAACTTGCAAAACCAAACAAAAACTTTGAAGCAAAGGAACAATTACTTGAGAAACTGTGAATCATTAATTATTTTGGTATTATATATATAAGGATAGTTTGCAAGTTTCTATTACAGTAACATTATCTTGCAAAACCAAACAAATACATTTTCTCTTGCCAATATTACAAACAGGAATCCTCGAAACATCAAACCACCTCACAGTATTTCCCAAAATGAAGCGGAACGCCACCAAAAAGCTATAGAAATCCACCCATCTCTTAAGCCTGCCACAATCATCACACAAAGTTACTTTTAGCACGAACCAAACATTTTTTTATCATCATTTCCGACAAATTAATATGACCATACCTTGTTAGCAATGTTGTTAGATAGCCAGTCAAGTCCCTCATAGAGGCCTTCACCAGAAGTGGCACAGGTGCTCTGGATATACCTGAAATAAAACACACAGATTGGATGGCATATGTTAATTTGTATGAAACACCAAACTATAAACATGTTCAAAATGGGGATATAATCATTTACCAGTGGCGTTGACGAAGCGAATGAAGACCAAGTTTATCAGTAATTTCAGCAGCATTCATAGCATTTGGAAGATCTTGCTTGTTAGCAAACACAAGCAGCACAGCATCCCTCAATTCATCCTATTCAGAAGATAAATTTTCATCATTAGAGACAACAGTGACAAAAGCCCTAGTTAAAAGGTAAATCTTATGGCTATACCTCATTCAACATCCGATGCAGCTCATCCCTAGCTTCAACCACACGGTCACGATCATTGCTATCAACCACAAAGATGAGCCCTTGAGTGTTTTGGAAATAATGTCTCCACAATGGTCTAATCTGTGCAAATCATAAGAGTACATTGAAAAACAATTTCTCTTTCATGAAACGTGTAACATTTGAAAAGAGTACAAAACCCAAAATAACAAGGAAATGAGACATGTTAGAATGCATATGAGCAGGTGGGTTTTTCTACAAATGCTTCCAATTCAACTTGAGTTGCATCCTTGGTTGATCAGCATTAATGATATTGCAACCAAATCAATGCATTTCACCAAACATAATCAAACATGAGCAAACTTGGATATATGATTTATGATGTGCACCACAGCATTGAATGCTTTTCCTCACAAAGACAGGATAAACTAAAATAAAACTGTGGGTTCATTAATGTAGCTTACGAATATGTTATGTGCTGGTGGAAGAAAACTAGTCAGCACAAGACCGTCGATAAGCACATACATCGAGGTGGTTTTTTCAGGATTTACAAATGCTTCCAATTCAACTTGAGTTGCATCCTTAGTTGATCAGGGTTAAAGATAATGCAACCAAAGCAATGCATTTCACTAAACATAATCAAACATGAGGGAATTTGAAGATATGATTTATGGTGTGCACCACAGCATTGAAAGCTTTTCCTCACAAAGAAAGGATAAACTAAAATAAAACTGTGGGTTCATTAATGTAGCTTACGAATATGTTATGTGCTGGTGGAAGAAAACTAGCCAGCACAAGACCGTCGATAAGCACATACATCGAGGTGGTTTTTTCAGGATTTACAAATGCTTCCAATTCAACTTGAGTTGCATCCTTAGTTGATCAGGGTTAAAGATAATGCAACCAAAGCAATGCATTTCACTAAACATAATCAAACATGAGGGAATTTGAAGATATGATTTATGGTGTGCACCACAGCATTGAAAGCTTTTCCTCACAAAGAAAGGATAAACTAAAATAAAACTGTGGGTTCATTAATGTAGCTTACGAATATGTTATGTGCTGGTGGAAGAAAACTAGCCAGCACAAGACCGTCGATAAGCACATGCAACAAAACAACTAAAAACTTCAGCCAAAGACAACATTTACAACCAAAGACAACAGCATGTCGCCATGTCATGGATTGCCATTCCTCATTCCAACAAGGGGAAAAACATGAAAGACAAGATGGCTCCACTCGTTATAGCTTATGTATTTCCTGTGTGCAACGACAGCATATAATCAGCACTGGACTGTCCATAAGCAAATAGACAACAAGGGTGTGCATGTGAGAGTACACATATGCTTATCATAGTAAAATTTCAGCCATGCAATGGTTATCTTTCCCTTCATGCTAAAAACGGAAATATTGCAACATCAACTAGCTAAATCCATGTAGCTTACGATTTGATTATGTACTGAGGGAGCAATATCTAATCAGCACAAGACCGTCGATAAGCACATTTTAAAACCAGAGACAAGCACATACATGAATAGTGCCATATTTTGTCATTGACTAAAGATGACACATTTATGACACCGAGAAAATGATTTGATGCATTTCCTTGACATTGTAATTATGTCAATTATGCCCAGACTTCGCATTACAATTTACAACATTCACATACCTTGTCCTGGCCACCAACATCCCAGACAGTGAAGCTTATGTTCTTGTATTCTACAGTCTCCACATTGAACCCTGGATAGAAACAGACAGTTAGCAAGAATAACAAGAGCGCAATAATTCAGTACTAGATAGCTTTCAAGTAATGGGAAGTTTCGAGAAACAAACCGATTGTAGGGATAGTGGTGACAATCTCTCCAAGCTTGAGCTTGTACAAGATGGTGGTCTTACCAGCAGCATCAAGACCCACCATAAGAATTCTCATTTCTTTCTTGGCAAAAAGACGGCTAAAAAGCTTTGTGAATGAAAGCCCCATCTTTCCTAAATCTACCTGCATCATATAACCACGCAATCAGTCTTTAAGAAGATCACTTTTACATCCATTATACCATTTTCTCATTCACACCAATAAAAAAATCAAAATCAAACATCGCGTGGGAGCAAGCAAGATCTTAAAAAACATTAACTTAGTATAAAATATTTCCTTTTTAACACCACTTCACAGACGACACAAGGTCCATTCCATAAGGGAATTGAGAAACAGCAATTAATCATTGAGATCCAAGCTTGTATACACAGTAAAGCCCGTTCCTTTAAATTCCTCTATTTTCATTTCATTATTTCACACAAAAGCCAAGTTTATAGATTCATAATCTTCTTAATGTCAATACCAGCAAACAAAAGCAAGCAAAAGGGCCATTTAAAATCTTAACAAAGACATCAAAAACAGATATAATGTATCAAGGGTCAGATCTAGGAACCTTTAAAAGAAAAATCAAAAAGACAGACTATAGAACCAAAACAGAACAAATACCGTCAAAATCCAGTTCAAGATCTACAACAATGACAGCAAAATAAATAGAGAGAGAAAGTTTGCTTACAGATAGCGAGCAAGAGGGCAGAGTACAAAGAAGCTGCCCAGATAGAGAGGAAATGGGAAAGTGGGAGGCTCCATGTATCAACCGGTGCTTAAATACGGGGTGCGGTGAGTTAACAGCGTTAGTGACTTAACGATGTTAGGGTAAGAATAAGATCAATTGTTGAAATAAAATTACTAATATACGACAAGAAAAAAGGTAGCTTTTTTTTTATTAAAGAATTGACTAGGAGTGTATAAAAAAAACATTCGGCGGGAGTTTTTGCTTCTGTAATGAAAGACAATAGTAACATTTGCCGTTTATATTTGCTTCTCATGAATCTGACTTCTAGTCTTCTTCTCAAAATGAATAGAATTTAAATTAGTCCTAATAAATAAAATGAATTGAATAGTGTTTCTGAATAATCAGTACATGAACATTAAGTATATTATAGATCAGTTAATTAAATTTACATGTAATATCTAAAATAGTCTTTAAAAAGGGAAAGGGGAAGAAGGAGAGGCAAAAGAAAAGAAAAGGAGTAATGGGTAGATGGAAGATAAAAGCCGGGAGGAGAAGGGTAAAGAAGAAAAGGAGTAATGGGTGAGAGATGAGGAGGTAGAAGAAGAGAGCGACGTGTATAATGTTAAGGGGGGAATGAATTCCCCATCTTCTATGAAATGACTTTTCTAATTAAAAATATATATTTAAGTTAAGAAATTATTTATCTATAACTTCCAAAATTAAGATTCTTAAACATTAAAAAGCTAGATATTTTTTAAAGAATATAATGGTAATTTTAAATGTACTTATAAAATTTGATTAAAAAATTCATTAAAGGCAAGTTATAAATCATGACTTGAGAGGGTCAATCCGGTTGATCTCAATTATAATTTTTAAAAAACAAAAGGATCAAAATAATTCATTTTAATAAAAAAAAATAATGGATTAAAGGTTGAGTTTTGACTAAATCGATTAACTATTTTTATTATTTTTACTGAAACTAAACGTGAGAAAAAATAAAATGTATTATTTTATAAAATATGCTAAGAAAATCATATTTCCTCATAAAATTATAATATATTCATGAATCTTTACCTCACAAAAACTTGTGACAACTTACTTCTACCTTTTATTTTCACTCTTTTTATATATTAATGATCACCAATTTGTTATGCTATTGAAAGTCTTGTTTAGATTGAAGAAATTTAGTATGGTGCGCGTAAGTTGTATCATAATATCTTTATATATATAAACACACACAAAACATTTTCGTCATTCATTCTTGAACAAATACTTTAATTTGGTTATGATAATTCATTTATTTGAAATGATTAATTCATCATGAATTTTTGTTTTGAGTGGAACCAAAACTGAACTAATCATCAAACTCAACTAATCAAAATCACATTCAATAGTAACTTGATTAATTTTTTAAATTGAGATTATTTTTTATATGACTTCAGTGGACAAATTGTCACAAATCTGGTTTCAAAAACTTAAATGGTTAGACTAAACTTCACATTAGAGACATCAATGAACTCTCTGCTAGATTTCCCCTTACATTCATATCGCTAAGATTAAAGTCATAGTCAGGTAAAGGTATGGTTGCATGCATATTGTAATTTATAATGAATTGTGTATTTGGTATTGCGATTGATTTTGTGGTTGAGGTTTTAAAAAAACAGTTTCATGAAAAACATTTTTAGCTGCGGTTCATAACTGAAATTGAAGTGTTTGGTTAAAACTGTGGTTGAGTTTGAGGTTAATAAAAAGCAGTTTCTTGTGTTTAGTTACCAAGTTTTTCATATTTTTTTCAACATGTAAAATTACTTTAAAGTGTGTGTGTGTGTGTGTGTGTATTGCACATGAGCAGGTGGTTTTTTCTACACATGCTTCCAATTCAACTTGAGTTGCATCCTTAGTTGATCAGCATTAAAGATAACGCAACCAAATCAATGCATTTCACTAAACATGATCAAACACGAGGGAATTTGGATATATGATTTATGGTGTGCACCACAGCATTGAAAGCTTTTCCTCACAAAGACAGGATAAACTAAAATAAAACGGTGGGTTCATTAATGTAGCTTACGAAAATGTTATGTGCTGGTTGAAGAAAACTAGCCAGCACAAGACCGTCGATAAGCACATGCACGAAAACGACTAAAAACTTCAGCCACAGACAACATTTATAACCAAAGACAACAACATGTCGCCATGTCATGGATTGTCATTCCTCATTCCAACAAGGGGAATAACATGAAAGACAAGATGGCCCTGCTCGTTATAGCTTATGTATTTCTTGTGTGCAATGACAACATATAATCAGCACTAGACTGTCCATAAGCAAATAGACAACAAGGGCATGTGAGTACACAAATGCTTATAATAGTAAAATTTCAGTCATGCAATGGTTATCTTTCCCTTCATGCTGAAAAAGGAAATATTGCGACATTAACTGTCTAAATCCATGTAGTTTACGATTTGATTATGTACTGAGGGAGCAATATCTACTCAGCACAAGACCATCGATAAGCACATTTTAAAACCAGAGACAAGCACAGACATGAATAGTGCCATATTTTGTCATTGACTAAGTGGGTGTTTGGCTCCGCGTTTCAACCTGTGGTTGAAGCAAAACGCGGGCCAAACACAATAATTAACCAAACAGCTGAATATTTGTTGATGATGGGTCCCACTACTTTTACATCAATTCGGTCGCTGACGCAAAAGCATCTGAGAGATGCTTCTGCGTCTGCGGCCCGCGTGTGAACTTCGTGACAAAACGCTCTCCCTCGAAAATTTGCAGACATAAAAGCCAGCGTTAAGGCTAGAAGTTAGAACACAAATCCAGCAGACAAATATTGATAATCAATTATGAGTAGCCATTTCTCTTCTTGGTCTCGGCAAGAAGACAAGCAATTCGAGCAGGCCCTTGTCTTGTTCCCTGAGGAGACGCCAAACTGATGGGAGAAGATTTCAAGCTATGTTCCTGGAAAGAGTTAGCGTGAAGTAAGGAAACATTACGAGGATCTGGTTCATATATATATATTACCTATAATATAAATCCCGTGGCCAATTCATTGTGCGGCTTAGCACTTAGACTGAAGTTACTGTGGATTGTGGCAGTGTCCGGACCTTTATGCCCTTAATGAGGTCGCCTGTTTTCATTGTTTGCCAGGGGCTGCTTCGGCTTTTGCCTTTCATTCTAATGCCTAAGTGTTTTTTTGCTTTTCTTTTTGGGCAGAGAAGGCATCGGTCTCCCTACTCAGACTTGGTCGGGCGCTCGGAGAGGGGTGTTGATGGGCTGGTTTCTGGTCGGTCTGAGCCGGCGTTTGGTCGTCTTTTTCCCTCGGTTCGCCGGTTCGGTTGGTTGCTCCGTGAGGTATGCTTTTGCCCTCTGTTTTCTATCAATTTTTGGGTTCTTTCGGATTGCTTTCATTGGGTGCATTGGTTCAGTTTTATTGCTTTTTTTTGCTTCTTTTCTCTCGGTTTATGGTTTCTCTGGGCTGGGTTGTGGGTGGTTCGTTTAATTGGGTTGGTTTGGATTTCGTTTGTTCCTTCCTGTATAGTGGGGGCTGGGCATTTCGTTTGGTTTCATTGGGTTCGGGTTGCTTGCATTTTCATGTTTGTGTACGTTGGGTTGTGGGTAATTGGTTTAATTGGGTTGGGGTTCGATTTTTTCTTCGATTCAATGTTGATTTCATTCTCGGGTGAACTTTGGGTTGGCTTTGATTTGGCTTGATTGCATGCGGGTTGGTTGGTTCTTCCTTTGTTGGTATTGATGTGGTTCGATTGGGTCTGGTTTTTTCTGCATTCGGTTGGGGTTCCATTGCTTGGTTACTGTTTCGCTTTGGTTCTCTTAGTTCGTTAAACTTTTACTGTTGCAATCTAGTTTCTTTTGTTTTATTTGTGCTGTAACGTCATGTCATTTCACATTAATGTTGTTCTCTTTTTTTGCAGTGCCACATGCTACTATTTTGACTTCTTTTCACACCGTCGTTCTATGTCTACTAAGTTAAGTTTGATATATATTTCCCTGTTTTTTTGTTTTCATTTTGTTCTGCTGCATGCTTTTGTTCCTCTGGTTTGGTTTCCTGCTGTCTCTTGCTTGCTTTTTCTCTTTTCTTTTCATGCCTGCTTGGAATCTCTCTAATTCCTTCGATTTGTTTTGGAGGTTGTCGTCTGCTAATTGTGAGCTGTTACTGCCAAGACTTGCTTCCGTCCTTCGTGTTTTTCATTCTGCTTTTGAGGTTTGTTCTTTATGCTTTTTGTTCATGCTTGCTGGTTTGTTGTTTGTTTTTGCGTTTTTGCCACTCATAATCATATATTATTTGTTTATCGGTTGATGTGAGTTGGTCATCAAGTTATCATGCAAAAAATTAAAGGACAGGTTTAGAAAAAAGAATTCGGGTTGAGAGGGAAAGCTGAGAGGGCAGAGGGTTTTAGGGGAGGATGTTACATGTGGTTACAGAGGAAATAGAGGTTGTTGATGGGTTTATGCAGCTTTTTTTCCCCTTTCCCTTCAACCTTCGTGTTTATTTTGTTCTTAGTTTTTCCTGCTTCTTGGTTGATTGTGCTTTTACATTCTTTGTTGTTCGCATCTAAGGTTTTTATGTGGGACAAGCTAGAGGATTGAGGGTTTTGGGGGAGGATGTTAGATGTGGTTACTGAGGAAATAGAGGCTGTTGATGGGTTTATACAGCTTTCGATATTTTGATTATTACCATGTTAGTTTTTGAATTGGAGAGGTAGTTGTTGGGGGGCATTTTTTGTTTTGGAGATAAATTTACGGGTGGAAGAGAGAAGAGGTTAAGAGAGTGTTTTTGGCAACTAGCTGCAATACTTAGTCCATTTTTATGCCCTTTCCCTTCAACCTCCGTGTTTATTTTGTTCTTAGTTTTTCCTGCTCCTTGGTTGATTATGCTTTTGCATTCTTTGTAGTTCGCATTTAAGATTTTTATGTGGGACAAGCTTTCATTGTTTTGACTTCATTGCAAATGAGTGTTGGTCTTCTTTGGCGTTCATTATCGTTTTTTGTCGTCAATGTTAATAAAAAGATGAAACTAAAAAAAAAAAAAAAGCGTTGGAGTCCTAGATAACTCAGATCCTTTTGAGGTTGGGCTTGATGGATTATGTTGCAATTGAACTTGAAGTTGCTTTTATTCTTTGTTTAAAAAACATCTCTTAACATGCTCTAGGTAATTAGACTATTGATTCCGTTGTTTGATATTGAGCATCTTTTTATTTTATTTCAAAATTTAATTGATTTTTAAGCTTCTATTAATAACCTTTACAGGAGTTTCCATTGCAGAAAATCTGGTATGAGCAGAGTCAATTTCTTTAAAAAAATTGGGCATGTCTTTGCTTCATTCTTTATTTGCTAAACTTCAACAAACATTCATTACCTCTTCTAGATCTTACATATGTGCTTTTAAAAGGCAAAAACCAATTGAATATTGTATTAGAACACAATAAAAATGTTTCATCAACTACAATCCAACACTAGAAGACAACAATGGACTATCTCATCTTGGAGCTAAAATATTTCCTGGGTTTTTCCCCTCTCTCAAGGAGATTTTTGACTACATCTTAAGTGACAATCAATATTCAATGGAACAAATTAATAACATATAAATAGAAACAAAAGGATTAGATTGAAATGAGGTCAGATTCAAAACATCATTGATGGGATATTATTGTATTCAAATCGAAATCCAGAAAAACCATAGAGGAATCAATGTGGTGTTTTTTGTTTGGAAATTTAGCAGTGCCCATATTTCTTGGAAGCTGATGTAGCAATTGTGATGTTGCTTTTACCTTTGAATATTAGTTCCTCATTGTTTTGCCTTCAATACAAGTGAGTTTTGGATTTCTTTTCCTTGATAAAAGTGTTCAAATGTTTCAGGAAGAATTTCTGTTGCAAGCCTGCTTTGAACATCAATTTATTGGCTACAACAATTTTCTTTTGATCCATCATCTTTCTCTTTGCAAACATTGCTGCGTTCTTAGTTAGGTTCGTTTGTTAAGTTTTAATTTTTCATGCGGTGTGACTTTCTCTATCATGTATTTTTTTTCATGATGAGTTTTTCCAGCTTCTTAGTTTGCTTTGATTTTGCATTATTTGTTGTTCGCATCTCATTTTGTGGTTAGAAAGGAAATAAAGGCTATTGATTCGATTGCTTGATATTGAACATCTTCTTCTTTCATTTCAAAATTGAATTGATTGCATAGTGAATTATTTTTTAATCATCAAGGATAGACATAAAACCTCCACACATGCTCTAGGTAATTAGCTTATTGACTCAATCACAAGGTGAAGTTTGTAAGATAAGCACAAGAAACCTAGAGAAAGGAATTAATGGAGTTTGGGCTTGGAGTAATGAATAAATGAGAGAACAATTATCATAAAAAGTGAATGCAAGATTGACAAAATTCCGGTGTTGAAATGATGTTGATATATTAGAGGAGAGGCTGCCATTGATGACCCACAGAAGAACTCTCATGGCAGAAAATCTGGTATGGGTAGGGTCGATTTTAGAAAATAATAGGGGTTGTCTTTGCTTCATTTTTTTGTTCCTTTGCAGAAACAAACACTCATTGGCGCTTTGAAATTTCAGATGTCTGTATTTTAATGGCAACACAAGTTCTATGCTGTCATAATGCAAAATCAAAATTGTTTCACCTGCTATAATCCATCAACAATGAAAAACACTCCACTATTTCAACTTTGCCAACATTCTACTCTGTTTTTTTCCCCCTTTGTTCAAGAGATGTTCAAGTTCTTGATAACTTCAATCCTTTTCAGAGTAGGCTTAATGGCTTATCTAACAAATTAGCTTCAAGTGTTTGTTGTTATATTTGTTGAGATCATATCCAAAATTGGTTTACGTTATTAGACAATTGCTTCCATTACTTCATTTTTAGGATTTTTCTGATTTCATTCCAAAATTGAGTTCATTGCATTGTCATCAAGGATAAACATGAAACCTCCAAACATGCTCTAAGTAATTGGCTTGGAATGATGAATAAATGAGAGAACAATTATAATGAAGAGTGAATACAAGATTGACAAAGTTTCGGTGTTGAAATGATGTTCATATATTACACAAGAGGCTGCCATTGATGACCCATACAAGAACTCCCATGGCAAAAAATCTGGTATGGGTAGGGTCGATTTTTGAAAAAAATTGGGGCTGTCTTTGCTTAGTGTTGTTTTTTTTTCCTTAACAGCAATAGACAATCATTAGCACTTTTCAATTTTGCATATATGTTTTTAAATGGCAACACAAGTTTGATTTCTCAACAATTTGCTCTGTTTTTTACCACTCTGCTTAAAAGATGTTTGAGTTCTAGGTATCTTGAATCCTTTCAAGATTAGGCTTAATGGGTTGTCTACCAAATTACCTTCAAGTCTTTGTTGTTAGCTTTCTAAACATCATATCCAAAAATGGTATAGATTATTAGACAATTGATTCTATTGCTTCATTTTCAGCATTTTCTGATTTGATTCCAAAAATGAATTGCTTACATATTATAATTTTTTGTATCATCAAGGATCAATATAGAATCTCCAAACATGCTCTAGGTAATTAGCCTATTAACTCAATTGCAACGTGCGTTTGTGAGGTCAGTAAAAGAAAGGAAGGAGCAGAAATTGATTGGGTTGGGGCTTGGTTTAACGAATAACTAAAACAATTAAACTTCCTAAAAAACAACATGCCATGCAAGGCATTCATGTAATACATAGTCGAAAATAGTACTAAAACTTTACACCATTATCAATAGAAATATCGAGGATTTCTTTCAAAAAATACATTTTCCAATCTAGCAAAGAACTAAGTTTGGGTTTTGAGATGTTATTGATTTATTACAGGAAAATCTGCCATTCACAACCCTTACAAGATCATTTTCTTTTGTTATCAAATTACCTTCATGTCTTTGTTGTTATCTTTCTAAACATCATATCCAAAAATGGTATACATTATTAGATAATTGATTCTATTGCTTCATTTTGAGCATTTTCTGATGTCATTCCAAGATTGAATTGCTTGCATATTATAATTTTTCATATCATCAAGAATCAGCATAAAATCTCCAAACATGCTCTTGGTAATTAGCCTATTCACTTAATTGCAAGGTGGGTTTGTGAGATCAGTTGAAGAAAGGTAGGAGTAGAAATTGATTGGGTTGGGGCTTGGTGTAGTGAATGAGTAAAGCATTTGAACTTCCTAAGAAAGAGCATACCATTAACAACCCTTAAAAGAGCTTCCATTGCAGGAAATCTGGTATGGGTAGGGTAGCTTCCTAAAACAATTTCGGTCTATCTTTGCTTGGTGTTTTTTCCCCTAAAATTCAACAAACATTCATATGCAACTCTAGATCTTACATAACTGTTTTTTAATGGCGAAACCAGTTGAATACTGTATTAGTACACAATAAAAGTGTTTCGGCAACTACAATACAATACTTGAAAACAGCAATGCACTATCTCAGCTTGGACAAAAACACTATCCAAAAATGGCATAGATTATTAGACAGAAGGGTTAGATTGAGATGACGTTAGATTGAAATCATCATTAAAGGGGTATCATTGTAGTCAAAATTAAATTAAATTTGATGCAGAAACTAATTCATTGTTTGTTAGCAGTTGATCCATTTTTCCCTCCTCTTTAGAAATCAAACGTATACAATGATTCTCAACAGCAATATTCCCCTTAAAACAATAGCATTCTCTTGATCTGATTAACTGTTTTGCCCTCTTTTGTCTTTCCAATAGTATTCAAGTTGCGATTTATATTTTAATCTTCCGAGCTATTTATTCCTTCAACTTCGTCGATATATGTGTCACTTGCTTGCTATGGTTTTTTCATTCTTATATATATCATTCATTGTTATCCTCTTAGGCTTATGCTTCTATGTAGATGTTGGTTTTTTGATCAGGAATATGTAACAAAACTATAAATGAGCATCTTTACTAAAGTCAGGAAAAACAAGTCCTAAAACATATAAACAAAAGATGCAAGGCTTATTAAAATATTTATCTTCTATTTATATTTTATTAAAATTTTATATATGCTTATTTATTTTCCCATTTGCATTTGCGCTTCTTCTATGAGCATTAATTGGGATAAAGCTGTGAATTTTTTAATTTCGTTGAGGATTTGCTCAAACAAGGATTAGAGATTGCAATTGAAGTATATAAGGCTTCACCTAAGTTTGATAATGATTGCTCTGCATAATGTTTTGGTTGACAAATTGTGTATTGTTCGATATATATGTATATATGTATCTATATGTGAAATCTTGGTGTGCAAATTGGCTCTTTTAATTTTTATCTTATGTGTGTGGTGTAAGATGGACTTTAGGAATGAATATGGTCCTGAGCATATTCTAGAATAAATTATGCAGTTGATTGTATTAAAAATAGATGTGATTGTGCATAAAATGTGATTCAAATTGTGTGCAGGTTGTGTTATGGATAACTTGGGATCTCCCAATATAGAGGAGACTTTGCCGAAATTTCGTTAGAAATTTCGCGAGAGGAAAAAAAAAAGAAAAAATTCTCATGCTTCATCTACCCTTTTTATAGGGGTTTGTTGTGTTGGTATGGAACAAATAAACATTGTTGCATTCAATTAGTCTTGATTATTGTTGCTACTGTTTGTACTGTTGATGTTTGTTTTCTCTACTGCTACTATTATTACCTAAATTGTTTCTATTATTATTGAGGTTACTATTATTAAAGTTATTAACATTTTCATTTTGAACTATACATCCAGGTATTCCCTTGCTATAATTTAGCATTATAGTTTTCCATTAATCCAATTTTCCCCCCAATAATAGCATTCTCTTCCTTTTTCCTTTTTTTTTTTATGTCTACAATGATTTTTGCAGCATATAGTGTTAGTTTTTAACTGTTTCTTTACTGATTTGCTGCATTTTTTCTTCCATGATATTTCTTTGAATTTTCTATTAGATGACTTCATTTCTTCATCGTTTCATTTATGACCTTGCGATTTTTATGTTTTTTCAGGAAGATTAACAACAAAATGAGATGTCTCATTTTGAAGAGGGGTTTTCGCTTCGTTCTGCACCTCAATATCCCTCTATTTTGCACTGATGTACAAATTGTATAGTTAGGGCTCTTTTGTCATCTTTTGTGACACTGCATACATTCCAAAAGATGTAACCTATGTTTGCGAAACACACTCTTTTATGTTATGATTTTTAACTTTTTCTACAGGCTATATTATAAGTTTATTGTTATTAATTTAATTATATGATATTATATACACAGCAATGCCCGCGGCAACGCGCGGACAATATAGCTAGTATATATATATATGTTGTCGGTGGGAGAGATTGGTGTGTGGGTGTGTATATGTGTGTGTGGGTGTGTATATATATATAATTCTAATTCTAATTATATATATCTGTCGGGGGAGATTGGAGTGTGTGTATATATATATATATATATAATTAATATATTGAAAATAATGTAATTATATTAAAAATATTTGTTTTTGTTTTTATTAAAAAATACCTCAATAAGAGAGTAAAAAAATTATATATAAAATTAATAATTATATTGTTGAAAAGTTTTTAATCGTGCACACTCATTATTACGTAACGTGATAGAACGCTCATTCGGCGTATAGAAACAGAGGTGGTGAATTTTACAAAACATGCCTGCTTATCCATACATAACACAAGTGAAGATTGTGGTTGCATCAATGGCACTACATAACTATATTAGAAGAAGATCACAAGATGATATAATTTTTGCCGAATATGATCGCAATCCTAATTTTGTTCCTGAAGATATTTTATCAGATGTTGTTTATCGATCAAATAGTCAGGAAATGTATACGCATTCATGTATGGATTTAGTTCGTGATGGAATTGCAAGTAGTGAGAGAATAAAACCAAGTGTCTAATTTATTTGCATTATTAATTATATTTTATTTTTGTGATTATTAATCTACAATATTTAAAAAACATTATATATGTGTGTGTGTGTTCTTTAAAGTAATTTCAACAATTGACAGCAATATGAAAATCATGGTAACCAAACACTCGAAACTGTTTTTCATTAAACTCAATATCAACTACAGTTTTAACCAAACACTAAAATTTCAGTAGAAGAAGATCACAAGATGATATAATTTTTGCCGAATATGATCGCAATCCTAATTTTGTTCCTGAAGATATTTTATCAGATGTTGTTTATCGATCAAATAGTCAGGAAATGTATACGCATTCATGTATGGATTTAGTTCGTGATGGAATTGCAAGTAGTGAGAGAATAAAACCAAGTGTCTAATTTATTTGCATTATTAATTATATTTTATTTTTGTGATTATTAATCTACAATATTTAAAAAACATTATATATGTGTGTGTGTGTTCTTTAAAGTAATTTCAACAATTGACAGCAATATGAAAATCATGGTAACCAAACACTCGAAACTGTTTTTCATTAAACTCAATATCAACTACAGTTTTAACCAAACACTAAAATTTCAGTAGAAGAAGATCATAAGATGATATAATTTTTGCCGAATATGATCGCAATCCTAATTTTGTTCCTGAAGATATTTTATCAGATGTTGTTTATCGATCAAATAGTAAGGAAATGTATACGCATTCATGTATGGATTTAGTTCGTGATGGAATTGCAAGTAGTGAGAGAATAAAACCAAGTGTCTAATTTATTTGCATTATTAATTATATTTTATTTTTGTGATTATTAATCTACAATATTTAAAAAACATTATATATGTGTGTGTGTGTTCTTTAAAGTAATTTCAACAATTGACAGCAATATGAAAATCATGGTAACCAAACACACGAAACTGTTTTTCATTAAACTCAATATCAACTACAGTTTTAACCAAACACTAAAATTTCAGTTATGAACCGCAGCTAAAAGCGCTTTTTCATAAAACTGCTTTTTTTCAACCTCAACCACAACAGCAACCGCCACGTCAAACAGGCTCTAAAGATGACACATTTATGACACCGAGAAAATGATTTGATGCATTACTTGATATTGTAATTATACACGTAGTTCTCATTACAATTTATAGCTTTTACATACCTTGTCCTGGCCACCAACATCCCAGACAGTGAAGCTTATGTTCTTGTATTCTACAGTCTCCACATTGAAACCTGGATAGAGGCAGACAGTTAGCAAGAAAAACAAGAGCGCAATAAATTGAGTACTAGATAGCTTGCAAGTAATGGTAAGTTTCGAGTAACACACCGATTGTAGGGATAGTGGTGACAATCTCTCCAAGCTTGAGCTTGTACAAGATGGTGGTCTTACCAGCAGCGTCAAGACCCACCATGAGAATTCTCATTTCTTTCTTGGCAAAAAGACGGCTAAAAAGCTTTGTGAATGTAAGCCCCATCTTTCCTAAATCTCACCTGCATCATATAACCACGCAATCAGTCTTTAAAAAGATCACTTTTACATCCATTATAGCATTTTCTCATTCACACCAATAAAACAATCAAAATCAAACAACCAGCTTTTCAAATGTCGTGTAACAATCTTATTCTGTAACAATCTTTTGGTGCCTCCTTGAGGTAAAGCATGAAATGTCGTGTACGCTGATGCTTGACTTGCGGTGTGCACTTTTGAGTCTTAAACACAGGCAAGCACTAATTTCCTGGTGCTTTCCTTTTCAAAAACTAAGTCTTCTTCCTTAGATTTGCAGGAGCCATCACAAGTTCACACCAGCTTGTTCCATATATTTTCTCCAACTCCAAGAAATTGCCCTCTTCATTATTCACTTGAAGATCACGTCGACGAGATTAATTGATGAGAAATTGTATTCAAGATGTAACTTCTTGATCAGAATTTTCCAACATGCATGATGGTTTGTGTGCAGAAATATATATATATATATATATATATATATATATATATATATATATATATATATATATATCGACAACAAAGTCAACAAGACATTCTTAGGAGGAGCTCCGAGATAAATGTAGTTAATTACAACACTCATTTATTGATAACATCAAAAGTAAGGCTAATCTATTAGAGACCAACATGCTAAGAAGCACCCAATAAGTGGACAGATACAATCAAATGCATGCTGGACAAGTTCTGAGCGAATATAAATTTGGAAGCAAACAACTGATCCCCCCACCAACAACCACTGCTAAGACCCTAAGATCTTCTGAAGTTGGAGAGCTTACGAAAATTAACCACCAGAAAACAGTAGCAAGTGTCAATGCACTCTTCAATGAAGTGAAACCATCGGCCCCGCCAAAGTGGATTTATGTAGAGAACTGCTCCGATTGTCAACACCACAATTATGTAACTTACACCAAAGCTCACATAGAAAACATCCATGTCAATAAAACCATCATCTTCTCGTTCATCATTAGGCATGGGCTGTGATGTTGAAGGCAATAAGTGTTTTGGTTGTTGCGGAAGAAGGTTGGGTATTTGGGTAGGTCCTATTTATACTACTACTCTTCAGCTCTCTTCTTCCCCTGATAAATATAAAATTATTTTCTCGACAGTGAATGGAAGAGACTTTTGAATCCGAATAAAAATTGAAAAAAATAATTATGATTTTCTTTTTTTGGTAGCAAAAACACGGCATCATGCCTTAATGAAATTTGCCTAAAATTCTTCTTTCTTGTGATAGGCAGTTCAAGTGCTGTATTCCATGCCTGTTTCACGTTGGCAGGAAGCTACCAGGAATACCATTTTGACAGGGAAACCCCACATATACCTCTGGCAAACCCCTTAGAATTGAATTAGTAAGGGCCTGTTTGGTATTGCGGTTGCTGTTGCGGTTGAGGTTGAAAAAATGGAGTTTCAAAAAAAGCACTTTTTACTGTGGTTCAAAAAAAGCAGTTAAGTGTTTGGTTAAAACTGTGGTTGGGTTGAAAGTTGAAGAAAAAGCAGTTTTGGTGTTTGGTTTCCAAACTTTACAAACTGCTTTTAACTTGTAAAATTACTTAAAAGGGCTTGGAAATATACACACACATACATCCATCCATATATATATATGTAACTTCTACAAATAAATTAAGATAAAATTCTAGTGAAAGTAGGAATCCTAGCTAATGTAGGAATCCTTCATGAAAAAGGATTTGTAATATACTAGTTTATTAGAATCATTACTTAATTAGAATATTATATCACCAAAATGTTCTTCTATCACACAAAATCTGCACCCCTAACCTTCCTGGTTCCAAGGGTACCAAAGAAGTGCAATACAAATTTGGAGAGTGAGAGAATTTAAGATTAAATGGACTAACAAGGTCCTTGCCAAGATATGCTCGAGTCCTTATAGAGAAGTTGTTATCAAACAGACATGATGGATTAATTGAATGATCTAGCTCTTGTGACCATAACAAGAGTTGATAAAAAACCCAACGAACTCCAGGTCATTGTAGGTTAACAACAGGAGAAAAAAAATGCACCATACGTGAAAGTGAGTTTATAAGTTAGATATTATTTACCTTCTGAAGAAAAAGGAAGGCAGAGAATGCAGTCCAAGAAGTGAAGGTTTGCAATCTCATCTGAAACTCAACTGTGCACAAAATTGAACTCTCATATGTGCAATTTGTTAGCATGACTTTCAAAATGCCATATGACAGTCAGTAAACTTCTGCAACCTTTTCTAGACCTTTATCTCAAAGTGAGTTTTAGTATATATTCTGTTAAGTTAGTTTTGCAGCTCATTCAGAATCAGTGTAACAGCTGCCTTCCTCATGTAGACAGAGTTTAAGGTAAATTTCAAATTCAATCCCTAAAGTTTACGTGCATTATCAATAAAACCTCAAGTTATCTCAAGTTATCTTTAACATGTTTAGCTAAATGAGTATCCAGTCAATTCCTTGTCACTTGTTCTACTTTAGCAGCAATCAAACTACAAGGTTTGCTGGTGGAAAATGGTCCCAAACTCCAATTTTACCAAAAGTAAAAAAATCAAGCTTCACTTAAATTTTTAGAATTCCTAAATAACATTTGGGATAATCCAATTTGGTGAATGCCTGCACGTATTTGCAGCATGCACAATAACAGCAGCATGAATATAGTACTGTAACCTAACCAGCATGAATAAAATTGGCATGCTGCTTGTTCCTTCTCAAATTTCTATCTATGATGGCAACATCAACAATTTTCCACCAGCAAACCATCACAAATCACTTCAAATAATATACTGAGAAATTTCACAGCAAAAATTCACACAACTTTCAACAAATTTACACAGAAAAATATATCAAAAATTTCTCAGTGGCAGAGAATAGAAAGATGAGGCACCCGTTTGGCAGAGAATAGAAAGGGAGAAGATGGGTGCAGAGAAGAAGGGAGAGACGAGAGATGTGCAGAGAAGAAGGGAGAGGCGTGCAGAGATGAAGGGAGAAGATGATTTCTGGAAATGGAGATGATTTCTGGAAATGGAGAAGATGAGAGGAGAAGATGATATTTCTGGAAAGGGAGAAGATGATAAATTTGGGTCTGATTTTTTTTGAGAATAAACGGGACTTCGAACGCAGTTTCGAATGGCGTTTCAAAAGCACCTCACAGGTGCTTTTTTTGAAACGTCGTTCGGGTGTAAAAATGGGGTGGGACCCACTAAAACAAAATGGTGTTTGGTCAAAACCAAACACCAAAACCCCATCCCGTTTGGCAAACGTGGAACGCACCACGTTGCCAAACGGGTGCTAAATGGTCAAAATTATCCCTTATAACTATCATAGAAACAACTTCACCTAAAAACTTAAAGAATTAGGTGAACTCCTAAAAATAATTTATATTATTTTCTATCATCCCTTCAAGTGAAATTTTTTTGGGCTTGAAACTTTCACACATGGTTTACACTACCTTGTGCTTAATTTTTATTAAATAGAATGAGGAGATGAGATTCAAACTTGTGATTACTAGATTAACAAAGCTCCAATACTAAAACGAAATTACTTTCTTCATTGTTGTATATATTCATGTTAAATAGGAATTACAAGTGTGAGTGACAGTTATGTAAAGCTAACATCATCATGGTTGTTTTTTGTGATATACATGGAAACTGTTAAGAATAGAGAATTAAGTATGAGAGGAAATCATGGTTGACAGATACAATCTCATCACCCATGATTCTCTCATTCACTCTGCACTGCTAACTTATATCTCTTCAATAACTCATAATTTACTCTAGTTTTCGGCGTTCCAACCATTGCAATTCAATTTTCTACATCAACCACGCCTTTATGGAAAAGAATTCCAAGAAAAATACTATAGAAACTGTGGCCCTGTGTGGATACTTTAAGGTTTCTAGCAGCGATAATGCACTATAAGATAGGACAATGCACTTTTAGCAACAGAGCAAGTTGCTCACATAAATAAAAATTTAAAAAAAAATGGTAGTAATTCAAAATTTGGTGTTTGGTATGATATTAGTAATAGTAATAATAATAAAAGCATATAATGAAATCAAAGATCTATTTTTTTATTAACGTGGGTGTTCGGACCAGCTTGTGTGTGCCTTGACTAATCTCACGGGCCCTGAAGTTAACGGTCATATAAATCTCTAATGACCATTATATTAGCAACCACAGGACTCAAACCTGAGATTACAGGGATAACAAATCTTTTAGTCTGCTCGTACCATTATGCCACCAACTAGATAATTCAAATATCCTACTTCATTACAGAGGAAGAGGGCATGGAAAAGGGATGGCCTGAATTTCTCTAACCTAACTTGGATAGATATACATCGCGTTGAAGGAAGCATGAGATGAGAAAGCACTTGGGGACTTGGCCTGGCGGGGAAGGGAATTGTTCCCTTTCCCAATTCCTGGGTTCGAGTCATCTCTCTGTACATTCCTGTCATCCCGGTGTGTATTACCTGTTTACTGGGCTTGCAAAATATTCAGGGATCCGGGAATTAGTTATGGTGCACGTAAGCTGGTCCGGACACCCCGGTTATATAAAAAAAAGGTATGAGATGAGAAATTGTTTTGATGATGGAGTGTATTATTTCAATTAGAATTCTTTCAATTATTTTAAAATCTTAATTAGAATTCGTCAAAATTAATGATTGTTTTGTCTAATTTAAGACTTCTGCTTATTGTTACCTTTACAGCACTACCGGAGAAATTGGCCAGCTATTTTCTCATAAATTATTGTCTAAGAATTCTATTTTGTGTTAAACGTTGGGGCCGGTGTGTAAAGGAGACAAAAGCAGGATATCCCACCTTCTCCATTACTCTTATTCTGTAACAATCTTTAAACGCTGGGGCCTGCTATTTTATCTTTGTTTAATTATTGTTTAATTAACGTTGGGGAAAAGTGGAGGGAGTTAGTTTTTCATTGATTTGGGCAGTGATGTTGAAGGCAATAAGTGTTTTGGTTGTTGCGGAAGAAGGTTGGGTATTGGGATTAAGGATTGGATTTTGATCTGTGGATGGATTTTGATCTGTAGAGGATGACATGGTGAGGACTTGGATCGTTAGCTCGTTGGAGATTGAGAGCTCTGATACCATATAGGAAATGTAAACACTGCAATTGAATTGAATTTCTAACTCAAATTGTATTGACATTAGTTCTGAGTTATATACAAGTACAGAAGGATTCAGTTTGGTAATTACATAAATGCAGAAGCTAAATCAACTGATTCTACCGTTACAGTGAAATCTAATTCTACCGTTACAATACAGCTGTAGAATTCTCATCTGTTATGGAATGTTATCAAGCATGATTTTATCCTGGTGCACTGAGTTGCTTTGATTGAGGGATTTCCAGATTATCCGTTATACATTGATACTTGCCAACTGAAGGAAACATACTACTAGCATAGAAAAAATCATGAAAAAGGTTCAAAACTAGATAATAATTTAATTGTTACCAACTGGTGATCCTTTCAGCTCTAAATTGTATGATAGATCCAAAGACTTGAGAGATGAAAACCCAGTTAGAGATGAGAAAATGCTATCATTAAATCGATTAAGGCTTAGGCCAAGGACATGCAGTTTCCTCAATTTTGATGATAGGACTTCAAAGCCTGCAAGAGAAATCTCCAAGTAAAATAATAAACACTAAACACCAGCCATTTTATCAATATAATCTCAGTATAATAATATTCACTCAGTAATATGATTATATAATAACAACATAAACCTTGATTCTCATGGCAACCAACTATTGTATTATTGCCCAAATCAAGACTTCGCAACTCTTTGAAAGGAAGAAACAAAGAAGCGTTGAGAACCAAATCGCCCACCCTCACATCCCTTGCACCCGAAAGAGTGAGTTGAATCACTCGCCTTGTAGTGTAACCACACTCGACTCTCCCCCACTCACAGCAATTACTAATGCTCTCATTACTCGTGTCCACCCAATCTCTCAAGTCATAGCCATTTGGGTCGATTGAAGATTTGATCTCCAAGAGACCCATTCTTTCTTCCTCCAGACACCCGTAACAACGACCATGCCATTCTCCAACCAAAGTGAATAATGTTAGCAGCATCCAAACCCACATTTTTCTCATCGTCATCTTAGATGAAGCACTACGTCTTATATTAATTGCTGTTTGTTATGTGCATTTGGGTAACGAAAGAGGTCCTATTTATACTACTACTCTTCAGCTCTCTTCTTCCCCTGATAAATATAAATTTATTTTCTCGACAGTGAATGGAAGAGACTTTTGAATCCGAATAAAAATTGAAAAAAATAATTATGATTTGCTTTTTTTGGTAGCAAAAACACGGCATCATGCCTTGTTGAAATATGCCTAAAATTCTTCTTTCTTGTGATAGGCAGTTCAAATGCTGTATTCCATGCCTGTTTTCAAGTTGGCAGGAAGCTACCAAGAACACCATTTTGACAGGGAAACCCCACATATACCTCTGGCAAACCCCTTAGAATTGAATTAGTAAATGGTCAAAATTATCACTTATAACTGTCAAGTAACAACCTTATCTAAAAACTTAAATGGTTAAATGAGGTCTTAAAATATAATTTATATTATTCTCTAACATTTCCTTCAAGTAAACATTTTTTGGGCTTGAAACTTGCACACATGGTCTACACTACCTTGTACTTAATTTTTATTAACTAGAATGAGGAGATGAGATTCAAACTCGTGATTACTAGATTAACAAAGCTCCAATACTAAAACGAAATTACTTTCTTCATTGTTGTATATATTCATGTTAAATAGGAATTACAAGTGTGAGTGACAGTTATGTAAAGCTAACATCATCATGGTTGTTTTTTGTGATATACATGGAAACTATTAAGAATAGAGAATTAAGTATGAGAGGAAATCATGGTTGACAGATACAATCTCATCACCCATGATTCTCTCATTCACTCTGCACTGCTAACTTATATCTCTTCAATAACTCATAATTTACTCTAGTTTTGGGCGTTCCAACCATTGCAATTCAATTTTCTACATCAACCACGCCTTTATGTAAAAGAGAATTCCAAGAAAAATACTATAGAAACTGTGACCCTGTGTGGATACTTTAAGGTTTCTAGCAGCGATAATGCACTATAAGATAGGACAATGCATTTTTAGCAACAGAGCAAGTTGCTCACATAAATAATTTTTTTTTAAAAAATGGTAGTAATTCCAAATTTGGTGTTCGGTATGATAGTAGTAATAGTAGTAATAATAAAACCATATAGTGAAATCAAAGATTTTTTTTTATTAACGTGGGTGTTCGGACCAACTTGCGTGTACCTTGACTAATCCCACGAACCCTGAAGTTAACGGTCATATAAACCTCTAATGACCATCATATTAGCAACCACATGGCTCAAACCTGAGACCACAGGGATAACAAATCTTTTATTCTCAAGCTCGTACCATTGTGCGACCAACTAGATAATTCAAATATCCTACTTCATTACAGAGGAAGAGAGCATGGGAAAAGGGATGGCCTGAAGTTCTATAACCTCACTTGGATAGATATACATCGCGTTGAAGGAAGTATGAGATGAGAAAGCACTTGGGGACTTGGCATGGCGGGGATGGGACTTGTTCCCTTCCCCAATTCTTGGGTTCGAGCCACCTCTCTATGCATGCTTGTAACCCCCGCGGTGCTTTACTTGTCAACTGGGTTTGTAGGATGTTCAGTGGGCTTGAGGATTAGTTGTGGTGCGTGTAAGCTGACCCAGACACCCCGGTTATAAAAAAAAAAGAGTATGCGATGAGAAATTGTTTTGATGATGGACTCTATTATTTCAATTAGAATTCTTTCAATTATTTTAAAATCTTAATTAGAATTCTTCAAAATGATTGTTTTTGTTTAATTTAAGACTTCTGCTTATTGTTACCTTTACAACACTACCGGAGAAATTGGCCAGCTATTTTCTCATAAATTATTGTCTAAGAATTCTATTTTGGGTTAAACGTTGGGGCCGGTGTGTAAAGGAGACAAAAGCAGGATATCCCACCTTCTCCATTACTCTTATTCTGTAACAATCTTTAAACGTTGGGGCCTGCTATTTTATCTTTGTTTAATTAACGTTGGGGCAGTTGTGTAAAGGAGTCAAAAGCAGGCCAATTTCCCACCTTCTCCACTACTCTTATTCTGTAACAATCTTTAATAATGCACTCCTGGAGAAATTGAGGTAAAGCATGAAATGTCGTGCACGCTGATGCTTGACTTGCGGTGTGCACTTTTGAGTCTTAAACACAAGCAAGCACTACTTTCCTTTTAAGAATTAAGTCTTCTTCCTTAGACTTGCAGGAGCCATCACAAGTTCACACCAGCTTATTCATTATTCACTATTCACACAAGAATTTCTCCAACTCCAAGAAATTGCCTTACTCATTATTCACTTGAAGATTACGTCGACGAGATTAATTGATGAGAAATTGTATTCAGATGTAACTTCTTGATCATAATTTTCCAACATTCGTGAGTTTATAGGTTACCGTAGAAATTGAGTTAAAACATGAAATGATGGTTTAACTTGCGGGCTGTACTTTTGATTTTTAACGTGGCAGTAATTTCCACACGTTAATTACCAAAATAGTCAAAAGAATGGCATCTCACTCTCGTTGATTCTTTTGGTGGCCTTACAAGAGAAAGTGACCTCGAGCATAAAATCTCATGAACGCGGATGCTTGCCTTGCGGTGTGCAAGCAGTAATTTCCCAGTGATTTCTTTTTATATATATAATAATATAGGATTTGACTAAATGGTCCTCCAGAAACCGTCCATAAAATATACAAAAAAAGATACGATATAGAAGAGAAAGGCTTGTTTTACTGCGCTATCTCCAAAAAAAAAAGCAATTTAGAAAAATCAAATTAATAACATAATTTTTTGAATAATATAAATATGATATTTTTTTATATTTATACTTCAATGGAAAAAAAATCATTTAGAGAAGCCAAATCTATTTTAATATATATATTTATATAACTATTTATTAATAATAAATAACTAATACAAGTATAATCAAAACTATTTTTTTGAATAGAAATATATTAAACAATTTTTAGCTCTTTTGATCAAACATGTAGAAATAACTCTTCAACTTAGAAATATTATTTTAGTTTTTCAACATAGCTCTCCCCTTTGAGCTATGAAAATGAAGAATAAAAGCTATTTTTTTTTGTTTTTTTCCTTTAGCTTTTCTTTTAACTCTCCCATTGGAGTTGCTCTCAATAGAAGAAAACACAAAACATCAAATAGAATAGTTATGTAGAAACATAATTGAACCCACACTCATATCAAATTATCTCATTTAAAAATTTAAATAAACTTCAATATATTATATTTTAAACTTGAAATTTACACATATCAATACTATTTTATACTTAACTTTTATTAAATAAAATAAGAATAGTTGTCACACCCTCCGCGAGAGCGCGGCGTCACAGCGACTCTCCCCGTGAGCGGGGAATTCATGTCGGGGTTTTATCTTTATTTTTGTGAAAAAGAGAGTCGCTACCTAGTAGAAAACCTAAATTGGTCTTTCAGAGATTCTAAGGCAAGGGACTGGTTGCGTAAAGGGAAGGTTTTAACACCCCTGGTACGCTCTACCTAAGGTAAATTGCTTGGTATTTTGGTTTGCCTTATGATTGCTACGGTATTGATCTTTCAAAAATATATTGGTTAAATGATGATGACGTATTATTCCCGTCAAATATTTTGGATATTTACCACTTTAAGGTTTCTTTATCCAAATATTTATGGTGAATAACAACGAATTATCCCCGCTAATATTTTGGATATTAACCCCTTTATGATTTCTTTATCCAAATATCAACAATGAATGATAACGAATTATCCCTGCCAATATTTTGGATATTAACCCCTTTAGGATTTCTTTACCCAAATATTAACCGTGAATAATATGAATCCCCCAAAAATAAGATTTTGATATTTTTGGAATATTGGCCAATACCCTTTGGATTTTACAAACATGTTGTCAAATCTAAAAATGCAAGAAAATGATTTTTTTTGTTTACGAAATCGATGCTCAAACCATTTTTCTTTAATCTTTGAAATAATATATTTTTTGAAAAAAAAGAATGTTCAAAATATGTTAGCGTGTTGGCCATATGCACGAAAACAAAACATTTTATATTTTTATGCAAATTTTGTATTTTGTATTTCTTTATATATTTTTTTTGGTGGGCTGGTTCCCCGCCCTGATGGGTCGGGTTGCCAGCATATGGGTTGTCAGCTCACATGCCTCGGGCTGGGCTTCCAGCCCTGATGGGTCTGGGCTGTCAGCCCAGACGGGCTGGAAGCCTGCCTTACTCAAGGGGTCTGGTTGGGCTTCCAGCCCAGACATGCAGTGACAGTGGGCGGGGAAGTGAATTAATTCACTCCCCCCGTATGCAGCTGCAACAAAGACGATGAACAGACAAATTTTGGAGCGTGATGAACGAAGTACCTGTTAATATAGTTGGGTAGAGGAGGTCGAGGTGGTTCTTCCTGTCTTGATGGCGTCAGAAATGATGGTCTGTGGTGGTCGGAGGAGGCATTGGAAGTTGGTCAGCCTACGTCGCTGTAATGGTTGCTGCTGCTGCCTTCTCCTGAGACCGTGGTTGGGTCGCTGGTGTGGAGGGGGAGTTGCTGGTGTGGAGGGGGAGTTGCTGGTGATGATGGGGTGGTGCTAGGTGGTCGGAGTTGATGCTGGAGTGGCTGACCGAGCGGGAGAGAGAGAGGTAGCTGTTGGTTTTAGAGAGAGAATGGGTCGGCTGAGAGGGAGATAAAGAGGGAGCTTATGGTATCAATGCTGGAGACGAGAGAGACAAAGAGTGATTCTTGTCTGGTTTTTAAGTGTAATTTTGTTATCTCCTCTATCATAATTTTTTCTTTATTTGTCAAATCTCCCCTATTTTGTAATGCATGGCTTCCTTTTATAGGCGCAGGAGGTAACTGTTGGGTTACCTCCTGCGGCAGCATGCCTGTCGACGGCATACAGGGTGCTTGTTGGTGATGGTGCAGGTGGCAGCGGTGCAGGTGATGACGTGCGCTGACTGCTTCTTTGGGAGGTGTAAGTGCAGTTTGGTCCCTCAATTTGTAATTGTTCTAATTGAACCCTCAATTGGATTTAAACTTATGATTTTGTGCAATTACACCCTGTCATAATTTCAATACCATCCTTAACTTTGTGCGTCTTTTTTATTTTGGTCATTGATTTCTGATTTGTACGATTTAACCCTCAATCAACCATTAGACTCTCAATTTGTTCAATTTGGCCCCTGATTTTGCATAATTGGCTTAGAAAAGTTCAAATTGGTCTCCGAAAATTCCAATCTTCTCAATTGAACCCATATTAAGCTCAAGAACTTGATTTTTCATCGATTAAGCCTTTAATAAAATAAATTTGACCAATGTAAAGTATAATGTATCATAATGTCTTTATATATATATACACACACACACACAAAACATTCCCGTCATTCATTCTTGAACAAATACTTAATTTGGTTATGATAATTCATTTATTTGAAATGATTAATTCATCATGAATTTTTTTTAGGGGAACCAAAACCGAACTAATCATCAAACTCAACTAATCAGAATCACATTCAATAATAACTTGATTAATTTTTTAAATTGAGATTATTTTTTTATGACTTTAGTGGACAAATTGTCACAAATCTGGTTTCAAAAACTTAAATGGTTAGACTAAACTTCACATTAGAGACATCAATGAACTCTTTGCCAGATTTCCCCTTACATTCATATCGCTAAGATGAAAGCCATAGTCAGGCAAAGGTATGGTTGCATGCATATTGTAATTTATAATGAATTATGTATTTGGTATTGCGATTGATTTTGTGGTTAAGGTTTTAAGAAAGTAGTTTTATGAAAAGCACTTTTAGCTGCGGTTCATAACTGAAACTGAAGTGTTTGGTTAAAATTGTGGTTACCAAGTTTTTCATATTGCTGTCAACATGTGAAATTACTTTAAAGAGTGTGTGTGTGTGTATATATATATATATTGTTTTTTAAATATTATAGATTTAATAATCATAATAATAAAATATAATTAATAATTCAAGTAAATTAGACACTTGTTTTTATTCACGCATCAAAACTACTTGTAATTTCATCACAAACTAAATCAATACGTGAAGGCCTCTAAGATCCCTGACTATTTGATCTAGGAACAACATCTGGTAAAATATCATATGAAACAAAATTAGGATTGTGAGATAAAAGTTATATTGTGATCTCCTTATAATATATTTATTTATATTTTAATTAAGTTTTTAGATTTTTAGATTATTTTAATATTAAGAAAATATAATATGTAATAAACCATATATTATTCCCCCCCCCTTCCAGCAGGCCCCTTTCTCAAATACTTCTCCAGAATGCTCCCCCCTTTCTTTCCAGTAGGCCCACAACCCCCTCTCTTTCTAGAAGTCCCCCCGCCCCTCTCTCTCTCTCTCTAGAATGACTTCCCAAGTTTTTGATGCCAAAACCATGTTGCACAGTGAGTATGACCTCGATCTCATTCTTTTAGGCAGGTTTGTAAGCTCATTCTTTTGGGCAGGTTTGTGAGAAAGAAGTTGGACATGCTTCTCCTTTTCTCTTCATTAACCGAAGCAATGGCAAGACTTCTATTTGCTTCTGGAGTGTTGTTTCTTTGAAGATAGTGAAGAAGCTTGGGGATTTTTGGGTTTTGCTTGTCTATGCCTTTGGTGTGTGAAAGAGAAGAAACAAAGGTTTGATTTGGAATTAAATTCCAACAGCAATTTCTATGGTGGCAATAAATTTATTATGGATAAAAAGTAATGAAAAACAGCTACTAGCTGCTTTTCATGAACCGGTGGTGTGAGAGGCGATTGCGATTGCGATTGTGGTTGAAAAAAAGCAGTTTCAAAAAAAGCGCTTTTAGTGTGGTGCAAAATAAGCAGTTAAGTGTTTGGTTAAAACTGTGGTTGAGTTGGAGGTTAGAAAAAAAAGCAGTTTTGGGTGTTTGGTTACCAAACTTTTCATATTGCTTTTAACTTGTGAAATTACTTTAAAGGGTATATATATATATATATAATTTTTTTTTAAATATTGTAAATTTAATAATTATAATAATATAATGTAATTATTAATTCATGAAAAAACAAATATTAATTTTTATTCCCCCATCAATCAAAAAATAACAGGGTTGTGAAGTGCAACGAAGTCACGCGTCATTTTTTTTCATCAGAAAAATACATTTTTTTTTGTTATTTTTAAAATATATATATTTTAAATTCGGACTGGGCCTCACCCAGCTAAATGGGCCGGCCCAGCTTGGGCTGGGCCGAGAGAAGCCCAGCCCAGCCCAGCCCAGTTTCACTGTCGAAGAAGATTGAAACGGTGCGCTGCACTGTGCACGTCTTCTTCGACAGTGCAGCGCACCTGCACGTAATAGTGGCTTCCGACCGACCACGACGAGAGCTTCAACGGAGGATACCAACGGGTAGAGGAGGCCTAGGTGGTTCTTCCTGTGGTGGTGACGTCTGAAATGGTGGCCTGTGGTGGCCGGAAAAAGCCTTGGAAGGTGGCGGTACTGTTCACCGACCACGACGAGAGCTTCAACGGAGGATACCTACGGGTAGAGGAGGTCTAGGTGGTTCTTCCTGTGGTGGTTTCATCGTAAATGGTGGCCTGTGGTGGCCGGAGTCACCACTGAAAGCTCTCGGTGACGTTGGCTGTTCTGGGCAGAGAGAGAGAGAGAGAGGGAGAGAGAGAGAGAGAGAGAGGGAGAGAGAGAGAGAGAGAGAGAGAGGGAGAGAGAGAGAGAGAGAGCCATGCGATCGATTCATGCAAAATACAGTTTTGCATGTAAAATTCAGTTTTGCATTCTCGGAAGTTTGGCATTCTCGGAAGTTTTCCCAGAGTTTTGCATTTTGCATGTAACGTGGTTTGCATCGTGGTTTGCATCGTGGAATCGCAGATAAAAAAAGCACCAATTTTGAGCTTTTTTTGAATCGCCGATTTGTTAAAATTTGGTGTGGGTCCCACACATAAAAAAAGCACTTATTTCCTTAACCAAACACCTAAGTTGTGGTGCGATCTGCAATCGCAGATCGCACCACAACGCCAAACAGGCACTTAGTGATGGACCCTATACAAATATGTTGCTGCTTTTATAGATAACCAAACAACAATTCAGTAGTTTTTTTCAAACCACAATACCACACAGCCACGTTGCACTGATTGGCGTTGGATATGCGAACAAAATAATAGATAATGAGATTTTTTTAACATCTGAGCCACCAGAGCATTTAGGTGGTGAAGTTTTCTTTCCCTACATGCATTTGTTAAATGAGTTTAAAATTACATTTTAGAATATTATTAACCTTCAACCTATATCTATGTAGACATGAGTCAATCTTTTTCACGAATGTGAGAAGCATCTTTACAATCCTTTTGATCATGAAATGCATTGTTAAAATAATCAAATTTCATCATGTGGCTAGACTCATAAATTACTCCAACAAGCACCAAGTCCTAAGAGTGGAAACGGAACAACTGCATAGCCTCTCGATGAAGCACCATTAGCTCATGTCCCTCAACATCTTAGAACTTGGGGCATATTCAATAATGAAGCAACATTTTATTCGCATTGCCCTCACCTAACCATCTCAAACTTCTATCACTACAAATTTGATAGTTGAAGTACCTCTGATGATAGAATTGTTGGTCCTTTAAACTATGACAAATGGTATGATATAAAAGAGACAATGAGAGAAATTGAAGGGAATGATATGAGAAACCCTATACAAGTAACTAAAGCTTGTTAGGTTCTAAACAGTGCCGAATGAGTTAGGAAAGTCGACTTTCAAGTATACTGGGCTAGAATGCCCAAACACTCATCTCATGTCATATTGCAACAAGATAACTGAAGTTATCCAAAATGATAAAATGCTAATCTATTTTTTTAGGATAGTCTCACAAGATCTGTTTTGAGCTCATGTATGAGACTGAATAGTACCATGACTAATAAATGGAAAGGATCTGGCATATGCTTGAAGTAGTATAAACTCAATTTGCAAATTGCTCCTCACATGAACGATTCTGTAGAATTCAGAAGTTAAAAGTACATTTATCTCATCTTTTAGATTGTTAAAGAGGGTAAGAAATCATTCATTTCAACCTCACAAACTCATCAGCAATGCTAGTCCCCTTATACGCAGCGTATCACTCTTCTACAACCGATCCTAACTATTGGAAGTATTGATAGCACGACCGGGACACTTGGTGTTTCATGAACAGATTGTTATGCAAGCATTCTGGGATAAGGTCAAGGACATCTGTAGGTGAAGTTAGTTGGACTGGTAGAGAAACGAAGACAGTGCCTATATCTTGGATATAGTTACATTACATGGAAGGAAGTTATGAAGAAAGATCGCTCGTAAGGTAACAAGACCACCAAATCGGGCACTCTTTATACTTGCTGCGTAGGAGCACGACAGAACATAGCCACACCCCGCCTCGAGTGTCGAGTCCGACAAAGCATCAACTACCGAAAAATCAGTGGCTTTTTATTTATTTTTAAAGTACAATATTTTAAACAATTAATAAAAAACAATTAAAGATGCAAAATTTAAATAAAAAGTTCAAAGAAAAATCTTGAAATTAACTTAGTCAATCTGTACAGTATAATTGGTTCTCATTAAATCTTGACGAGCACTAACAGGGCAAAACAGCCAAAATAAATCAGCCTTTCAACACTAGAAATTTGCAAGGTTCTGCATAACAGGATGTTCAGAAAGTACAGCCTGCAATTCTTACGGGCAAAACAGCTACCACAGCCATCAAGCATAAGCTGGTAAGCGAAAAAATCAGCAAAAACTTTGAAGCAAAGGAAAAATTACTTGAGAAACAATGAATCATTCATTATTTTGGTATTATATATATAAGGATAGTTTGCCAGATTCTATTACAGTAACATTATCTTACAAAACCAAACAAATACATTTTCTCTTGCCAATATTACAAACAGGAATCCTCGAACATCAAACCACCTCACAATATTTCCCAAAATGAAGCGGAACGCCACCAAAAAGCTATAGAAATCCACCCATCTCTTAAGCCTGCCACAATCATCACACAAAGTTACTTTTAGCACGAACCGAACATTTTTTTAGCATCATTTCCAACAAATTAATATGACCATACCTTGTTAGCAATGTTGTTAGATAGCCAGTCAAGTCCCTCGTAGAGACCTTCACCAGAAGTGGCACAGGTGCTCTGGATATACCTGAAATAAAACACAAAGATTGGATGGCATATGTTAATTTGCATGCAACAGCAAACTCTCGAACTGTTCAAAATGGGGATATAATCATTTACCAGTGGCGTTGACGGAGCGAATGAAGACCAAGCTTATCAGTAATTTCAGCAGCATTCATAGCATTTGGAAGATCTTGCTTGTTAGCAAACACAAGCAGCACAGCATCCCTCAATTCATCCTATTCAGAAGATAAATTTTCATCATTAGAGACAACAGTGACAAAGTCCCTAGTTAAAAGGTAAATCTTATGGCTATACCTCATTCAACATCCGATGCAGCTCATCCCTAGCTTCAACCACACGGTCACGATCATTGCTATCAACCACAAAGATGAGCCCTTGAGTGTTTTGGAAATAATGTCTCCACAATGGTCTAATCTGTGTAAATCATAAGAGTACATTGAAAAACAATTCCTCTTTAATGAAACGTGTAACATTTGAAAAGAGTACAAAACCCAAAATAACAAGGAAATGAGACATGTTAGACTGCACATGAGCAGGTGGTTTTTTCTACAGATGCTTCCAATTCAACTTGAGTTGCATCCTTAGTTGATCAGCATTAAAGATATTGCAACCAAGTCAATGCATTTCACCAAACATAATCAAACATGAGCAAACTTGGATATATGATTTATGGTGTGCACCACAGCATTGAAAGCTTTTCCTCACAGACAGGATAAACTAAAATAAAACTGTGGGTTCATTAATGTAGCTTACGAATATGTTATGTGCTGGTGGAAGAAAACTAGCCAGCACAAGACCGTCGATAAGCACATACATCGAGGTGGTTTTTTCAGGATTTACAAATGCTTCCAATTCAACTTGAGTTGCATCCTTAGTTGATCAGGGTTAAAGATAACGCCACCAAATCAATGCATTTCACTAAACATGATCAAGCACGAGGGAATTTGGATATATGATTTATGGTGTGCACCACAGCATTGAAAGCTTTTCCTCACAAAGACAGGATAAACTAAAATAAAACGGTGGGTTCATTAATGTAGCTTACGAATATGTTATGTGCTGGTGGAAGAAAACTAGCCAGCACAAGACCGTCGATAAGCACATGCACGAAAACGACTAAAAACTTCAGCCACAGACAACATTTATAACCAAAGACAACAACATGTCGCCATGTCATGGATTGTCATTCCTCATTCCAACAAGGGGAATAACATGAAAGACAAGATGGCCCTGCTTGTTATAGCTTATGTATTTCGTGTGTGCAATGTCAGCATATAATCAGCACTAGACTGTCCATAAGCAAATAGACAACAAGGGCATGTGAGTACACAAATGCTTATAATAGTAAAATTTCAGTCATGCAATGGTTATCTTTCCCTTCCTGCTGAAAAAGGAAATATTGCGACATTAACTGGCTAAATCCATGTAGTTTACGATTTGATTATGTACTGAGCGAGCAATATCAACTCAGCACAAGACCGTCGACAAGCACATTTTAAAACCAGAGACAAGCACAAACATGAATAGTGCCATATTTTGTCAATGACTAAAGATGACACATTTATGACACCGAGAAAATGATTTGATGCATTTCCTTGACATTGTAATTATACACGTAGTTCTCATTACAATTTACAGCATTTACATACCTTGTCCTGGCCACCAACATCCCAGACAGTGAAGCTTATGTTCTTGTATTCTACAGTCTCCACATTGAACCCTGGATAGAAGCAGACAGTTAGCAAGAAAAACAAGAGCGCAATAAATTCAGTACTAGATAGCTTTGGAGTAATGGCAAGTTTCGAGTAACACACCGATTGTAGGGATAGTGGTGACAATCTCTCCAAGCTTGAGCTTGTACAAGATGGTGGTCTTACCAGCAGCATCAAGACCCACCATGAGAATTCTCATTTCTTTCTTGGCAAAAAGACGGCTAAAAAGCTTTGTGAATGTAAGCCCCATCTTTCCTAAATCTCAACTGCATCATATAACCACGCAATCAGTCTTTAAAAAGATCACTTTTACATCCATTATAGCATTTTCTCATTCACACCAATAAAACAATCAAAATCAAACAACGCGTGCGAGCAAGCAAGATCTTAAAACACATTAACTTACTAACACGGACAAAATCTTTCCTTTTTAACACCATTTCACAGACGACACAAGGTCCATTCCATCAGGGCATTGAGAAACAGCAATAAATCATAGAGACCCAAGCTTGTATACACAGTAAAGTCCGTTCCTTTAAATTCCTCTATTTTCATTTCATTATTTCACACAAAAGCCAAGTTTGTAGATTCATAATCTTAATGTCAATACCAGCAAACAAAAGCAAGCAAAAGGGTCGTTGAAACTCTTAACAAAGACACCAAAAACAGATGTAATCTATCAAGGGTCAGATCTAGGAACCTTTAAGAGAAAAGTCAAAAAGACAAACTGTAGAATCAAAACAAGACAAATCCCGTCCAAATGCTGATCAAGATCTACAACAATGATAACAAAAGCAATAGAGAGAGATTGCTTACAGATAGCGAGCGAGAGGGCAGAGTAAAGAGAAGCTGCCCAGAGAGAGAGAGAGAGAGGAAATGGGAAAGAGGGAGGCTTCATGTATCAACCTGTGCTTAAATATGGGGTGCCGTGAGTTAACAGCGTTAGTGACTTAACGATGTTAGGGTAAGAATAAGATCTGCCCACCCACCTTTTTTTTGCGACTAGTTTTTCGTTTG